>JAEIGQ010000236.1:0-448305 GCA_018904275.1 Lordiphosa clarofinis | reverse complement strand
TAAAAATAAAAACTTTTTTTAACTGTTATTTTATAATTTTTATATAAAAGTTTGTAAATAACAGTTATTTTTAACTTTTATTCAAAAAAGTTGATTTTAATTGTTATTTGTCAACGTTTATTTTAAAAGTCAAAAATAACTGTTATTTTGCAACGTTTATTTTAAAAGTTAAAAATAAACGTTGATTTGCAATATTGGCCAAGTTATTTAAGCTATCGGGACATAAAGTTGCATAGGCACTTACCTTAAGTCCTTCTACCACCATGCTAACTTTGGTTCAGATCGGACTACTGTAGCATATGTCTGTAGTTCAAATCTGCAAGAGTGATTCCGGCTTCGTATGATTACCGGTAAAAATAATCATTTTTATGATGCCACGTTACTTGTTCATTCTCATGTGTAAAATTGTAATGGTTTTGGTGCCCAGTATTAATCTGCATTGTGTGGATCGTACGATTATTTTCGTAGCACCAGTAAATATATGAAATAATTAAATAATATTGGGAATGAATACTTTTAGGGGCATCGAAGTTAACTAACAAGTATTTTATGAATTTCGGGGGACCCATACAAAGTTAAAGTGTGCAAAAGTGGAGTACGCGACTTTCTTTACAGCCCTGTGTAAGTTTTGTTTTTCTTTTGTAAGATTTTTAAATTAAGAAAATAAAGGAAAATCAAGTATGAAATCGCTGAAGCCCGTCAGTAATATTACTCTGTACGTGCAGTAGCAGCTTAAACCAGCCCTGCTGCCTTGCTGCCGTAGCGCACATTCCTTGGCTCATAACTTGATTATGGTTTTGTCGATATTAAGGTTACTGTGTAGTATAGTGAACAGCGATAAATACCATGGATGACCAATGAGCACATATCAAAGGAAGTATATAAGTATATCAGAAAGTGTCTGAATTTGCGTCACCCATAGTAAATGACGTTTGCAAATATTATTGAATAAGGCTTATGGACAACATATGCCATGCTCTTGCGCTAAATTACCCGCATAAATGGTAGAACTGAGACATTCTTCATGCTTTATCTATGTTCTTCACCACTGGTCATCCATGGTTAGGGTTTTTTTATTGTCAAAATCATGGATATGTAGTCATTTGTGGTGTTGAAAACCAGGGTCTTAAATATTTAGCGGTGTTATTACCATGGAGATCCCCCAGCTGCGAAATGCGCTTTTCCATTGATTTTGGCATGATTTTCCACATTTGATTGTGAGCAAAGTTTGATTGACATTATTATATTTCTTGATCCTCTTTGGTATTTTTCCGCTATTTAACGATTTGTGAGGCACGGAAAGTTTTTGAAACATTCTTTATAATCTTCACTAAGTTATTTACTATTGGTCATCCATGGTAATTATGGCGGTACATTAATTGATTGTCATAACAACCGCGGTCCAAGTTGATCCCCAAATCTTTATATTGCTGCTTAAGCAAACCATTTTCTTTAAATTATGTAGTGTCCGTTCTTAAAATAAAGGGAAATTTTCTAAATGGGAAACTTTTCAAACCACCCCCGCTTAAGCTACAATTGCACTGACCAATGCGGTCAAGCCACGTAGGCTAGCGATCAGACCATTGTCCAGTTACATCAAGAGGAAGAAGGCCAAAGCTTTACTCTGGTCGACGTATACCCACGCTGTTGGTACACGTGAAATTATTCGAGAAAGTATTTTACAAGGAAGCAGACGTATTTATGGTGGTGGAATTAAAATACTGTTAAAGGTTAACTAACCTAGTCCAGTTAAAGTATCCAATAATTAAAAAGCGAGTTAAAAGTCTCTATTTCGGCACCTAACCGTCTAAAAAAAAAGTGCTAGTGATTTGTTGTGTGATCAAAGGTAAAAGAAAGAATGAGTGAATTGTTCGATTCTAATGTAGCTCTTTATTAGAATCCTCATCTGGGTCCTGCGGGACGAGGAGAGCATTTCAATCCTCTTGTGGTGGCTGCAACACGGCTACGTTGGTCAGGTGGCGATACTGCCTTTTATGAAAACGCCCTAATATCACTCGGCTTAAGCTCTAGTGCACGTGGAATTGCTTGTGTACAAACTGGACAGACGAGCCTTCTAGAAGACATCATTCACCACCGAGGCAGTCAAGATCCACATGCTTCTAACTACCTTGGACGAATCTAACCTGCACCGTCTTCTAAGTGATCAGAATATCGTTGCGTAACTACTCTGTCGCCACGAGGCGATCATTACCTCACTCATACATGCGGCTATATTTTATTGAACTGGCGCCACTGTAAATGATCTGAGTATCAAGCCCGCCTAATGCACACGCACCTTATCATTGCAGTTTTCGGAGATTTGTTTTGATTTAAAATTTTCAAGTTCAAGATCAAGATAATGAAGTTCTCAGCTGTTGCAAAGCTCATTATTCATTTATTCTCTTTGTAAAGTAATATTCTTGCTGCTGATGTTAATATTCAACAACCGTGGTTGAAAATCTATTAAAAGTTTTGTTAATATATAAGTCTGAAATGTATGAGTTTGGTAGCCAATGGAATTTCGAGTCGGTATATATATTTATGAATTCTTAATTTGATTAACAGCCTTTACACTTGTCATCTTTATCTTGGGCCCAACGATACGACGATGAGTAATTATTATGAAGGTATTGTGAGTACATGCTAACTGTTTTAAAACCTCAGTAATTTGAGTTTATTTATACGTATATATATATAATATTCGACTTATTACCAATTTATCATTTTATACAATGGCTACCTTACTGATCTTAAATTGAAACTTTATTTTGTATAATTATTGTACTTATCTACTTAGTTAATATTATCTGTCTTAAGAAATGAAGCCTTGGATCAATATGAATTGGAAATGAATATATTAGTTGTGAAATGAATACCTAAACCTTTTGTGTATGTCAAGTACTCATGCTGAAATCTTATAGGAAAATGTGGTGAAGAGTTTTGAATCTTTGCAATGGGACGATACCAAGAATCATAGTATTGTCATGGAAGGGTGGGTAAAGAAGAGGGACGACTAACATCTGAGTTCCCTCGGTGAATAGAATTTCAGTGGATTTAAATAGGCGTGTCGGCGCCCAGTTAATGGTTTTCAAAACATCCTTTATATTTCCTTTTTAACTTCGATTTAGGTATAGTAACCGCGCACTTATTAATGTGTTAGTGTGCAACCGTACAGTTCAGGCGAGTAAGAACCCCCGACAATCCGGCGAGCTAGAACCGAGCATAGCGAGAGTGCGCTACTCCTCCTGACTGTACACCGGTTTCCTGATTCAGTATATTTCCACCAATTGAAAGGAGACCAAACTCTTTCCTTGAAAGAGCCAGAGTAATTCGACTGCACACCGGTACACTACAATTAATCAAAATTAAGAAGGCGAGTTCTTAGGTACCATCGAAGGACAATTTAACTCCTTAGATGACCCTTGATGTACTAATAATACTAGAACTTGAATACGATCTAGAGAATTCAACACTGAAGTAAGATTACTAATGAGCACCGAAAACATTACAATTTTACACATGAGTATAAACCATTATCGTAGCATTATAAAAATTGTTATATCAATCAAATGCTGCTGGTTTCTGTACTTAGTTGCAAGCGAAAATAGTGAACCTGATGATATCTTTGCATCTTTACTAATTTGGTTCCGTTTTGGTATTTTCTATTCGCAAATAAATAAAACATTCTGTATGCTCTGGGCCATTCTCTTCGCCCTTGCGCTATTTTAAAGTGGTTCGTTAAGATGAAAATCATAGTAATGCAGTTATTTGTGGTATTTAAAAGCAGTTTCTTAAGGAATTTCCATCTTAATTGGCATTTAAGTTTGGTGTAATACTTCTATTAATCTTCATTATGCCAGACGGACATGGCTCCGTCCGATCTGCGAAGGAATGAAAAAGATCGACTAAACCATAATCAAGTTATGAGCCAAGGAATGTGCGCTACGGCAGCAAGGCAGCAGGGCTGGTTTAAGCTGCTACTGCACGTACAGAGTAATATTACTGACGGGCTTCAGCGATTTCATACTTGATTTTCCTTTATTTTCTTAATTTAAAATCTTACAAAAGAAAAACAAAACTTACACAGGGCTGTAAAGAAAGTCGCGTACTCCACTTTTGCACACTTTAACTTTGTATGGGTCCCCCGAAATTCATAAAATACTTGTTAGTTAACTTCGATGCCCCTAAAAGTATTCATTCCCAATATTATTTAATTATTTCATATATTTACTGGTGCTACGAAAATAATCGTACGATCCACACAATGCAGATTAATACTGGGCACCAAAACCATTACAATTTTACACATGAGAATGAACAAGTAACGTGGCATCATAAAAATGATTATTTTTACCGGTAATCATACGAAGCCGGAATCACTCTTGCAGATTTGAACTACAGACATATGCTACAGTAGTCCGATCTGAACCAAAGTTAGCATGGTGGTAGAAGGACTTAAGGTAAGTGCCTATGCAACTTTATGTCCCGATAGCTTAAATAACTTGGCCAATATTGCAAATCAACGTTTATTTTTAACTTTTAAAATAAACGTTGCAAAATAACAGTTATTTTTGACTTTTAAAATAAACGTTGACAAATAACAATTAAAATCAACTTTTTTGAATAAAAGTTAAAAATAACTGTTATTTACAAACTTTTATATAAAAATTATAAAATAACAGTTAAAAAAAGTTTTTATTTTTAAAGTTATGAATAAAAGTTAATGTCCTAATTTCATAGTGCTTGTAAAGACTTGAAAAATGGTATATTTTTCGTATTTGTAGCTCACTCCCTTCACCGTGATTTTTTTGGTTAAAGTTTAATATCATAACAGTTATTTTCGGTCCCTGGTTTAATTTAAACACCTACAAAATCGGATATAATTTATTTTTAACCCACCTTTCATGTAAAATTTGTCAAATTTGTTACCTGTGTGAACTTTAAACTTCATTAACTGTCACTGTGTACACATTACAAACAAACTAGAAAAAGGGACGACTCAGTTAGATCTGAAACGTATACTAGTAACATTTCTACAAATCAAAACATTTTTGACACTCACAAATTATTTTCTCACTTCTATTGTGTATTTTTTAAACCCGAATGGACTCCAAATTATACATTTATATTTAGAAAAGTATGGCACCAAATCCAACCCCTTACTCTACAACATATTCTTGGCCTCAACCTACCACTGAGGTGGATATCTCAGACTCTATCAAAAGGATGGATATCTCAGATTCTATCAAATTGATTAGGGAGATTGACCAGACAAAGGTGAATTCTTCGAGTGGGCTAGAAGATATGTTATCGATAGCAAAATTCGAGCAGAAGTGGCTTCGGCATCGCATCAGCTTTGAGAAGCGCAAGCTAGTGCACTCGAGCACCAGTAGTGAGCACAGAGCTTTGGGTGAGATAGCACAGAACATGTATCAGCTGACCCAACAATGTGTTGCATTGGAAAACACTCATCTCCTGGATGCCGTCGAATTGAATCAACTAAGAGATGAGTTTGCGCGCGGGATGAACTACTTGAGTAGTAGCTTGGATGAAAAGTAATGAATGATACACAGATGATGACAGTTTCGTTGGCTTGCCTTTAAATTTTATCTGAGTTGGATGTCCTTAATGCGGGGTTTTCAAGTGATTGTGCGACGCAGGTGTTGTGGACTAGGCCATTCCCACTGCACCACCAAATATTTAATGTGAGATTCGACGTTTGGATGGGCCAAGTCACATGCGAAAACTCTCAGTGGAAGCATTAAGTACCAGAAGCAAATGGGGTGAGCCTTGGTCACAATATCGATTTAAGCCGAAGCAGAGTCTAAAAAAAGTAACGAAAACCCTAATTGTGAGAGTTACCAAATGTCAAGCTTAATCTAGAGTTCTGAAAATCAGTTTTTTTTTCTACCCCTCGTTTTTATGTCGTGTGATGAGCCAGACGACTTTAATATGTATTATATATGTATTATAAATAAGCACACAAAAACTTACTTTTTGTTAACAAAACCATCAAAGCCAATAAACTCAATTGTAAGACTTTGTACAATCCTATATATGGTCTTTAAATAGAGGCGGATTGATTTCTATTTGATTTACAACTAAAACACATTCAATAAGTTGAGAGGATTTATAAACAAATAATAAATAAGAAACTAATCCTTTAGAGAGCAGGATATTTTTGAACTTTTGTTAAGGGAATTCTAGTTTGGTCCAGAACAAAGTTTGCACTAATGTTAAGTTTAAAGAAACAATGTTAAACATTTTGTTAAACCCCTTAATACAAAATGGGTTGGTGCATCATTTAGGTGTTTTTGCTATTGATTTTAAGTTAATACATATATACTGTGTCACGAGGTTCTAGCTTAAAAAATGTGGCCCTGGCAGTTAAAAGGAGAAGTTAATCATTATAAGGACTATAACCCATAGACCTTTTAAAAGCTTTTGCATGTAGGTAGGTGTATACTAGAGCCCGGCACGACTCTACTCGTAGTGCGTTTCGAATACCCTTTAAAAAAAAACAGTTAAAAAATCTGCTCAGGAATATAATAGTTCCAAAGTGTCTTTTCATAAAGACTATTTGACTCGTTCAAAATAAAACAGCTCAACGACTTACACTGTTTGCTAACCCAAACAGTTTTGTGGATATAATGAATATCTAAAGTGCTAGAATGCCTGGTTGCCAAATGGTCACAGGAGTGGCATCATCTATTGGTCAGGTTTAAAAATATTTAAACCAGCATTGTTCAAAGCAAGTAGTAACTCCATCTATTGATACAGATTATATTACCGACCGACTTTCTTACTTGATATATTAACCCTTGAAGAGAGTATATTATAATCGGATGTGTGTATATAGTATAAGTATATATATTCTTGATCAGTATCAATAGCCGAGCCGGAATAGCCATGTCCGTCTGTCCGTCCGTTCGTATGAACAAACAGATCTCAGAGATGGTAAGATATAGAGCTTTGACATGTATGGGACAAATGCTTCTTATACTAGCAGGCAGATCAATTGTTTTTTTTTTTTTAATTTTGTCACGCCGCCTCCCGCCCCCGCTTTTAGGAAAATAGTCATATATTCCACAGTTTTGTAGATAGACGATTCATAGAGATAGTTAGTCATTAGTTTTATGTATCGATTTGACGAAGAAATGATAAATATCGGTTGAGCGGTTCTAAAGTTATGAGCAAAAAAAGACCTAAACCCCCCTTCCCCTCCCCAACAACCAACTCCGCATTTCATTCAGCAAAGAGAGCGAAACTTAGAGATGAGCGCAGCAGCAGCGCTGCATTCAGCTTTTATTCCAGGTACAGAGTATGATATAGTCGGGCTTTATCGACTTTCTCACTTGTTTTCTTTGGAATGCCCCTATATATTATCCTAGGTTTGGCCTATACATATTAGTATCTATATATTCTTAAAAGCACAATTTCTAACAAAAACACCAAAGTTATACAAGAAACCATTTAGCTGAGGGAGCGGGGGTACATCATCGTCTACTGCAGGCAGCTAGTGCGTGTCTGTACGTGTCCTGTGTGTCTTTGTCTCAAGTGTAGAGCGAATTTTGCGCATCTTCTTGTTTTTTTTTCTCAAAGTAAAAATGGAATTTATTAACAGGCCTGTTTCGGTGTTCACTTTCGAGAATAATTGTCGAATTTGTTATATATGCTCTAGCAAATGGTTTTATTCAATTAAACTGCTATCTTAAACCGGCAACATACATTCGATTTTTAATTGTTGTGGTGGCCTTACGTTGGTACTCATGCCCCTCACTTGTGCTGACAAGGCCATTTATGTTAGAAACTACATTTGTAATGTAAACTTGGACTTGTCAGTGTAAGAAGATCGAATGGAGTTAATTAGTTCTGATTAATTTCTTTCCTACTTATTGCCCTTTTTCAATGCTTACAAACTGACCTATTTAGTTTCCTTGTAGGCATAAATTTCCCAACTACCGTCATAAATCTAGCTTAACTTTCAGTTGGATGATGGTGCTGCTTGCTACAGCAGAGGGGAAAAGGTTGTTGCACCTGAGACCGATATCGAAACTCTCGAGTGTTTGCCGAAAATTAAAGTCTGCACACGCGGTGGAGAGGCGGAATTGAAGTTTGGGAATGGGAACCGCACACATCAACCACCGGCGGCAATGGCGCGTGGACAGTGTGTGTGCGCACCACTTGCTCGTCATGCTCGATTGTGCTGAAAACAAGTGGCATTACAACAACTACAACTAGCCTGGAGGCTACCGGGGACACCGCGAACGCCGGTAGAAACAGGTTGCTTGTGTAATTTGATTACAATCAACTTCTAATAGAGTTCCAACCACCAGCAGTAGCTACGGCGGCCGAAAGACACATAATGCCACTTGTGCCCCACGCGAATTCCAAGTTGAACCCACACCCGCACAACGACCCGTTCCTGCGTACCGCCTCGAAATTGAAGTACAATACAATTAACGACACGAATCATGATGTGCTTACCTGGCAAACGACCGTCACGTGGCCCGTTCCCAGAAGGCTTACACGTCACAATTTTAATTTTATTAAAGAAACATTTCAAATTAACCGCGCGCACACACACACACACTCGCACACTAAGGGACACGCATGTGACCACCAAAAACAAGAATTGAAGTTGTTCCAATACCAATCCCAGTGTGAGTCGAAGTTCGAGCCTTGTTGTTGCCATCAAAATGACTGTCATAAAATGTAGCATACTGGAGTTTGCCACCGAATAATATGTCATATCCGTTCACCCACTCCACCGGCTGTATGTACTCGATGCAAGAGCATAGACACAGGAGCCCATAAAGTGGTCAAGGGGAAAGTTTTGACAAAATATACCTGTGCAGGACTAATTACATACTTGTGGGTAAAAATGAAATATGTAAAGCAGTCAATCATAGTCTAACAAATTTAAATGCTTTCTTGAATTTGTTCAACATATTTCATTCTTCCGATTTCTTATTTTTTCTTAAAAAAAAATTAACATCCGGCAAGGACTAATCCCTAAAAGAATAAACTGGTAGTCGAGATTGAATTTTGAAGCTTATGCTTATGGCTTACTCCAAAATGAAAAAGATTGAAAATATCTCGACTATTTTCTTCGAATCCATATGCTGCTATTTGTTTCTCGTATTATACAACCATAACCTCTAATTTAATACGTCTAGTTCTACATTCCTGGGGTTCACGAATAAAATATGTTTCAGTGGTGGAAAAACTTTACAGGATCCGAAAATAAATGGCTTCTCCTCCTCTAGCGCTATATAATGAAAGAGCTCATTAAAGAACCCGTGGCATTACCCATAACTTGAATTCTTTAAAGTGCACTGTGGGCCAGAAATCTAATTTTTTGTCCAAAACTCTGGCATTTCTTCACCAGCCTAGCTAGGAAGCTAAAAAAATTGTACAATGTGTTCTTAAAATATTGAACTTGACGAACATAATTTAAAAAGCACAAAACCCTCTGAAATCTTAATATTTATTTAGATAACATTTTATATAAATATGACGTATAAAAAGGTACAAAATTTAAGGATCGATTTTGTGAAAACCAAAGTAAAATCACACAAAAGAGCATACCTACAGCCATAGTGCAATATAAATAAGAAATAAGAAAGCCATGTTGCAAGTGAATTGAGAGGGGTACTTTCGGGTACTCTCATCGCAAAGTTGCCAAATGTGAAAATACCCAAAAAACTTAAAATTTGTTGTCAATTTTAAGATAAGAAAAACACATTTTTAATGAAATTGTTCCAAATGTTGCATACAGCCATGCTCCCATTTTCGCTTTCGCAAAAATTTTACGATTTGGTCTCTAAATTGCAAAAGTAGGTGCTCCGAAATTCGCAAATCGCAAGATTTCGCCGATTTAAAACCGGCGACGTATGAATCCGTTAAATGAAAAGTAAATGGGAAATGTCACTAGAGAGAAGAACTGCCTTCCTATGAATTAATTTTTTTAATATTCTGTGACTATTTGAAATTGTTGCCCTATACAATTTGGATTAAACTATTGTCTTAAACAATTTTTTTCCTAACCAGCAAAACAGCCTTTGACAACCACAAATTGCGATTTGGCTGGAGCGATAACCGATAAATTCATCTATACGGCTGCTTCTGCCACGCGAAGTGTTGCAAAACGAATTGGGAATGAAACACAATCGATAACAAAAAGTTGCGAATTCGGGAGCACTTAAAATTAAATTCGTACGAATTGGTTGAAATCGCAAAATTAAGTGAAGGCCGGAGCACAGCTGATAAAATAGCTATATGTATTCAAAATTATTACCGACAGTCGTTTTATCCAGAATCCCAAACAAAAATTTTGGACTTTCGGCCAAAATTTCGGCCCGCTGGCCCAGTGTGCAGCTGTAAAAACAGAGTTAGTGTGCGCGTTCAGTGAACACTATTCACACATTTATGGAAGCTACTGAGCCAATTAAACAAAGTCGAATCATTCGCCATCGATCAACTGAAATCAAGCCTTCTCCCGTGGAACCAGTAAAAGTACAAAACAAGCGGTTTGGCCCAATAAGATCCCATATGTCACTTGGAACTCTTTTTATATTCTTTTCATATTGTTAAAATCTTACTTCGCTTTTTGAGATTGCCTAAAGACTCATCAACTTTTACTATCAGTTAGTAAATACAGAGCTTGCGAATAAAATATTCAGCTTCGCAGTCACAAATTGATTTCCAATAATACAGAACAGTGGCGTAGATAGCTTTTTGCAATGGGATTAATTAATTACAAATTTTTATACCCTGGAAAAGGGTATATTAAATTATCCGGATGTTTGTAACACATAGAAGGAAGCATCCCCGACCACATAAAGTATGATGAATTCTTGATCAGACATAGAGTTTCGTCTGTCCGTCCGTCTGTCCGGCCGCTTGGCGGGGGGTTTTTTTTTATCCTACCCCCTGCGTCAGTTTTAAAGCTATCTTAACCAAACTTTGCACGAAGTCTTTTGGTACAAATACGCTGCATATTTGTCGGAACCGGCCGGATCGGATGACTATAGCATATAGCTGCCATAGGAACGATCGGTTGAAAAACTAGTTTTAGTGAGAAAAACTTTTTTGTTTTTAGTGCTATCGCTCCCAACCCTCGTATTAATAAGTTTTTAATAATTTCACATAATTTCACCAAGCCTTGTCAAAATCGGACAACTATATAGTATAGCTGCCATACAAAAGTTAGGTCTGAAAAGTCTTAGTGAGAAAAACTTTTTTGTTTTCAATGTTATAGCTCCCAACGCCCGTATTTATAAGTTTTCACAGATTTTACATAATTTCACCCAAATTTTTCGAAATCGGACTACTATATAGTATAGTTGTCATACAAAAGTTAGGTCTGAAAAAAATGTCTTATTGAGAAAAACTTTTTTTGTTTTCAAAGATATCGCTCCAAACGCTCGTATTTATAAGTTTTCAATGATTTTACATAATTTCAACAAGATTTTTCGAAATCGGACCACTATATAGTATACCTGCCATACAAACTGTCAGGCATATATCAAGCTCCAAGGGTATATAAAATTCGGTCTAGCCGAAGTTAGCTTGCCTCTATTTTTTTATGTTATATTTTTCAGTTTTATTTATTGTTATTGGTTATCTGACTTTCTTCTTTAAGAAAATTTTAAAAAAATATTAAGAATTTTCGTTCAAAAAATTTCGGGTTTCATCCATGGTTTCCTTTTCAAAAAATTTTGAAAAATTCAGGTTTTGTGTAATACAAAAATATGTATAAGCTTTTCTTCAACAGTCAAATAAATAATGAAAAATGAATATTTGAACAATTAATTCCAAGAATATAAGGTAATTCCCTAGTATAAGTCTCCCTTAACTCAAAAAATTCCTTTGATGGACAGCGAACTATCAAGAGTTAACATGCAATAAAGTTTTTGTGGTCAGCCATGGTTTTTTTTTTTATAATCTTTCTGGCCTGTTCCTATATCCGAATCCAATAAACCGGAATCGGTAAGAGTTGTGATTTCTAAAAAACTATTAAAGAATTCGGTCGATTTTTTGCCATTCAGAGGATCGAATAAAGGTTATTGGGACTTAAGATAAAAATCGAATAACACAGTCGGTATTTGGAAGCGAGAACATTAAACAATTCCGATTCCGCCTGATTCAATCAAAATCGGAATCAAACGTGTTTATCTTTCAATCAAAATTTTAATTTGAGCTCATATGCTTTTTACAATCTAGAAATTTTTAAAGTGTGGGTCATTAAAAACGATGATTCATAAAATAATTTTTGGTGACAAATAGTTTTTCAAAAACTCACACCCTCCCAAAACATAAAAAGGATCTCGCGGGATGTAAAGAGCGAACTGCCTCGTTTGACCGCAAGGAACAGCAATATTTTACTAATTTTTTCAAGTATTTAAAAGTATTTATTATCAAGTATTCAAAAAGTATTTATACACAATAAACATTGAACTCGTGTTAAGTTTCCACAGGCAAATAATTTCCACATATTTTAATAAAAGTTTGGCAAAAGCCTATTTAAATAGGCAAAACTAGGGAATTTTTCTGCCATATTTGATCAACTTATTTAAGTGTGAAATAATAGTTTTAGAATTAATTCAAAATCTGTGATCATGGCTATTTAGCCAAACTTTCATCAAAATTTTGGCAAATTATTTGCCTGTGGGTCCTAAGCTTGGAAAATGTAATTGAATTTGATTGTTAAAGCCACGTACTCAGAACGACAGAAATTTCGATCTTTTTCTATGAAAATTCTTTAAAATCGCGATCTATCGAATGAAATTTTTAACATGTTTTTGAGAGTATTCCTTACCATAACCTTTTTTTTTATTTAATTATTTCTTTTACAAAATTAAGTCAAGTTTTCAGATTTTTTGCTCTGTTCATCTTCGATTTCGTCCCCTGTATTTCAGCTTTGTAAACTCAATGGGGGGGGGGGGGAAGTTGATCATCTTAATCCCCACCCCCCTATCTACGCCACTGATACAGAAGAACAATTGAAAATATATATTATCATCGACTCACCTGTAATGGACGTTGCGGGGGCCCACTCATTGTATGATGATGATACATCACATCGTGTTTGATTTGGGAGGGCATTTGGCTATGTACATGCTGGGCTTGATGCTTTTGAATATCAACGGCGGCCAGAGCTTCCGCTCTGCTGAGAATGCCATCGTTGATACCCGCAAAAATATCACCCTGTGAATAAAAAAGAAATACAGTCAGAGGCAGATTCCACAGAAATCAAGTAAAAGCTAAATAAAACGCATTCAAATGACACCCAAGGCAGACAATTGGATATGAAGTTGACCAATTACTAGTTAAATCTGAATCAGAGTCGAGTGGAAAATGTGACAGAGAGAGTGGTTGGGGAAATGGTTTTTTTTATCTTTTTTTTGTTCAGTAAGTCAAGTCAAGTTGTGTTTTAGTATTTTTGTTTGGTTAACTTACATTCTGACGTGCTGACCACGAATTGCATAATAGGGAAGCATCTTCTAATAAACGACTCTGAAAAGACGAGACAAACATGGAGAGTATGTATATGAAATTCAAAGGCTTGGCCCCGTATTGTATAGTAAGGATTTAGCAAGATCAGATTGATGGTGTACGTATATGATGGGTTTGTTTACCTGCCCGGCTTTAAGGCTGCACAAAACAGTGTCATATTGATTTTACGTGGCCCACCCCGTTCAGTCGAGTTTTAAATAAATAATATTAAAACTTTTGGGGCTGGTGTTGCCGTCGTCTTTATCGATTTTACATGCTTGTGTATACAAAAAGTCGCACGAATTTTTCAGTTAATCAATTATTTAGATGCGCACAAAACTTCAAACTGCCACACGACGTGCAGTTGCCGCTCCTTGGGAAAGCAAAGGCGTAAGGAGGCACTTGCTCGCTCGCTCTCTCTTCCCGGCCTCTCACGACCGACCGCAATAACCGGATGGCGGCCATTGTAGAAATCAAAATGTTGTGCATTCTTAATGCGTCTTTAGCCCTTGTCCGCCCACATCTGTCTGTCCCATTGTCGCTTAAGCGTGTTCGTCCAGGGCGTGGCGAATTGAGGGCGTCAGGCAAATAATGTGACAGCGACAGTGAGCGGCAAGCAGAAGGACAGGTTTATGCGTGGCCTCTCATTTACGCCATTTCCAGGCAGAATAGGAGAAGGCAAGACTCTGCTGCCAGGTTGAGCTATCTGCAGCTGACTGCAGGAAGTTCAAATTTAGTTGAATCCAAAAAAGTATGCTATGAAAAATTCATCTCTGAAGTGCTAAGAAATTTTCGATTAAAATGTTTCCTGGATACACAAATGCTGTTGCTTGTTAAGCAAGAAAATAATTCGATTTCAATTAGTAACCTTACGATTAGTAAATTTCATAAAAAATTGTATCTTTGCATTTCCTACAAGATGATTAATCCTTCTAAAAGATAGCGGGAGAGGAATACCAAAACTTTGAATCAACATCAGCGTGCAACAAATTTAAGCAAAGTCCAAAGCCTCGGCTAGACCGAAGTTTATATACCCTTGCAGCTGGTATAATTAATAAATATTAAGGTTTTGAATGATTTCGTAATTATTTGCTGAGATAGTTCCCAAACTCATCAATAGATGGCGCCTCCTCTTTGACCATTTTATTGCCAGTTATGGCAGCTAAATAATTATCAGATTTAGACCAAATTCCCCAAAATTGAAGGGAGACCATTATTTATATTCATAAAGTGATAAGACATTGAAAATGATCAACAAAGTGTAGGCTGCTCTGACGTCATCGGACGGCCAAGCTAAATCTTGATAAATTAAAATTAGCATAAATAAACTCAACCTAAAAAAACACAATTAATAAGAAAAAACTTTACTTGGTTTTGGTATTGCCATGATTCGAACCTACGACTAAGTGTACTCGCGGCTGCCTCGCTCCACCTAGACTATACTACCTTCTGAAAACACGGTAACAAATGTTTTCTAAGAGGTAACTGAAAACAAAAATCAAAGTCAAAAAAAAATCAATCAAAATCGAAGTTTTTATACCCTTGCACACGTTTTAATACATCATAGTTTACGAACGTTAGCAGTAAAACACACAATTTTTCTAAATAAAACCCACCTTTCGACCGATAGTTTCTAGGGCAGCTATAAAATATAGTCATCCGACTTTGACCAAAACTTCCAAATCTGTGTAAAAGCGTATAAAACTAATAATTGCTGAAGCGGGAGGCGTTTACATTAAAAATAAAAAGTTTTTCTCACGAAGACCCACTTTTCGACCGATAGTTCCTATGGCAGCTATAAGATATAGTCATCAGATTTTGACCAAAACTTCCAGATCTGTGTAAAAGCGTATAAAACTAATAATTACTGAAGCGGGAGGCGTTTACATTAAAAATAAAAAGTTTTTCTCACAAACACCCACTTTTCGACCGATAGTTCCTATGACAGCTATAAGATATAGTCATCCGATCCGGTCGGTTCCGACATATTATCAGTGTGCAGTAAAAAGACGACTCTGTGCAAAGTTTCAGCCCGATAGCTTTAAAACTGACAGACTAGTTTGCGTAGAAACAAACAGACAGACAGACGGACAGACAGACGGACGGACAAAGCTCAATCGACTCAGCTCGTCGCCCTGATCAAGAATATATATAGTTTATAGGGTCGGAAATGAATATTTCTATGCGTTGCAAACTTCTGGCCAAAATTATAATACCCTTTGCAAGGGTATAAAAATAAAAAGTTGTTGTACCCTTTAAGTTATTTTTGCTGCCCTACGCTGTTTTAGATGATGAACCACCTAGGGCCGATTTCTGTTCTCTCAGAAAGTTGGTATGTGTCAGATAGTCATCGATTTTACACTGCTATTTATTAGTTTTTGTGACAAATAGCTTTATGTAGAAGATGTGAAATCGGCCCTTAGAAAGTTAATTTTAGAGAATAGTTTCAATTGCTGTTAATATTTTGTATTAAAACGAAAATCAGAAAATACAACTTTCATTCCTCGCTGCAGAAGCAGCAGAAGCACTTTGATTTGCTTATAACTTGTTGTACCCTTGGAGAGGGTATATTTAAATTGTTCAGATACATAAACTATATATATTCTTGATCAGCATGACGAGCTGAGTTGATTTAGCCATGTCCGCCTGTCCGTCTGTTTCTATGCTATCTCCTCCGTCAGTTTAAAAGCTATCTTAAACAAACTTTGCACGAAGTCTTTTGGTACAAATGCGCAGTGCATTTGTCGGAATCGGCCGGATCGGATGACTATGTCGTATAGCTGCCATAGAAACGATTGGTCGAAAAAGTAGTTCTAGTGAAAAAAACTTTTTTGTTTTCAAAATTTTGTCAAAATTGTGGTGCCATATAACAAACTGGCAGGCAGATATCATGCTCCAAGGGTATATTAACTTCGGTCGAGCCGAAGTTAGCTTGCCTCTATTTTTTTTTTCTAAATATAGTATGTCTTAAAGTTTCGAACAAAATTGTGAGAGATATAACGACTATTCCAAATTGCGAAACGGCAGGGGGCATGGCGAAATTTGTGAAAAAATACCTGATCTGCGTTCATGCGAACAGACAGTCGGACAGGTAATGATTTTCAATCGGATTCTCGGATGCTTGGTAAACAATGCAGAAATGGTATCAACTGAACTAGAAAGTGTCTGCATAAGAAAGAATTTATTATTGCTATTATCACTACCATTAAAAATTTTAAAAATTTATTTCATTTTTAGGTTTGCCAGAACCAAATAAGGGTTTGGAATAGTTTGGTTTTGGTTCGTCTCAGAACCGGCTTAAATCCCAGAAATAAAACATTTTAGTTTCAGCTCACCCGCCAAGGACGGGTAATGTGAGCTAGTTTAACAATAAGATACCTAAAGCTCCATTTACACGACCTGATCACTCATCTGAGTTTTTGTCTGATTTGCTGTCTGACCGTGTAAAAAGGCGTCTGAGTAGACATGAAGCTACTCAGATGAGCGATCAGACGAAATAGAACCGGTTCTATTTGGCCTGCGCACTCATCTGAGTGGCATTTATCGAGTTAAAGTGTTCGTCTGACGAAAACTCATCTGAGCGATCAGGTCGTGTAAATGGAGCTTTAGCTATCACAATCGGACCCCAATATGCAAGATTAGACGCCGCAGGAATACAGGTTGCTAAAGTGTTAATTAACTATTTGAAGCAAGTGCCGGACCCAATCACAATCTTTTAGCAAGATAATGCACCCATTCACGTTTCAAGGGCCAGTTGTGGGTGGTTCACTGCTCCGCGTTTTCCGGTCATGAATCCAATCAAAAACATGTGGAGTAACTATGCACGCGGTGTTTATGTTGGCGGACGAAAGCTCAACTCGACTAAATAGCTTCGAAAAGCTGTTACTGAGGAATGGGCCAAAATACCAGATTCAGTGGACGAAATCATGATTAGCGCCAGCCGGTGTGGTATTTTCGAGCTCATAGATAAGTCTGGATGTTAAATTCATTATTAATTGATTTTTTGTAATCCTTATTTCCTTATCTTATTTTTTTTAAGACTAGTAAAAATGAAAATTTTTTTATAACAGCTATCTTAAGCAAACAGCTAACGTTTGTCGGAACTGCCGGGATCTGATGACTATAGCATATAGCTGCAATGGGATCGAACGGCTGGAAATGTAATTTTAGTGAGAAAAACCTTTTTGTTTTTAATGCTATCGCTCCCAACCCTCGTATTAATAAGTTTTCAATGATTTCTCATATTTTTAACCAAGATTTATCAAAATCGGACAGACGGACATGGCTACATCAACTAAGCTTGTCTTGCCGATGTGGTCGTAGATGCTTCCTTCTGTGCGTTACAAACATCCTGACTATTTCTATAAATATAAAAGAGAGTGTAATGATTCACTGACTGACTGATTGGCAATCATCGCACAGCCTTAACGGTAAGAGATAGAGGGCTGTAATTTGGACAGGAGTTCTTTTAGTGGTGAAAGTGCGTACTAAGACGGGGTATTGGAAAATTCCAACCGGAAAAGTCGGAAAAGCATGGGAAAAGTTTGTATGGGAAAAATGCTAATTTTCATCCGATTGACTTGAAACTTGGTTTGTAAGCATGGTACGTGAAATAATTTGACACTTGTTTTCCCGATTTTGCAAAATCCGCCAACGAGGAAAATGGCCGGAAATTTCTGCATGCAAAAAAGCATTTTTCATCCGATTGGCTTGAAACTCGGTATGTAAGGTTGGAATACGAAATAATACTAATACTAAATATTAGTTTACTATTATACTATTTTTCATCCGATTGGCTTGAAACTCGGTTTGTAAGGTCAAAATCAGAATTAATTTTTTATACACTTGAAAAGTGTATTATAATTTTGCCCAGAAGTTTGCAACGCATAGAAGGAATCATCTCCGACCACATAAAGTATATATATTCTTGATCAGCGTGACGAGCTGAGTCGATTAAGCTTTGTCCGTCCGTCTGTCCGTCTGTCTGTTTCTACGCGAACTAGTCCCTCAGTTTTGAAGCTATCGAGCTGAAATTTTGCACAGAGTCTTCTTTGGTCTGCACGCTGCTAATATGTCGGAACCGACCGGATCGGATAACTACTTCTTGTAGCTGCCATACAAATGATCGGTCAAAAAATGGATTTTAATGAGAAAAACTGTTTTTTTCTCAATATTACCGCTCTCAATCATGGTTATGGGTAATATTAAATGTTTTTAAGCTGATCTGCGAAGTTTGGTCGAAGTCGCTAACCGTTGAGACAAGCGATTTCAAGTGTATAAAAACTTCGGCACGGACGAAGTTAGCCTTGCCTTTCTCGTTTTTATTTTCCGATGTTGGAAATACCCCCGGGATGCCCAATAGGAAGTGGTTGGGAAGTTAATGGGAGTTGGATGGTAAGTTGTTTTGGAAGTGGGTGGAAGGTGAGTGGTAAGTGGATGGAAAGTGGGTGGAATGTGATGGGAAGTGGGTGGGATGTGGGCGGGATGTGGGTGATATGCGGGTGGGATGTAGGTGGGAAGTGGGTGGGATGTGGGCGGGAAGTGAACGGGAAGAGGGCGGAAAGTGGATGGTATGTGGGTGGTGTGCGTTGGTTCTATACTGTTGAAGGCGCAGCGAAGCGCGACTGGATGTTTGCTAGTTTTAATATATTTATAAACCTCGGAGAACTCAAGCCGAAGATAAGTCAGAGTGATCAGCGCCGATTAGGACAGTTGCACGGGCCTTAATGAAATCTGAAACAAAATGAGACAAGAATTAAAGGTGGCAGCGAGGTTATTAGACCGCCATAAAGAAGCCCGGATCAAATTCGACAGAGGTTACATGGCATCTGACTGAATAAATGTAAAAAGTTTTTATTTAGCAATACAAATATTAATTTATCTTCTGCATTTATTCCTTTATTTCGCGTTAGAAGGCGTTCGCTGATACACCGGAACCAATGAATAGTGTTGTCAATATTACTATTGATACACAGATATGAAGCTAAGGAATACGTGGTGGCAATATTTGTAGATATAAGCAGGCATTTGAAACTGGTCATTAGTGCAAGATTTAAAGTTTATTTCCTTCCCAACTCTTCGAACTAGTGCGTGGGGAGAGATTTTTCTTGGTGATCCTTGTAGGATCTATATCAAGCGTGAGTTTTATTAGTACAGGTGTTCCTCAGGGGAACGTACTTGGACCTACTCTTTACACTTTATTTACAATGAATATGCATACACGGAATACAATTCCTTCATGATCTTGTTCTTGCCACCCTTGCCGGTCATCATAGCAAGAGATTCTTGCATATATAGTGCTACGGATATTATTTAACACTATCTACACCTTTTTGGCAGAAGCAGGAGGAGAGGCGATTTTATTAGACTTTGCGCTGCGGCTTTGAAAAAGATCTGAAAGGACATTTGATCAAATAATTCATCTGCCTTCCTAGTCTTCATCTAAATTTAATGAAAATTAAATTGCCCTTCTGTTCTCCAACATTTCCCTTCTCATGTGTATCCGTTGCTTCGTGTTCGCTTATTTCAATAAGTTCCTAATTTGTGTGTGACTCTTTGTTCAAATTCATAAACTGTTTAACACCATTGATCGTGTAGTATTTCAATCATGAAAAGCAACTATCTGATCCTTTACAGAAGATTTACATCAATCTGTGATGATGAAGAGACCTTTACGCAGTCCGTCCGCATTTGCTTCCAGAACTGGTTCAATGATTCTTATTTATATTCCTTGTACGACTGATCGCTAGCCAATACTTCTTCCAAAAGTCATTGAAATATTGTTTTTGTCGGTTGAACTCAAAAACAAGCGAAATGTTTTCTGAAAAGAATGAGTCCTAAAAGTAGAAATTACACTTTGATCGCCCATGTATGACAGAAGCAGATTTAATTAGATATCTCAGACAAATAAATCATTATGGAATAAAGGATTTAATCTGTAACCAAGTGCATTGGAACCGCCAAGTAATTTCAAACGCTTTTTCAAAAATTTGTGTCTATCAATAGATCCTTTTCTGCTTAAGAACGAACGGTATGGCATTCTTTTCCATAAAATTTCCGTCTCATCCGCAATGAATACATCACCATAACGGAAGATCGTCCTTAAAACGGAGCTTCGGGGGATTCGGTTAATGGTCTATGTAATAATCTTGGTCCAATAAAAATTTTGGAAATTTCACGATTTGTTTAACCCTTTGATCTACAACTCTATTAACCGTTATACCGTTTATTTTTTCCTCCTCCACACAATTATGACTTAATCAGGGGTATCACAGAAATCGCAAGAGATTTTGGCCTCGGTTGGTTTGCAAAACGCTCGAATAATCCGTTGGTATCCCGGAACTTCAAGAGATTTCTTTTTCTTATTTGAAAATCGAGTTGTAAGGTTTGTGTCCATGCTAATGGAATTTTTCAATCAAATCTATAAACATGGTTGTCTTTCTCTCCCATCTTCAAGTTATGAATTAATTTGATGTTTAAATAGAATTAATTGATTGTGTTGCATGTCTTACGATGCATTTTTTAATTATAATTCAAATTTAAATCATATTCTTCAAAAACAAAATGCAAAATGTAAAAATTTTATCGCCAATCTTTAAATGTAACTCTGCAACCCTTAGCGCTTGTAGGTACTCAGAGAGCGTCACCATATGTACAGGGCTCTAGCTAAGGTTGAGTAGAGTGGCTGATTTTGCCAACAATTATTGAAACGCAAATTTCAATATTAAGACAATTAAAATATTTAATTCATTTGATGCAATCTATGCAGAAAAATAATTTTGTTTACATTTCCAATACCAATTTTACTTATCAAAATTGTTTAAGTGGTGAATTTCGCCAAATATCCCAACAAAACACGAGAGATTTAAAACCAACCGAAAGAGATTTGTGTGACACCAAGAATTTGTTTTGGGTCGGAAATTGGTTGGAAGAGATTTCTGTGACACCGCTGAATAAATTGTACAGATTTTTAAGCTTGTTACTAAAGATATTGTGGACAACTGTATCAAATGCCTTGCTGAAATCTATTAAGGCTAATAATGCAACATTGTCATTGTCTGGCAGCCTTCGCATATCTTCTACAATCTTTAAAATAGCTGTCGTGCAGCTTCTGAATTTTTGATAACCAGATTGTAGTTGGCTTAACAAAGCTTCGCAAAAAGGTCTCAAGCTACATTAACAGTTTGAAGATAAATTAAGGGGATATTGGAACTTTGAAAGCCTCAATATATCTAATTTTGCATTTTAGATCAAATTTCTTTAAAATATATAATTCATTTTTTGAGCCATGTTATGCAAAGGTCTTCACATGCCACTATGGGAAATTTTGCCAAATATTAGGTATAAACCCCTTTTCCAAAAGTGCTCAAAACTTAAATTTTTTTGTCTCATTAGACCACAAATACTTCAGTCTTCAATGTTACACACCACGAATTTTGATTTAACAGAGCTCTGTTAAGTGAGCAGCTGATAAAGTCAGGTTATGCTAACGAATGGCAGTTCAATGTTAAGTGTGTGTTTTCTGTTGCAATTTGTAATTGCCAAATATTAATGAAAGCAGAAAGTTTTGTCGAATATTTTTGATTGCATCTAATCGTTGTGGTATGTGCTATGTTTTAGTGCCTTTTTTTTGTAGAAATTATTCGTGGCGTCCCTGTATTTGACGGTATTCGTGATTCATCTCACAAAAAAAAAATTGGAAAGAAAATTCAACTGTGCGAAGTCCAACCAAATTTTGTTTAGATTTGTTAGAGCTGTGACTTTATCCACCTTTTAGAGCTATCAATCCTGCTTCTGTTTCACTTTTTCTTAACCGCATTTATGTGCTATTATTTGCAAAATTTCACTTTTTAGGACACAACCTCAATTTTTCCAATGCCTACTTGCATGCCAAATGAAAAAATGTAATCAGTCGGGAAGATGGTATTTTTGATTGCTTTGGAGAGGGGTAAGGGCAAAGTCTTTCAGTCGCATTTGAAAGATATTTAAAAGAAAAAAGAAGCATATTTTGTGCAATTCTGGAAATGAATCGCGGTAATTGAACAGAATAATGCAACAATTTGAACGCAGAAATTCCATTCTAAGCCATTGGGAAGCAAAAAAACCCAGAGTGGCGTTCTCTATGGTCATTTACGCTAAAGTGTATTAGAGGTCGTAGGACTCAAGCTGCTGGAGATAACGTAGTAGAAGAAGCAAGCACAGCTGCAGTAAAAAAACGACCAGCTGACCATGCAGCAGTTCTTAAGATAGTTTCTTAAAGGCCTTAAAAGGCCTTTGCAGTCTTCCGTCGACGAGAGCAGTATTGTGCTGTTAGAAATGACAGTAGGAACAGAACAGAAATCGCAATAAAAGAGCCGCATCTTTTTCAGGAATTCCGAATTTCCATAAAGTTAGCGGCCGAAAACTATGTTTCTTATTACGCGTCTATATTGATACATTCATTCTTCTGTAAAATAGCAAGAAAAACTAATGTACAAAAAAAACAACAATTTAAAAAAAAAAATTTTAAGTCGGGTTGCAGGGCTACCACGCCCACTTTTTTGCACATATAGACCAACGGTATACATAACATAAGGCAAAAAACTAGACCGCAATATCTTGCTTAGTTTTTGAGTTATTTATTAAAGCCTGATTTTTGAGAAAATTCCCCATAGTGCATGCTGATAATCGTACGGAGAAAAGTCCGGTCTAATGTTCAATGAAAGATTATCAATTACCTGAGTGCCAAGATTCATCCTTATCTTTTCAGCCATTTGTGCATTGATGAGCTTTCAAAAATAATTTTATAATAATTTTACAAATTGCGCGGATTTTTTGAGCATTCAAAAACTTGCGAACCTATGACTCTTTCCAGCGGCTTAGACGCCCGTTAGGACAAAATATTCAAATATACAAATTAAGAAAACTTAGTACTTGATTTTAATTGAATGTTATACTTCCCTTTAACAGTCAGAAGCAACTCAATGCTAGTGAAATTTGTGATCAAAAATGTTGACTATTTTTTTAATGAAATGTGTCTGCCTAGAAATGACTTGAATTTTTCCCAATTTATTTCTGTTCTTGGTTTAATGCAACAGAAAATTTTACTTGGCTAAAAATTGTGTCAAATTATTTTCTAGTGAAGATTTGGTAAAGACTTAAGGCCACACGTTATCACTTAGTTAGCTTTAGCTTTATTTCTGCCTTTAAAATTTTGGCATTTTTACATTAGTTTTATGTTTGTTTGCTTTGCTGCTTCTTGTTTAAACAGTACTCAAAATCGATAAAAATTTAACATTCAGCATTGCGTATCTATTTACACACACACATCATAAATACTTAATGGGCTGGCAAGGAAAGCAAAACAATAAATACCCAACACACAATCCGGCGAGCGACACTAGCGCCAGCAAAACAAGGACGGCAGCAACTGAGGAAGGAAAAAAACAGTTCACTTGATTAATTTTTCACACTAATAAAGAATTTATGTGCAAGTGTCAACCTGCACTGCGGCTCCGTCTCGGCCACCCAGCCCACCTACCCCTGGCCAAGCGCTCTTGGTGTGGCCACAACAGACAACGAGAGCAGGTCAAGACACACAGAATGAGCCAGAGCCGGAGCCGAAGCCGTATCCGAAGCCAGAGACCATAACTTGATGAATGAGTGCGCATATTAATTCATAAATTAATTTGCTGTTATATTTGTGGCTATTTTTATTGGCCTTGCCATGTAGTAGAAAACAGTTGCCCTCTTTCGGGCAAACACGAACAGAAAAAAACCACAAAAATGTGAATAAATAAGTTAGTCATGATTTTTACATTTGAAAAGTGAAACTTTTTATGGTGAATTCAATTTGAAGAGAAATAAGTTGAAGTGACTTTAATAAAAACACAAAAATTATCTATTTATTCAAATCACAGCTGAAAAGTAGAGCAAACTCTAAATTGTGTTTTCTATTCGAGGTAAAGAACTTTGGCATAAAATAAAATTCAAAAGTCACATATATTGTCAGCTGAAAATTGGCTAAAGCTTTGTAAGTTAGTATGTTATTCTGACAATGAACTCCATAGAAAATGCAATGTTTTTCTACGATTTTTGCTAGCACCAAATGCATACCGTATCACGCGAAAAACTACCATTGTGCACTTATTTCAATAAATAGAAATATCGAAAACAGTGATGCCAACAACATTTCACAAAATGAGAAAGATTGACCTAAAAAGTGAGAAGTGACAAAAACAAATTTACTTAATTTGCAATTTTGTGTTCACGAATTATTTCGCTGAGTACTCGCCAGGTGTCGGTAACAAAATTGGAAAAAAGTTGCTAGTTCAAAAAAAGCATTGATCCCTGTAGTAAATAGCTGCTGCCCAAAATTGATCCCAGTTGTCAGCATTATTGCAGTTCATAAGGTGTCCATTAGAGAATATAATAGAATAGGAATAAACTTCGATGACAAGAAAAATTTCGCTAACTGATATGACCAAAGAAATTCCCTTTGAATCAGGGATGACAAATAGGCGTTATGGGATGTAACAAAATCAAAGGCAAAATTGTGTCCTATTTTCTACATCAGTAAGCCACAGATCTTTATTTTAAATATATATTTATTATAAATTATATATTTAAATAAATATATATTTAAATATTTTAAATATATTTTCTGTTCTTTATTTAACATTAAAAAACAGTTAGTTTTTATCTCCAACAATAACACAAGAAAACACAAAATTTGTATACTTGATGCGAATCAAAAAGTTTATAAAACTTTGACATACAAAGAGCAACAGCGTCCAGTTAGTCAGCTGCGGAGGTTGAAACTAAGTCTATTTTCTTATCACTAAGGTCAAGGCCTGTATATGTGAGTCAATTTCCTGTGTCCGTTTTGTAATTCAGTTTAACGTGAGTGGGCGTGCTTATTATGTACAACATTTCTAAAGTGAGCCGTTTGTTGTATTTTTGCCTGCTCTCAGCAAAGTCTCCTCGTTTTAAATCAGACTTATGTCCTGATAGTCTAGTTTTTAATTTATTTTTACCTTATCGCATACAGTGATTCCGTCTCTAGCACATGGGATTTTGTTTATCAAATTACTTCTTTCCAGCGTCGCTATTTTTGCTCCTTGTATTACTAAAGAATATTTTTTTTGTGTATTGGTTTATGGGCTATGGGCACTCTATCTATGTTGTAGCCATCGGAATGACTTAAACGATCGGAAAAAATTGGTATATAGACAATCGATTTTTTCGATCTTGGATGTTTTCCTTTGGTGCACTATTCTGGGCCTTACTGTTCTTAAATAGGCCATATATTGAATGTGAGGGAAAATTATTGGACTTGAGAATCATAGTTATTCGTTTTTAGTTGTTTTTGTCGTTTTGTTCCAAGTCTACCGGAGTGGATTTGATATCAATCCAGTTTTAATGTATTGTCTTTTCTATGTATGAGGGAATCTAAGAACGGTAGTCTTTGGTCAATTTCCAACTTTGTGATAATTGTTAAGCTTTTTAATATCGTCCTCTGCTACTATTGCAGTCTTGCGTTTGATACTTGGCTTAAACCCTCTTCCATTACAATATCGGCGATACTTGGCGATACCTTTAAACTGTGTATAAATCTTCTCGTAAACTTAAAACACCTATTTACGGTGATGCAGAAGATCAAGATATATTAACAACGACATTAAACGATACCATCCTCTCGTGGTTAAATATGTACACTTATAAAAAACTAGAACAAATAATTTGAGTACGAACGTTCTTGAATAAAAATTGAATTTTCAAGAATTTCGCTCTTGAAGTCAAGATAAATTCATTCTCAATGTGGTTCTATAGGCAAGGGGAGTAAGGGAATGCAAACTTTGAGAGAATAACGTTGGACACGCTCTCTCAGATAGAGACAGCGCATGCGCAGTTTGTCGTTGTCATATGACAATGGCCGGCCGTTAATTAAGTTAACGTGAAACATTAAGATTGTGCAAAAGTAATTGATTAAAAGACTGTATAATATAATAACAATGATAAAAACACCACATTTAAAAATAAAAACAAGTGAGAAAGTCGGCCAAGCCCGATTATAACATACTCTGTACCTGGAGTAGATGCTGAATGCAATGCTGGTGCTGCGCTCATCTCAAAGTCTCTCTCTCTCTCTCTCTCTCTCTAAGATTGTGTGGTGTTAGTTATGAAAGGGTGAGAGGGGGTGGGGCGAGGGCGATGTACTTTTTTGCTCATAACTTGAGAACCACTGATCCGATCTTTATCATTTCTTCGGCAAATCGATACATTTTACTAATTACTAACTATCTCAAAACTATTCAAAACTGTAGGAGATATAACGTTTTTTCAAAATGGCGGGGGCGGGAGGAGGCATGGCAAACATTGAAAATAAACTTGATCTGCCTGCAAGTATAAGAAGCATTTGTCCCATACATGTCAAACCTATATCTCTTACCATCTCTGAGATCTGTTTGTTCATACAGACGGACGGACGGACGGACGGACGGACATGGCTATATCGACTCGGCTGTTGATGCTGATCAAGAATAGATATACTTTATATGGTCGGAAATGATTCCTTCTGCCTGTTACATACATTTGCACGACTTTAGTATACCCTTTTTACTCTACGAGTAACGGGTATAATTAAGTTTCGTGCCGGGCCGGGCCGGGCCTCTCAAAAAAGAGTTCGTGTTCGTGCGGGCCCGGGCCTCAAAATACAGGCCCGCGCCCACCTCTAGTACTGAGTATAAAAATATATGCTTTTACGGTGACTTGATCTACGGCATCTACGTTTTCTAAGCGAACAAGACATCCACACGGCCACCCGGTCGCGCTTTTGCGGCCGGCAAATACCAACCGCGTTGATTCATAAATATGGTTTCGCCGCGGCTTGTAGCTTATGAAACATAGTCGAGTGAGCTAAACTGCCCGTCCAACTGTGTATGTTTCAGTCTTCGAGGTACCGAGTTTGTCCCAGTAAAGTAAGTAAAAAAATTGTATCTATTATGTGGCTAACTCAAAATCAATCAGATCCTAGAAAGAGTGAAATTCTCTTGTTTTTCTGAGTGTAGCTGTCATTAATTCTTGGTCACATTATTCAATATGTTCGTCATGTGTTTACATAGGTGTTAAGTAGGTGAATGGGAGGTTATCTTTATGTATTTTTGGGAGGCCTTAAGTCAGCGATGGCTAGCGATAGTATTCGTGTGCTTGCTTTGACTTAATCGCTTTGAGCTCTGTCGAGCGGATGACGCCCTTCTGTTTTATTCGACTCAGCTTCGGCAAGCGTTTGGGTCATGTACGTGTGAATAGCGAAATGTTTTTGCCCCCGGCGAGAAACCAAGGGCCATCGCTGCCTTAAATCCTAGGTGGTATAGCTGTGCTGGTTGATAGTGCGAATTTCCCTTTTTTTATATTACTCCTACACTGTAAAGTTTCTCCACAAAAGCATTGTTCTTTGTGGGGTCAATTCTCAAGTCTCTGTATGTGTTGAGCTCTCCTGGTAAATGTTTCATTTTATTGTTTTATTCCTCCTTCTTCATTGCTACCGTCACGTTCCCCTGACAGAATTCAAAATTAATATGTTTCTATTTTCGCGTAAGAATTGACGGGTTTTTTTCCCACTGTATCTATAATCGCGCGGTTCATTGCGCTTTCTTTGCCTTTGGTTTTGCTTAGTTTTGATATTGATAATGTTATATCAAAGATAGGGTAACATTTTTCTTTGCCAAAAACTCAGGATTTTAATTGTTATTTTATCAAGAGCGTGACACGGCGGCCAGGGTTTCGACAAGTATATTGTGTTAGGATGATGTCCGGCTCTATAACAGCCAAAAATTAATGGAACTGAGTATTTCCGCCTTTCAAGCTAGTGAATGTCGCTACGACCTCAAAGTTACGGAACACTCTCCAATTTCGATTGGTGTATTTAATAAGGAGTCTGTGGTGGAAAAGAGAACAATTGTCTTGGCCACACTATCAGCAACAGGCGCCGTGGTGTAGAGGATGACGTTGAAGGTCACAGGTTCAAGTCCCAGTTCAAGTTTCTTCAAATTGGTTTTTTTTTAAATTTAGAAACTTAAATTTTACCCCTTTTTTTTGGTACTTATAAAACATAATTGATGCATAACTTTGAGTCAACAATTATTTAGCCATTATTCTAATGTTAAGAACGAGTTTTCTTAATTTGTTCTAGGTCTTGCTTTAAGAACAGAAAAGTTGAGAGCGGAATGGGTGTAAATTTACCTTTTAGTAGCCCTTTTTTTCCGAGTGTATGTATTAACGATTGCCAGAACCCAAAACAAATGGCCTAGCTGATAAATTGTAAGTTTATAAAATTTTCAAACAAAATGAACTGTTTTTAATTTGTTCAACGACGAAAACAATAAATAACTAAATAACTCTTAATACTCTTACAAATATATGGTGTAAATCTTGTGTTTTAAGAATTAACTAAAAAGGGAGACAAACAATTGTATGGGATTTGCTTAGCTTATTAATAAATTTATTCTTTTTATTTATTGCTTAAAGCTTCCTCATAAGCGTCTCATGACTGAGAATCGTACTTTAATTACTCCATCAACCATTTCACTGAGCCCTTTAATCTACCTCAAATGATGATTGATAACAAATTGTAATTTTTCCAATTGCTTTCGGTTTCGTTTGTTTTTATTTTTCATGGGTTTTTAATCCGGCACATTTGTCGCGGCCATTTAATGCAGTTTATGAATATTTAAATCAAATTAACGGGACACCGCTGTCCATTTAGCGCCTTCATTCAAACAATTCAAGTGGCCACGGCTCACCGCATCACCCCATCTCGCCCTCTGCTTGACATCACCCCGCCTTAGCGCAGTTCGGTTCAGCTCAGCTCGCGCCGCCCCCTTGGCAGAGGCTACAAATTTCCATTTAATGGACTGCAAGGCGTTAAGTGTTTTTGTAACCAGCTAAAAATCTAACTGTCTGTCCTCCGCCCTGAGCCATTTCCAAGGCCTAATGCGCTCGGGCCCAGCCAAGGGTAGCTTATAAATCCTATAAATCCGCCGCTTTGATCATTCGCTTTTTGCTCTCGAAAGCCGAAAAGTGGCTAACAGCGAAAGCCGGGTAAATGGGGAGGATGAAGGCGAGCAGGTTGGGCTTGGGGTCGGGCATAGGGTAAATCGGATAAGCAAATGTAGTTGTAGTCTCTCCTTAAAGACGAAACGTTGAGATTAAAATCTCCTTCACCTATGCACGGCTTACGCCAAACATTTCCATGGCTGCGCTTCTGTTTTTATTTCGTTTTTTGTTTTGCTAACCAACTGATTTATTTATGCACATTTCCCCCCGCACTCTCTTCGTTCACAATAGTTAATCCATTTTTAATGTAAATAAATTACAAAAACACTTTTCAAGGTTACGTCCAATTAGTGGACAAAGTGAACTCCAATAAATCTATGGCCACAGCCACCCCAAAAGTAGGCAGCGGAAACGGAAACTGGGAAAAAGATTAAGCGAAGAGAGGAAAATTGCGACATTTATGCAATAATTAAGACAAATATTTACTTGCCGTTATTTTTAGTATTACTCGAATGGGTGAGCGAGAGGGAAGTGCATTAAAAATGAGACAGCGTCAGTTATAATTTTGTTTTCCTTTCAGCTTTTCCTTTTCCGCTTCCGTTCGGCTGTTGCTGTTGTTGCTTTTGTATTTGCTACTGGCGCTGGCAGACTTTTGTATAAATAAACATGTCTGAGCAGCCCGGCCGTAATAACCATAATGTCTGTGTGTTAGGTATGCAATTTTTACTCGAACTTCATAAAAAAGTAAGAGCCTTCCCAAGAACAAGAACATGAAACAAGTAAAAGATGAGACAATCCATTTCAGCGACGGAATAAAAATGTACGAGCATAAGGAGATTACTACAAATTTTATGAGCGATTTGGAGTTGAGTGTGGAAATGATTGTTTTTTAGTACTAAAACTTAGCTGAGTGTATTACCGAAGTATCAAATTGTTGGTGTTTACCATTCTTGTATACTATCAAATTGTATCCAGACGACCGATTAAGAAACTAAATAATTTAGATGCCACTGTTAAAAAAAAGCCAAGAAGAAGAAAGCAGGTATACCCGTACCGAAATCGACTTTAACTTATGACTTCGAAAAGCACTGAAAATGAGTAGTCACCATGTTACCTTTGAAAATCCCTGTTTTTGGGTAGCCGTGGAAAAGAACTACACCTTTTAATATCAACAAGCTGGCAAATTTGGGTGCGTCATTCCTTATGGATATAACATCAACGATCCAATAATTTATGCACCCAGAAAAACTTCAAAAACAATTTATTTCTTTAGCTTTTTCGATCCTTCAAATAGAACCTTCAAGGCTTTTGTGTGGCCCTTTTTTAACTCTATTACCAGTACAAAAACTTTAAAATCATTTTTTTCAAGTTTGTTACATATTCCTCTTTCCAAGAATTGTCTATTGCTAGCCGCTGCGTTTTCTGTCAACTTTCGGATACCATCTCGGAAAAACGATGCAACCGACGAAACGATTTAGCTTTGAAATTCTTTAAAAAGAGTGCATGTGCAATGGTATGCATTACCGACGAATACAAATAGAAGGCGGAAAGGGCCAATGTCGGGGGTAGAACTTTCCATTTTAGCGTCTCAAGGAACATTTTGACCGGCTGCGCAACACAGGCAAAATTGCCTTGTCGGTCAATTGAGTTCGTTAGAGTTGCCCAGTGTTAAATTCGCCCGGTTGTCTAGATATTAGTTGGTCGTCGGTACCACCAAATACAGAGTATTACTTTGATACCGTGAATATCCGCTTTTGGTATAATTTTCTGCGCTTCAAGCATGCTTCTTGCACGGTCGATGGTCTTCAGCTGCATTTTTCTTCAAATGAAAGCAGATAAGTAAACTTTTCCGTAAATTGTGTCTTGTTTGGAGAAAAAGTTGACACAAAAACTAAGTGATGTTGAAACAACACACACTAAACAAGTAAGAGTGTTGCGGTCGAGAGCCCCGACAGCAAAATACCCTGTCCCAAGTAATGTGGTTCCTATAGCTTTGAATTCCCTTTATTTTAAAATTTATTTCAATAAATGGGCAGGCGCACTTTTGTACATATCTTCGGTGTTTTTGCTCGGATCTCATTGTGGTACACAGAATATATAGTTGTTGGGCCTCACTGAATATTTATTAAGTCTCTAGATTCAAACTTAAAAATTGTATCTCTGACAGTTTTTCGCGGTTAGAAGAAAATGGAGAAGGAATTTGCCAAATCTGGAGCAAACTTGATTTGGGTATGGTGTACACCTACATACATGCAAAAATTTGTGGCTCTACCTTATAGCCTTATAGCCTTTGAGATAAGCGCGTTTACACATAGAGAGTGACAGTTTTTCGCTGCTAAATGATGGAGAATGTGGAGTTTTCAAAATCTGAAACAAACTCGATGTGGCTACAGTACACACCTACATACATGCAAAAATTTGTGGCTCTACCTCTTACAGTCTGTGAGATCCACGAGTTTATACAGAGAAAAAGACAGTTTTTCGCTGTTCAAAGATGAAGGAGGAGAAATTTTCCAAATCTTAAACAAACTCGATGTGGGTACAGTATACACCTATATAAATGCCAGAACTTGTGGCTCTATCTATTAAAGTCTCTGAGATCGACGCCTTCATACAGACAGACAGACGGACAGACAGACATGGCTGAATCGACTCGGCTGTTCATGCTGATTAAGAATATATATTCATTATAGGTTTGGAAATGCTTCCTTCTCCCTGTTACATACATTTGCACGACTTCATTTTTTCCCATTTTTAATGGGAACAGGGGATAAAAAGAAAGTCGTATGATGAGGCTTTAAATGAATTTGGTTGCAACATTGTCCGACTCGATTTAATACTAGTGACGCCACCTCCTAAAAGTCCTATAAAACATTTTGAAACAGGAAATATTTTTGCTTTAACTTTTTATTAACAATTACAATATATTCTTCCGATATCAAACATTCCGAAAAGAAAGCCATCTTCTCATTTTAAAGAATTAGCAACTATAATTATTATCCACTAATTAGTGGACGAACATGTGGCGCTCGATTGTAAGGAACAAGCAAGACCAAAAAAATTGATAGAATTTTAAGGTGATACTGGAACGTTATTATTATCGGAGACTAAGATGCGCAGTTGGGGGACGAAAGCAAACGCCTTCGCCCCAGACATATATTAAGTGGGGTGGTAATGGAAAATAACTTCTCGAAATAAGAGAATCTTCCGACTGCGGAAGGAGGTTAGAACCACAAAAGAAAAGATTACAAAATCTATCCAAGCCTCAGATGGATACCAAAGTTTTACGAAATATACTTCGTTTATGCCATGAAACTCAAGATTTCTTCAATGTTCAACATCAAATTTGTTCCTGTTTATGCAGCTTTTGTAAATTCACAAACTGACCAGCGCACATATGAGAGATCGAAAAAAGTGGCAACACCAACTTAACGTAAGTTGCCGGAGCCTCGGCATTTCATGAATTGACGGAGAATTCGCCGTTGGACCCATTTCATGAAATGATTTTGTAAATGAGCACAGCATAAACGTAGTAATTGATAAGAAATACTTAAGAAAATATGTCGAATACGGTTTACACAATGCACAAGTAAGAACTAAGCGGAAATTTGGAAAATATACGTACAGTTATAATCCGACATGCTGATGTGGTGTGTTTTGGTTTGGTTGTCCAACTATTGTTGGCGAAAATCGTGGAGAGAAAGAGAGAGAATACTGCGCAGACCAGTCCACGCTGAGATTTGTTCGATCGAACACACAATGCGTTTCCGGTAAGACTGTGATCTGTTCGATGAATAAATATGAATACGATTTCTGTCGAGCTGAGTATATTCATCCATGAGTTATTTCGATTGATTTGATGTGAGTAGAAATTCTTGTGAGGCAATCATGAAAATAGTGATTTTTGCAAAGCTTCAGCCATTCGGATCATTCGCTTGTTAAATAATCCCAATTAATAGCAAGTAAAAGCGTTGCAGTCGAGTGGCCCGACTTCAAAATACCCTGTAAAAATAAGACGCACAATCAAACACACATATACCCACGCACACACTCGCACATACACACATACGCGCGCAAAAACTGACTCATACGCCTTAGCTCCCTGCAATCAGCACAGTGCTTCTTAATATATATTTTAAAAATAATATTGAAAAATCAGTATCTACAGAATCCATCTACAACATTAATAAAATAGAAATTCGCTATATGCATTATTGCAATTCAGCTTCAAAAAGTAAAAATAGGTTTTAATCAAAGCATTATCTGTGCCAAATTTTATATTATACAATTAGAATCTATATATTTGGTCTTAAGGCAACATTTTCAGATTTCTGATTAGAGTGCAACAACATCATGGCGTCTCTGAGGAAACGATTTACGACGATTTACTTATGGCATTGGAGGTTGGAAAAATTCTTTACAAGTGATTGCTCAACGTCTAAGTGCAACGGACAAAGCATGGTTGTTACGTAACAGCAGCACGGGCTAAATGATCCCAAAAACCAAATTTACAGGTTCATCATCCTCACTGGGACCAGAGTACTAGCGTTCGGGACTGTACCAGGAAGCAACATTCATTTTCTTAGGAGTCTGAAAAAAAAGAGGGAAATGAAGCGCTCCTACAAACTGCCAGATCACTGCACCATACTGGCCGACACACTATGGTCCCAAACCCAAAAAAGCTGGCCAAATGTTAAAAGAAAACATTTTTTTAGGGACTTTTTGGTACATTTAGTATGTATTTTGACCGTTAATATGGGGGATATGTCCCTACCTGGCTCAGATATGAACTCCGTTTGTGAGCGTCGAGCGTGCCTTATCGTTTACTCGTCGTTTAAAAGCGTTAAGAATCGCGAAAAGTTAACCGATTTGGATTCTACAAAATGGACTCTTCTCCAGAAAGTAAGTACAATTTGGATATATATCTCGAAACTATTATTAACAATGCATGAATTAGTGAGTCATTAATAAAACTAGAGGGTTTTTCTTGGAAAGAAAAGCGATAAGTCTAAACTCTCATCAGACCCCACTCTAAAACAAAATAGAAATTGTTGTTTAGACACTTCTTCAAAACATGTCCGCAAAATAGCTGCGGATAGCTGCAGATTAAGTCTCGGTGATGATTTTTGAGCGACAAATGTCGCGACATAATATATATACACTGCTCGAAAGCACTCTCCCCCAATCCACCAAACCAAATTTTTCTAAAGTATTTGGCCCACTGAGACTTTAGAAAAATCTTTAGAATATTTATCGATATATTATCGATATATGGGGTTTTCGATATTTCGTTCAAATCAAATAGGTTTTCGAAGAAACTGTGCGCCATATTGGATCCGCCATTTTGTTTTTATTAGTTTTGACTTCGACCCCGGAAACTCCCTAGTAGAAACTTTAAGCCAAATTATATACGTTTTTCGACTTTTGGCCGTTTTTTTTGGGATTTGGGACCACTGTGCGACAGCCGCTTAGTGCGAGGCAATCAAATGAAAATCAAAAAGGAAATAAAAGTTGGAGTAGTAAGTACCTTAAATCATAAAAGTGTATCAGAATTTTTACCAACTTAACATTAAAGTCAATAAGGGTTTTCAGATTTATATTTTCTGCTGAGACTTTCATTCCAAGGATCCAAAAATATCTTTGATTGCAGTAAATGCCGTATTCAACACCCCATTATATGCAGGGACATTAATTAGAGGAGAAAGAAATTGCAATTCCATGGAGCCATAGTATATTAAAGCTAGTAGGCGGATTTTGCATATTTTAAAATAGACTTTAATCCTTGCAAGCAGTATATTACTATTGGGGAGTAAATTTTAAAAGAAATTTTTTGTAATTTTGGGCACTCTATTTTGACCTACTGGGAATAAAATCTGTTTAAAAATACGCAAAATCCGCTGTGTAATTATTGCATGTATGCCATGACACCACCCGCACAGCTGTGCAATTAATGCAAAGTATGCTCTTCCTTTCAAAGATCATGAAAGTAGTAAGCAAAGTCTGACCTTGGTCCAGGTCACATTCTCTCGGCAGAAATGTAGACATTACGTCTATCGAAGTAGGTTAAGAGCTCGCTTCAACAGCGACTCTTTCTTTATTTTCGCGACAGAGTCCTGTAAATAAGATGCGAGTCTCTAAATAAATCGCTTGTCCGCTTCATATGCTTTCCACAGCACAGAGGCCACACTCTTTATAAAATTTTATTTCGGCTATTACTCGTGTATTTAACGCTTTTGCTTTCCCCAGATTTGATTAATTTAATTGAAAATTGGTCAACATAACAAATAAACGAGCTTTAATTATTCCAAATGACGCCGAAATTAATACTAAAGCGAAGAAGCGCTAATCGACTGATGCAAAAAAGAATTAATTTTTGACTTCAGAGAAAATGACAATCCTAAAAACTTTGAGCATAATACATGTTTAGAGTTCAGAACGATTAGATGGGGCGCTAATAGGCTGTCGGGCAGTGTAATTCAGGCGAAAGTATTCGCAATAAGGAAAGCACGAAAGATGGCAGTATTAAATATATAATAGTCAAATAAATATATTCGTAGACATCTAAGTGACAATCAAGGCCATGTGTAGACAAGACGTCAACTCCAAAACTTTCATGGCATGCAGGGAAGCGCTAGACTCCCTTTTTTTTAAGAATACAGAAAATCCGAAGTTTTGTGAGCTTTATGTTTTGCGTTGTATTTAAAAACAATTGAAGTAGGCATTTTTATTAATATTTGCAGTCAAATTGTTTGAGGCCTTCAACGCAAATTTCCATAGAATTCATTTTGGCCTCAGACCTCGTTCAAGCCATGGTGGAATTATACCAGGTGAAGTCATTAAAGTAGGCTGCCTCTATTTTGGGGTACCAGTTGAATGGTGAAAAACACTCAGTAGCAAAGGGGCTGTCAACGTGCTCTCACATGTTCATATCAACTGGTACCTCTCTCGCATGGTGAATTCCTGGCGAATCTACCTTGTTAATTATACCATGCTTCAAGCAACATGCTCCCAAAAAAAAAAATTTTCGTAAATAAAATAATTTGGAAAACTTAACAAAATTTACTGGTGATAATTTTCGGTGTTTAATACAAAATGTTAATTGTGTGAGCAAAGAAAAAGTGTGTAGTCATATTGGTCTGTGGCTATCAGTTGCAGTCTTGTTGATGCGGAAACCAAAAAGTTCTTACTCTAGTTACTACTTTGTCTTCTTAGTTTCTGTTCTTCTCGGCATGTGATGCATTGTGTATTCCTTACACTAGTTACTCAGGGTTGTGTGGTATGTACGAAGGTGAATTTATGGAAACCCTTTGAAAGACCCTCGCTTTCTTTAGAAATGTAAAAGGATTTATATTTACACCTTACAATATTTACATCAAGCACATAAATAAACAACACAGTATGGATTTTTTAATATGTAAGTATTAAATTGATGCACCACTTGGTCGTTAAAATCTAATAATATTTCTCAAAATGCAGCTACATACGAGATACATTTTTGGTAATATTCAAAATTCTTAATATTTCTATTGAAATGTGTTCAAAATGTTAAAAATTAAAAAAAAAAATAGAGGCAAACGGTTAATAAACCGGTTGTTGTCCATCTGAAGGTTTCCATTTGAATGGTACCTTAACTTACGTTGTGGAGCCGTTATAGTGTATGTATACGAAACACATCGAGGGTACATGGCGCTCTTAATTGTTACAAATATTGGATTTACACTGCGCAATCGGACTTCATTTAGTCATATTTGTTAATTTAGTTTCTTGTTCTGTCTGCGTTGTTCCCTTGAGTTAAGCTCCTTTAAGCACACGCCTTGAAGTGCATTAATAAATTTGAGCAAACTTATTACAAGGTGCAAATTAAAGTGGAGAATTTTAAGGGGTCGAGAGCGAGCTCATTTAGCACTTAAGCTCGTTTACTGTCGGTGTGTCGACTTCGCTGCCGCAGAACGGAGTTGTATACGACAGTAGATAAGAAGGTCAGAGGCACGAAAAATTTGGAATATATAATCATTTAAATACTTGGAACCATATTAAGAATATTTATCGATTGGCCAATCGAGTGATAAAAATCGGATAAACTATGCCCAAGCTGTGAGAAAAAGAAAGTTCACTGCCGCAGCGCTAGCTTGCTTTGTTGCCAATTGGTCGCAGTAGACTCGCCATTTATTGCTCAGTTTTGAAAATCCATTAAAAAGCATTGTTCACAACAGGTAGTTGCGACATCTATGGGTCGAGTTACGACCAAATGAAAGTTTACTGCCGCAGCGCAGCAGCAGCAGTTCAGCTACTGCAGATACAGAGTATATTGGGCTTGACTGACTTTCTTACTTGATTTTCATCAGTAATATTATTTATTTTATGAAACTAACTAACTGTTTTCTGAAGAAAGAAAAAAACGTTTATTATTAGATGTTCAGAGGCGGGATCGAACCCACGACCTCCCGCCCAGCAGTCCAGCACAGTAACCACTGGGCCACATACGGCCACTAAAGGCCTATAAAGAAATCTTAATTTAAAAAAAAAAGAAAACAAAAATTCTTTGATCAGACACTCGTTTAATGTGTTTAAAAAAAAGTGGTCTTAATTTAATTCAAATCTATCGAGGGGATTTTTAATGAGAGTATCGACAACCAGGCACTTTTTTTTATCAAATCGCGCTTAAAGTTTTAACATTACTGTAAATTCAACTGATACGTCTTTACAAATATGCGTGTAACTTCGAAAATATTTGCTGAATTGACTTGTAGCTTTCTGTGTGTGTACTTGAATATATGTTTATTATGCAAATGCAAAAAAATCATGTGATTTTTTAAATTTCTAAGTACCTAACCCCTTAAAATTTGGCTCCTTTTATAAGCGTTTTGTAGGGAATCCAACCTATGAACCAATTATGCATACAATATTCGTTTTGAATCGGCTTCTTATTGTGTCAAATCTTGTTTCTATGGTAGTATTTATAAGACACACCTTACGGCTACCTTACGGTCTAGTAACATGGCGGAACCAGTCAAGGTATTGCTTTCAATTTCAATTAATATATTTAGAAGGAACGATCCATCTATCTATGATATTTTAAAAATTTTTAAGATGCTGTTGCTCTTCTCCCTGATGACGAATGCCGACGGCCTATCAAAATATATTGGAGAAGTAAACACACTGTGTTTTACTTACAAATAAAGCACATAAAACAAATACGTGCTTGAGACTGCCATCAACTTTTTCTTAAAAATTATTTTATTTGTGATTGTTAAGTGAATTAAACAATATCTGGGTAAACTAATATTAACAAGTAAGTGTGTCGCGGTCGAGTGCCCCGACAGCAAAGTATCCTGTACCAAGTAATGTTAATTTACGTAGAGAATCTGTGTTTCTATGGTCGCTTGCTTACGGATTTACATATACGTATCTAACATTTGATCGAACTAATACCTACAGTACTGTTTACTACAATACAGTACGTTTATTCTCTACAAAAATTTATTCAATTAAACAAACGTAGAAGGTCTTGTTTAAATGTATTAACATATCAGGTGCAATTTATCAGTAATTCAACTTGTAAGAAATTTGATCGTGTGTGGCCCAGTGGTTAGTGTGCTGGACTGCTGGGCGGGAGGTCGTGGGTTCGATCCCGCCTCTAAACATCTAATAATAAAAGTTTTTTCTTTCTTTAGAAAATAGCTTTTACACATACGGTCACCTTCACCAGCTATTGCCGCCAGCTGTGAAGTAACTAGCCATGAAAAAGCAAATTCTCAAACTTTGCCGTTCGGATCCGGCGTTAAACTGTAGGTTCCTTTCTCTTGTGCGAAAAATTTAAAGCACACACGCCATGAGATTGAGAGAAGCTTGGCTTGGCCCCCTTGGAGGAGCTGTATAGCCAACATTTACATTTATAAGAAATTTAAAATGAAACGAAAGCGTTGGTTAAACTCGGCCCTGTCCGTCTTCGGGATACCCGTTACTCAGGGAAAGAAATCAGTGTTCAAAGATTAATGCATTTTGGCTTTTTATTACCCGATTTAAATTTTAAATTTGAGATCGATATCTTTAAAATTGAGGAAGTTATTCAACATTCTTTATTGTGGGGAGTGGGCGTGGCAAATATTTGGAGCAAACGTAATCTGCGTGCATACAAAAGACTCCTTCTAAATTTGGTTGCTTGAGCTTTTCAAGTCTCTGAGTTCTAGGCCAGGTGAGTACAGACAGACGGACAGGGATATAGTGACTCGACCGTTGATTTTGATTCAAATAATTTTAAATCGCACTTTTATAAAGAAAATAAGGTATTGGTGAAGAAAATGTGTGGTTACCTACCGTAGATGGATCAAGTTGAGCGGATGTATTAAAATCAAAAATGTAGAATTTATTAGATGTTTTTGAGATATTCTACAACAACATTTTTACCTGTAAACACATAAATACTCAAGTTTGACTTTTGATCCAGTTATGGTATTTAGTCATCGATTTTCTTAATATCCTTATATGTTAAAATATGTTTCCTTCTGCCCGTTTGCACCTGCTGACATTTGCACGACTTTAACATACCCTTCTAAATCTACAAGTTATGGGTATGAATAAGCTATTTGCTAGAGTGAAAAGTCGATGTCAATAGTTAGCTATCTTCTGACTACAAAAAAAAAATTTTTATATATTTGATATATTTACAACATGAGATATGGTATATTAAAAGTGTTCGGGTGTTTGTTACGCATAGAAGGAAGGATATTTGACCACATAAAATATATTTGTCGGAAATATATATTATGTCGGAATCGGCTAATTCTGCCAAGTTTGATCCAAACCGGATGACTATAGCATATAGCTGCCATAGGAACGGTCGGTCGAATAAGTAGTGAGAACATTTTGCTTTTTGTTTTTAATGGTAGCGTCTTTATTTTTTATAGTTATGAATATTATCTGATTCAACACAATTTTTGATAGTTTTGCCAAAATCGGATAAATATATCGCAATAGCTGTCATATAACCAACTGCCGGGCATATATCGTGCTTCCAGGGTATATAAACTGTGGTTGATCCGTAACTAGCTTCCTTCTATTTGGGATGATGTTTTTGTACTTATAAGTTCAAAATAAAAGCGAGAGGGCCAAGCTAACTTCGTCTTTGCCGAAGTTTTCATACACTTGCAAAAGCTGGTTTCGAAATAACAGAGTTTAAGAACGCTAGCATTACATTTACAAACTTTTTCTAACTAAAACCCATTTTCCAACAGATGGTCATTAGACTTCGACCAAATTTCGCGAATGTGTTTGAAACAGGGAATCAAATCGAGTCGTTTTTCGGTTCGGTTTCTGGTACGTTCGGAAACTGATGTTTCTAACATTATTTTGGTATTCGGTTCCGTACCGGTACCAAGATTTTTATTTCAGTAAACTGTTACGTAAAGTTAAAGAAATTTTTAACCGAGATTTTAAGACCGAGACAAGACAAAGTGTGTAAGCAACCTAGACACACACAATTTCGGATTTTCGTAAATTTTATTGTTTTTGCCACTATCCGATTTTTCAGCAGAGCTTACGCTTAATTGGGTAGCTAGAACAGCAAGAAGAGCATTTGTTAGCTCTAACAATTCCGAAAACTTTTTTCTTTATGGTTTTTTTTAACAATTTAAGCTCGAAAAATTTTTATAAATGCCATTACTCTGATTTGTAAAGATATTGAATTATTTGTACTGTCCGATTGCTTTTCAAATTAATACACATTGTTCACTAATAGGCTAATTACACTGAGCACAACTAACATCCCACATCATGAGTTAATATGCAAATAAAACTATTTGCTAAGCCAACACTTGTATATTCTTGTTTTGTCAAAATCCAAGGAATTTGTCAACCAACAAAGATGAGCATTAAGTCACAAAATACGATTTTTGAGTAAGGCTGCCTTCACACTGTTCGACACATGACCCATGTCATTCTGTTCTATAAATTTGGCAAGTTATTGAAAGGGTCTAGCCCGATAAGGGAAGGGGTGCGGCCTAAAGTCTGGGATTTTGAAATTTCTTTTATAATGGATGATCCAACTGTCGGCCAGGGGTCTTTGAGCGCAAAATATGCTTTTTTTAAATAGAAATACGGGGGTCGGACAGAACATGACAAACGATTGTACTTTGCTAATACTTGAAGTGATGGTTTTGGCGTTCGGCATGCTTTTCCCACTAAAGAAAAATTGAAAGGTATAAAGCGGAGTGGGGGCGCCGTGGGCGTCGAATGCGCTGACTCTTTGCTAAACTAAACAGGAATATTTTTTCAAATTAATAAGGGTCGAGCATCTTCTAAAGTCGCTATTTGAGACATAAAATGACAATTTATAAGTGGTTATTTGTCAGATAGATAGTGATCAGAGGTGGCAACTGTATCTAACTTCAGAGAGAGTGCGGACGCGGCGTTTATGGTGGATGCTCGAGACAACTCTGCCAACACTATAAGGGCTTTTGCAACCTAAGCATTCGTTGTGGATGGGGTTTTCGCGATGTCGTTGGTGAAATAGAAGGGGGGCTGGCCGGCCGCTAAGGGAGCCCGGGGGCAATGGTTGAAAACCAAGGTGGGTCGTCGGCCGTCTGGATCGCTCTATAACTTTTACATCACAACGGACAAAAATACGGGGACGCGGGGGTCCAGGGGTTGCGTTAAAGGTCCGGGGCCGTGCGGAATGAGCGGCGTCGCACGGGAAGTTTTGCTGATCTCTAGCTTTGGAATAAGATCGGGGAGCGGTTCGGCCCGCGCCGTCCTCCTGGCGGGGAGTGTCTTCGTAGAAGGTCCCAGGTCGGGTCGGGGCTTAAAGGGGTGTTTGGTGGTCGGGGGGGCGTGTCTCTGCGCGTGTGATTTTGCCGGCCCGCTCGCAGGCTTTTACAGTGAGCGGAGGGATGTGTCTCCGGGAGGAGAGTGGTTTCTGGAGCGTATTCGATTTTCAACTTGATAGGGGTGGTTGGAGGGAAATTCCAGGAAAAGTCGGGGGGTCGGGCCACCGTCTAATTAAGAAAGTCGTGTTGTCTTCTAATTCGAAAACTTTAAAGCAGAACAAAAAAAAGAAAAAAGCAGGACTACTAGACTATCATGTGTCAAAGCAGAACAAAAAGCAGGACTACTAGACTATCATGTGTCGAACAGTGTGAAGGCAGCCTAATGATAATGATATGGTGTTCAATTTTCATATTAAAATATTTCGTTATCTTATTTTACAAGTTCATTTTCATTATCAAACCTGGACGACAGATCCAGGTGACTAACTATATAGTAACATCACCTTGCTACAGACTGTAAAGATCTTTCAGCTTTCTGTTAAGACTGGATTGCATTGATTGTAAGCAAAAATATGTATTTTCCAAAAAGAATAATTAATCGTTTATTTTGAGGATTATTCACTTGTAAATAAAGTGTCAGATCTAATTTTTTTAATAAGTTGGACTTGAAAAGAATTGAAATATTAAAATTGTAAATGCATATCGGCCAAAGTAGTAAATACGTGTTCAGAGCAAGGCTGCAAACCTCTAAAATTTCGGAGAAGGTTCGGTCCAGGGGTTCGATCCCGTTGTAAAGTCAAAGGTTCGGTTCGCGGACTGGTTCTAGGAACCCCTGAAGCCCAGGTTTTGGTTCGTACCTTGGTTCGCTTGAACACAAAAGAATAGATTAGAGATATTAATAATAATTATTTTTAAAATATTATTCTTTTCTTTTATTATGGAAACTACAAATTCACTAGCTGACATTATCAACTTTTTAAAGCTTCTTTGTTTAATTTAATAAGGCTTCTTCTAGGAGCTGTTTCTACATATTTACTAGCTCATAGATCAGAAAGAACAAACTTCAGTGCTGAAAACTTCTACTGGTTTCTGAATTGCTGGAACAGCTAGTATAGTTGCGGCAAAATTTCCATTTCATTTCATTTACTTCTCTTCTTCGCAATCAGACGTTGAGTCATTTATAGTTAAATTTTAAGAGCACGCATTAAGAATTTCTTTTTTGAGCTTTTTCATGTCTGCAATGCGCTGTTTTGCAGTTTTTTTTTGGTTTGAAGCTAAGCAAAAGCTTAAATTCTTGGGTAAGTGCCGTCGAGGCACTTAGATAGTGATAAACAATGTCAACTTTTTTCAAGCGAGCTTGCGTAAATACCCTAATCATATGGATCTATTTACAAGCATAAGAAATGTGGGAGTAAAAAAAAAGAAAAGACAACTTAGAGACTTATGTATAAAAGTTTTCAAATCGAATTAAAATTGTTTGCCTTTATATGTGAATTTGAATAAATATGCTCGGTTACCAGATCAGGTGGTTCACGCTAAGCAAATTGAAACCGTTTGTTCAAAGCAGTTAGATTTCTATATGTTATAGTAACCAATGCTTATTAACCATACATTAGCTCGTCAATATTCATAAAAATTCATCCAAATAATGTTCAAAACATAATTATTTATACTAAAATTTCTACAGATTTGCAATATTTTCCCTTATGTAACTTAGTTTTGTGAACCGAACCAAATTTGTCGAAAATGTGGTCCGGTTCGGGTTCAGGTTCAAGGAGTCTAAAATCTTAGGGGTCCGGTTCATGGTCCGGTTCGACGGACCCAAAAAGCCCGAACCGAACCGGTTCTTAAGGGTTCGGTTCCGGACGGGTTTGCCGCTTTGGTTCAGAGGCTAGTGTGGTATAATAATGTGGGGTCCAAGAAAATCCAGAAACAATGTTCTAAGTACTCGCTTTGCAGTCTAGTTGTTGCACTCAGAAACGAAACTGAACCGGTACAATGTTTAGGTTCTGTTCGGTATTTTCGGTTCGAAGACGAACGGTTCCGGGATACCGGTATACGATAAACTAAAAATATGGGTTCCGGTTCCGAGCTTCAATCGGTTATTTTCGGTAAACGGTTCCGGTTCTGGTTTTGGTTTGATTCTTTGGTTTGAAAGCACATCAAATTAACAATCACCGAGTTTAAAAAGGATAAAATGGAAAAGAATAAAATTTGATTCACTAAGACCCATTTTCCGACTGATTGCTCTTACGGCAGCCAATAAGATATAGTCGTCCGATTTAGCAAATCTGTTTGAAAGCATATACATAGATTATATATAACCAAATGGCCGAGTTTGGGAACGCTTACATCAAAAACAAAAAGTTTTTTTTCACTACACTGAGCGATGGTTCCTATAAGAGATAGTCGTCCGATCTAGACGGTTCCGACATATCAGCAGCGTGCAGTAATAAGAAAACTCTGTGTTAAGTTGCAGCGTGACGGAACCTTTAAATACTGGTATTAATAAATGCAAAATTATTAAGTTCCACGTTCGCGTTAACTTTAGAAACGGGTTGATGTTGGTAAAGCTGGATACTTTCTACATATTTGATAAATTGCAATACTATTCAGTCTTGGTAGTAAACCGACAGGGACAAGAATTCGGAAGTTCTCAAAAGGTAAAAAAAGAGCACTTTGAGTATTTGAATTTCATTTGATTTGTTGTGTGTAAAATATAATGCTGTTATTAATTACCAGCTCTGAATTTGCTATTCAGCATTTCTACAACATTCAAATGTATCTTATTTCAATGCTTTTGACATCAACACTGTAGTTAATTGAAAACGATGGGTTCATTATTCTCACACTGACGAACGCAAATAGGAAGAATGATTAATTTAGATTATCTAACCACCCAGGTTAACCACGTATCGATTGAAATGAAATTCTCATTTAAACTAAAGTTCCTGGACAAGGTAAGTGAAAACTTGGACGCAGGTAGGGTATACGTAAGGTACGCGAATGTCAAAATACCAGGGATAGACAAAAGGTACACAAATATGTACAAAATAGCTGGGAACTTCTTAACACTGTATGCTTCTAATAAACTGATTGTGTTTATTTTCAAGTACTTTTGAAACATTTGTTCTCAAAATTTCGAATTGATGTTTGTAACAATGTCAATGGAAATCAAGACTTATATGTCTGGCTGATAGTTTTTGAGGGTAGAATGTTTAGCTAAAAAGTAATTTCAATAAATTAGTTGTGTGTCGTCTGCGATTTCTGGAAATCAAGTTTGAGAAGTGCCTTCCGCTGATTTCCCCACACATATACTTGCATAGGTTGCTCTTTAAATGGATCTCAAGTTAATCCATTCTATACATATATACATGGGCTTCTTACTAGTTTCGGGATTTACTTACAGATGGATTTGGCATACAGCGTCGCATTTGCTCTGAACTTCGATACGAGGGACTGTAGCGTCCTGGAAAACAACTGGGCGCTGACATTTTCATTTTATCCGTTGTCGAGTACATCGACATTGTCATGCAGCCGCCGACAAAATCCTCCTCCAGCTTGAACGCCCTTGAGGCGTCGAATGTTGTTGGCGAATAAATTTTGAAGCACTTACTTGGACAACTTTAACGAGAGTCCTGCATGCAGGACATACACCAAAAAACCAACCGAATATTGCCACTGATCAACTTTCTACTTCACGTTGGTATTCTTCTCTTCTTCACTTGGTTCACTGAGCACTCAAATATTTTCTTCCTCAACTTTCTCGGGATGGGAGTTCGCGCCAGAAAACTGAGAGGAAAATCACAGGAAAAAAATGTGTTAGGCCGCGACAGATCTGATCAATTATGATGAATTGTTGGTCACTGAGTGATGCGGGTGACACGAGTTACTCGCTGGTTAAATCACAGCGTGCCCGACAGCGCGACACACGAGGAGCAGGAACGTGGCGTTACCGGCGCGTGGCCAAGCCAAGCCTTGCCCTGAGCCCGAGCCAAGCCAAGCTTTCGCGTAGAGTCGTCTGTCAGTCTGCGTGTCCGTCCGGTCGCAGTGTCGCAATGTCCCGTCTGCCGTGTGGGTGTCCAGTTTGTTTGCCCAGCCGTCGCCTGCTCAGCTGTAGCTGTTCCTTTTACGCCTTCAACTATTGTCGAAACTAAACGCCAGCGAACAGATTTCACAACTAGACAAGCGCGCGTGGTGTTGTGATAAAGAATTCTATGATGAGTTTCGCTAACTTCAGAGTTTATTTTCAAATGGGGAGGACATGTTTTCATTATTTATCAGCGGGGGCGTGCCCCGGCAGGGCCACCCCTACAAAATGGCAGGCCGTATCCTTTATATAAGCGCTGATTGGCCGCCAGCCCCGGCAGCGAGAGCGACCCGGCGCGACGGCGACGCTTTCGTTCAGCTGGAATTGGACGCCGTTTGTGTCTCTACCTGGCAGCGACGGCGGCGAACTTGACGAAGCCAATGCCAATGTGGCGCATACGTGGACCAGAGCCTGCGCAGTAGCTCGCACAGGACCCACCCCACGCCTCTCTCCCTCTCTCTCGCTCGCGCGCTCTCCCTCTATCGCTCTCTGTATGCGGAGTGAGCATCGCAATGTCCCGCGTCCGGCATATGGCACAATTTTTTGGCAACGGGGCCCTAACAAAAGGCACAAAACGACGCCAACAACAATGCGAGTGTGTTGGGGGTGGGGGCGGGGGCGTCGGCAGAGCTGTGGGCCAGGATGAGGCCTACTTGTACGAGGGGGCCAGTGGATAGTGTAACTGTTAAAAGCATGAAACATTGCCAAATCTTGTTAGAGGGTGTCCCTCGCCAGGCCTGAGCGTGTACCTGTACCTGGTAGTGCCCGGTGACAGTAAAGGGTGCCTCGTACATGTTGTACACTGTAGAATGGAGATCACTTGCGTGTTTTAAGAAATACTGAGAGAAAGTCCAGGAATCGCATACTTCTTGTATTGTACTCCTCCGCAAGAGGAGTCACAGCAGTTAATGGGAGAACCGTGGTACCCTTGAAATGGCTTTTCTATTTCAAGCCTTTATAAAACCATTTTGGGCGATTGACGAGATAGTTCACCAAACGTCGAAGTGAGTTAATATTTAAAATTATAATAAGTCAATATTTTCAAGAGTTATCCTCGTTTTTCTCCCGAGATGATTTTCCGCCTTCAATGTGAGCATAAACAGAATAATTATTCAACTAAGAAAGTGGGTCAAGCCGGACTGTAAAATTCTATGTACCTGCAGTAGCAGCTGAAAGCAGCGCAGCTGCTGCGCTGCGGCAACGAACATTCCGATCTTTATCATTCCTTCGGCAAATCGATAAATAATCTTGACCACTAAATATCTATAGAAGGTTTAAACTACCAATCAAAAAAACTATGGGAGATGGAACGTTTTTTCCAAATTTAGGGGGCGGGAGGGGGCATAGCCAAAAATTGAAAGTAAACTTGATCTGACTGCAAGTATAAGAAATTTATGTCCCATCCGTGTCAAACCTTTATTTCTTATCATCTCGGAGCTCTGCTTAATCATACGGACGGACAAACGGAGGAACAGACAGACATAGCTACATATATCAACTCGGCTTTTAATACTGATAATGAATATGGTTCATTCTTTTTGATATCGGACAGTCTCAAAATCCGAAATAAGATCTCGACGCTCCCACTGAAACGTGATTTGCGGTTTTGTAAAAAAAACAATTTGGTTAATTATTAAACAATTTTAAAAACAGTCAAAAACGAACAAATGGAAAAAGCTTTTTTTAAAAACGTAATATCTCAGGTTTGGTTCATCGGACAGGTCTCAAGCTCATTGGTGAAAAGTAGTTTACAGTATCGAATTAAATTATAATTTGATTAATTTTTAAATTATTTAATAATATTATGTTATTGTTGCTAAAGATATATAATTTTTTTATAGTGTTATTTTGTATCCTGTCTTTTTATATCCTTTAAGGGGAATACCATAGCAACATTTTAAATATTATTGTTGGATATTTCAAGCGTAAACTTGATTAGAATCAAATCAAATCGGCCAATTTTTCGAATTTTTTGTTTTTGAGATGAGTTTCGGATCTCTAAATAAAAAAAAAAAATTTAAGCGTTATTTCTCTTTAAATCCTTTTAGCGGAATATCATAGCAACATTTTGAATATTAATGTTAGATATTTTGAGAATAAATTTGGAAAGAATCATATCTAGAAGCAAATTTTTCTCATTTTTTTATGATTTTTTGTTTGCTTTTTTTTTGAAGAGAAGCGCCCTAAAAATCCAACATTTACATTTAAAATGTTCCTATGATATTCTCCTTAAAGAATATAAAGAGATATAGCACAAACATTTTTTTTTAAGTTTTAGAGTTTAAATCCGAAATTTATTCCATATATTGCGCATTTATATCAAATATTCGATTTTGAAGGCGAGTGTGCTTCCGCGAAATGAGTCCGATCGCTGCCAAACTTTTTATTATATCTATTGGGACCAAAACGATACTTCTTCCGCCCGGGCAAGAGCAAAATTCAGAGTCTCGGATATATTAATTTATCATAAAAAAACAAGCGAGAAAGTCGGTCAAGCCCGACTATAACATACTCTGTACCTGTGTAGATGCTGAATGCAATGGTGGTGCTGCGCTCATCTCTAAGTCTCCCTCTATCGTTCTCTCTCTCTCTAAGATTGTTCGGTGTTAGTTGTAATAGGGTGAAAGGGGGTGGGGGAAGGGTGATTGACTTTTTTGCTCATAACTTGAGAACCGCTCATCCGATCTTTATCATTTCTTCGGCAAATCGATACTTTTTCCTAATTACTAACTATCTCTAGAAAAAACAATTCGTCTATCTTTAAAACTGTTAAAACTTTCTTTTCCGAATTGCGGGCGCGGGAAGGGGCGTGGCAAAAAACAAACTTGATCTGCCTGCAACTATAAGAAGCATTTGTCCCATACATGTCAAACCTCTATCTCTAACCATCTCTGAGATCTGTTTGTTCATACGGACGGACAGACAGACAGACAGACGGACAGACGGACATGGCTATATCGACTCGGCTGTTGATGCTGATCAAGAATATATTTTCTTTATATGGTCGGAAATGATTCCTTCTGCCTGTTACATACATTTGCACGACTTTAGTATACCCTTTTTACTCTACGAGTAACGCGTATAAAAAGATTCGCTGAGTTTGGAGACGTTAAAAGTAGGGGGATGCTAACTTCGGCTCGACCCAACTTTAAATGCACAGCCAAGTCTAGTTTGTGCGGAAAAGTAATTAAGACAATTAATTTTGACTTTATGGAAGCCCGTTTTCGATTGCGATTTAAAAAATACCTTTCAATGCAAGAGTCGCACAATAGTAGGATGACATCATGGGAAAATAATCCCAGTATCCAGACTAGCCCCAAGGTTTCTTATTACCGCTGTTAGCTCAGTGCCATCTGAGCAACTTGATTTTGCTATAAAATGCGCCATTTGCGACTCCTTTAGCCGTTTGACGCACTTACATATAACGCAACGCGTGTTTTTAAAGTCTTTTAGTTAGTTCGCGTAGAAACAGACAGACAGACGGACGGACGGACAAAGCTCAATCGACTCAGCTCGTCGCCCTGATCAAGAATATATATAGTTTATGGGGTCGGAAATAAATATTTCTATGCGTTGCAAACTTCTGGGCAAAATTATAATACCCTTTGCAAGGATATAATAAAAATAAATATAATTATGTATTTACAGCTTTTCTGATTCTTTTTTCTAAGAAAAATTGGCCTAAATAGTATTCAGTGAATACTGAATATACATCTATATCACTGTTACCTTATTTTAAGATGTCTTGTGCCAAATTTCGACTTCTTCATAATATTTGGGCTTATAAAAGTAGAACTAATGTAAATAATGGAATATGATTGCACTTAATAACGAGAGCGTAAGTTAAAGTTAGCTCTAACCGACTTCGATATACCCGTTACTTATGAAAAAACATGTTTAACAGTGTTCCTGCGTTCCTTAGTGTGACCATCCGAAAAGTATGCAACATTTTTTTCTCTAGGGTGGGAGGGGTGGTAGCGGGGGGGGGGGGGGCTTGGCTCACTGTTTTGCCCAGAACTTGAGACCCGTTCATCCGATCTTTATCATTTCTTTGGCAAATCGTTTCATTTTGCTAATTACTAACTATCTCTAGAATCTTCAAAACTGTAGGAGTAATAACGGTTTTTTCAAATTGCGGGAGCGGGAATATATATACTTTATATGGTCGTAAATGATTTCTTTTGCCTGTAACATACATTTGCACGACTTTAGTATTATACCCTTTTTACTCTACGAGTAACGCGTATAAAAAGCAGCATTACTCCCCTTAATTCAAAAGTTAACTGGTTCAAAAATTAAGTTTACTATTCGCAGATTTATGGATTTTTTCAGATGTAGTGTAGAACGATTTCCATTTTTGTCGCGTAATTAATCCCATGATTTGTTAAAGTAGGTATATTTCAATCGTCAACTCGACTGAACCTTCCTTTTGCACTAAGTATTCTGCCACCAAAAATCTAGCAAAAACAAGTAAGATCGTTGCAATCGAGTAACCCGACTTCATAATACCCTGTACAATTGACAAACACTTACACATACACAAACGCACACACACACATATACGGAAACAAACATACACGCGTGCACGCGCACGCACGCACACATATGTACGCTGCATAGTGTGCTGCAGAGGGTGGGGTGGGGGAGGGGGCAAAATTTGTTTCGTGAATAACTTCGGTGTTTTAGCTCAGATCTCACTGTGCGTTTCAGAGTAGATAGATTTAAGGCCCAAGATAATATAATATATATTAGGCGACGAGGTTGTAACTTTAAAATTGTGGCTCTGACAGTTTTTTGCGTTTTAAGGTTTTAAGTTTTTTTTTTGCGTAAAATATTATTATGTTTGCTTAATATAGACTACTAGCAAATAGCCCGTCACGCTTCGCTGCGCCTTCAACAGTATATAACAAACGCACACCCACATACCACCCACTTCAGGCCCACATCCCACCCACTTCCCGCACATTTCCCGCCCACATCCCACCCACTTTCCGCCCACTTCGCACATACATCCCACCCACATTCCACCAACATACCGCACACTTCCCGCCCTCTTCCCGCCCAAATCCCACCCCCTTCCCATTTACATCCCACCCACATCCCTCCCACTTACCGCCACATTCCACCTACATCCCATTTCAATCCCACCCACTTCCCGCCCACATCCCACCCACCCGCAGCCGCTGCTGCTTTATGCGCTTGACCAGGCTGGTGTCCCCATAGAGCTCATACAGTTCGTCGTTTCTTCGAATGCGGAAATCATCGCCGACTTTTAAAGGTCCATAAAACCTCCGAAGAATTTTTCGTTCAAACACGTGATTCTTCTTCGGATTTCCAGACTGATGTTGTTCTTGCTGGTTATCATCGTTCCGAGGTAGACGAAATCCTCTACAACATTAAAGTTGTACCCCTCCAGTGTAACAGATTGCCCAAGTCGCAATGAATTTTTATCCGCGGATACTAGGTACTTCGTCTTGTCCTCATTTACCGCTAAACCCATTAATCTAGACTCCTTCTCAATCTCTGAAAACGCCTTGCTTACTGCCCGTTTGGTTTTGCCGATAATGTCAATATCATCGGCATATGCAAGTAGCATTAGATTTTTATAAATAAATCCGCCGGTTCTGTTGGCATGTCGGCACTTGCGCAGTATATCTTCCATCAGTAGATTAAAGAAGTCACACGATAAGGTATCGCCTTGCCTAAAACCTCTTTTGGTATCAAATGGTTCGGAGAGGTTCTTTCCTATTTTGACGGAGCTTTGCGTACTTCTCAACGTCATCATGCAAAGTCGAACGTACTTTGCTGGAATACCTAAAGTAGACAGGGCTTTGAAGAAGCTTGACCTTATCGGTGTGTCAAAGGCTGATTTATAATCAACAAAAAGATGGTGTGTTTGGACGCCTCTTTCATAGGTCTTCTCCAAGATTTGTCGTAGTGTGAAAATCTGGTCTGTGGTGGATTTACTAGGTCTAAAGCCACACTGATAAGGTCCAATCAGTGTATCAATAAACGGCTTTAGACGTTCACAAATAATGCGGGACAGAACCTTATATGCGATGGGGAGGAGACTAATCCCGCGGTAGTTGGCGCAAACTGCAGGGTCTCCTTTTTTAAAGATTGGACAGAGAACACTTAGATTCCAATCGTCAGGCATGCTTTCATCAACCCATATACGGCACAGAAGTTGGTGCATACACCTTACCAATTCTTCGCCTCCAGCCTTGAACAATTCAGCGGGCAGCTCAACAGCGCCTGGCGACTTGTTGTTCTTTAGCCTTCGTATGGCTAAACAGACTTCCTGTTGGGTCGGCGGGTCTATCTCTATGTTTTCGATTGGTGGCATCGTTACTTCTCCAAAGGCGGCATACTGTTCGTCATCGCCTCCCAGTAGGTTGGAGAAGTAACTTCTCCATTTGTTAAGCGCCACTTGCGGATCTGTGACTAGATTCCCGTGTTCGTCTTTGCATTGTGCTACTCTGGGCTTGAAACCTTCTGTTAATTGCTTAATCTTTTGGTAAAAGTTTCGAGTCTCACTCATGCCGAATAACATCTCGACTTCCTCGCGTAAGCACATTTCCTGCTCATTCTTTTTTGTTCTAAATAGGCGCTTCTCCTCTTTCCTTTTCTTCTGGTAAACAAATTTATCAGCATCCGCTTTCGTCTGCAAAAATGTCTTGTAGACCTCGTTTTTCTCTGCAGTAGCGCGTCGGCACTCCTCATCGTACCAAGACCGCCTTTGAGGGGACTCTGAGTACCCGAGTACCTCCTTGGCAGCCGCTTTCATGGAGTGTGATATGCGATTCCATTGTTCGCCTATATCGGAAGGCAATGGGGAGGATTCCTTGAGCAGTTGGGCGAGTTTAGCTTTGTAGGCTTCGGAGGTCCCTTGTGATTGCAGCTTCTCGACGTTTAGCTTTCGACGTGTGCCAGTGCGCACCTCGAATCGCACGCACGTCGAGTACACACACACACACACACAACGTGATCAATCTGGTTTCGAGTTCTTTGATCAGGGGACTTCCAGGTGGCCTTATGGATGTCTCTATGTTCAAATCTGGTACTACTTACGACCATGTTCCGGCCCGCAGCGAAGTCTATTAGCCTCTCTCCGTTACCAAAGGTTGTTTCATGAAGGCTAAATCGTCCGACTGTCGATCCAAAAACTCGTTCTCTCCCGATTTTCGCGTTAAAATCGCCTAGCACGATCTTTATGTCGTGATCGGGGCAGCGCTCATATAGTTGTTCCAGGCGCTCATAGAAATCGTCTTTTATCGGGACTTTCTTTTCTTCTGTTGGCGCGTGAGCACAGATAAGACTAATATTAAAATATTTTGCCTTAAGTCTGAGCGCGGCAAGCCGCTCGTCAACTGGTGTAAAGCTGATGACAGAGTGGCGCAGTTTATCACTCACTGCAAAGCCGCACCCAAACTCGTGCTTGGTAGCATGACCGCTGTAGTAGATCTCCCAGGGGGGTGTTTTCTTTCCTGTCTTACCCTGTGGTAGCGCTATTTTCTTGCTTCCATATCCAATCCATCACATTTCCTGGAGTGCGGTAACGTCCGATGAATATTCCTTGAGGACATTCACCAAGGAAATATCATCACCATCTCCGTTGAGGGTGCGGACATTCCAGGTTCATATTCTCAAATCGTGGTCCTTAAAACGTTTGCGTGAGTCGTCATCAGGGGGGGTCCGTATCCGAGGCATTGTAGTCGCAGTTTTCATTGGTGGAGATTTTTTACGATGGTGGGTACCAAACCCGACGCACTAACCCTATATACTATACCCTGTATATTATACCCTTTCTTATGCTGAAAGTTAGTACTAAGAAAGGATTTTGGAAAATATTGCCGGGAAGTGTGGAAAATTCGCGGAAAACTGTTGTATGAAACTTTTTTGTTTTTCATCCGATCAAGTTCGAACTCATTTTCAAAGCTCTATATGAAAATTTAACAACAACTGCATACCAATCTTCCGGAAAATTTGGCTTGAAACTCGGTTTGTAAGTATAGAATACGAAATAGTTTAAAATGTTTTTTTCCGAAGTTGGAAAATTTGACGTGACGGTCGACAAATTCCCGGAAAATTCTGCATGAAAAAAACTATTTTTGGCTATGGCTTGAAACTCGGTTTGTAAGGACAAAATACGAAATAATTTAAAATGTGATTTTTCAATGTGATGTGATGATCTTTCAATGTCGGCAGCCAAAAAGGTTTTTATACCCTTGGAGAGGGTATATTAAAATTGTCCGGATGTTTGTAACGCATAGAAGGAAGCATCTCCGACCACATAAAGTATATATATTCTTGATCAGCATGACGAGCTGAATTGATATAGCCATGTCCGTCTGTCCGTCCGTCTGTCCGTCCGTCTGTCCGTCTGTCCGTCTGTTTCTATGCTATCTCCTCCGTCAGTTTTAAAGCTATCTTAACCAAACTTTGCACGAAGTCTTTTGGTACAAATACGCTGCACATTTGTCGGAACCGGCCGGATCGGATGACTATAGCATATAGCTCCCATAGGAACGATCGGTTGAAAAACTAGTTTTAGTGAGAAAAACTTTTTTGTTTTCAATGCTATCGCTCCCACCGCTCGTATTTATAAGTTTTTAATGATTTCACATAATTTCACCAAGCCGTGTCAAAATCGGACAACTATATAGTATAGCTGCCATACAAAAGTTAGGTCTGAAAAAAAGTCTTAGTGGGAAAAATTTTTTTGTTTTCAATGTTATCGCTCCCAACGCTCGTATTTATAAGTTTTTAAAAATTTTACATAATTTCATTAAGCCTTGTCGAAATCGGACCACTATATAGTATAGCTGCCATACAAACTGCCAGGCATATATCAAGCTCCAAGGGTATATAAACTTCGGTCGAGCCGAAGTTAGCTGGCCTCTATTTTTCTTACTAAAACTAGTTTTTTAAGCAATCGTTCCTATGGCAGCTATATACTATAGTCATCCGATCCGGACCAAATGCCTTCGTGCAAAGTTTGATTAAGATAGCTTTAAAATTGACGGATAAGATAGCATAGAAACATAGACAGACGGACAGACGGACATGGCTATATCAACTCAGCTCGCCATGCTGATCAAGAATATATATACTTTATGTGGTCGGAGATGCTTCCTTCTATGCGTTACAAACATCCGGACAATTTTAATATACCCTCTCCAAATATAATAACTTTTTTGTTTTCAATGCTTTCGCGTCCAATCTTATTACTGATCAATGTTACATGCTTCTAATTTATTCGGAAGACTATAGCATATAGCTGCGAAAGGAACGAAAGGCCGAAAAAGTAATTCCAGTGAGAAACCATTTTTATTTTGAGCACTTTACACTTCTCAGCTATGAATATATTGATAAATATATTATAAGGCTGCTGTATAACAATCTGAAAGGTATGCTCCAATGGTATATAAACTTCGGTCGAGCCGACGTTAGCTTCGCTCTATTTTTTTGTACGGAATGCTCGGTTCACATATTAGTCAGCAAACTCCCTTGAAACGGCTTGATCGATTTTACTGAAATTTTAATAACCTTGCAAAGGGTATTATAATTTTGCCCAGAAGTTTGCAACGCATAGAAATATTCGTTTCCGACCCTATAATCTACATATATTTGTGATCAGGACGACGAGCTTAGTGGACTTAGCTTTGTCCGTCTGTCTGTCTGTCGAGCTGAAAATTTGCACAGAGTCTTCTGTTTACTGCACACTGCGAATATGTCGGAACCGACATTTGGTACATACATAGATGATTCGTATTTTCTAGAGAAAGTTAGTCATTAGTAATATGTATCGATTTGTCAAAGAAATAATAAAGATCGGATTAGCGGTTCTCCAGCTATGAGCAAAAAAGAAAATAAAATACCCCCCTCCGCCACGTTTACATCTTAAGCCATATCTCACTTCATAATTGACACTCACTTCATAATTTTTTTTTCTACTTAGGAATCGCTTTTTTTTGAAGGGAATAAGGTATTGGTGAGGAAAATCGTCTCACACGTACCGTAGATGGATCAAATTGAGTAGAGGAAGCAACAGTCAAATTTAAGTACTTTGTGAGCTTACAACAAATAAATTTACATTTTTCTTCGAAAAGCCATAACGATAATAATAATAATCAAGAACGGAACAAAAGTCGAAGGAAACGAAAATTTATTTTTAAATAATTACGAAAATACCACATTTTTTTTGCACTAAATTGCTCACAGCTCCTGTGTTTGTTGATAGATTTTGAACATCGTTGCCTTTTTTTCTTCGCAGAAGAGCGATTTTTAAGTAAAAACAATAAAAAAAATAGTTTTAGAAATATTTTTTTGAAATATTTTTGGCTATTGTTTTCAAACTAATGAGCAGATTTAAAAATCAATGTTCGACTCAATTACTGGCAGCGCAATTACCTTTGATTCTTATTCTATTTGACAATTACAAAGTGAGAGCTAGGAGCTGACATTGGATTCCAAAAAAAGGTTTGTATGAGATGCGGTATCTATAAATGTAGTGTCTTTGCTTAGGGGCTTATCTGTTTCATCATTTGCTTTTTATTGCTACTTTAAAAACAATCATTGATTTTAAAAGATGCAAAAACCTGAACAAGGCAAAAATTTGCGAAGAATTTATGATTACTGTGAACGTTTAACTGTCTTACCGTCTAACTGATTTTTCGAAGTTCCTGCGTAACGATTTTTGCAGTATTTTTTCCGTTTGACTGCCACAACGAAAACAGTTAGAAAGGATGTAAACAAAATTTGGGAAAGCATTTGCTGTCCAATATTACCAAAATATTATACCCAAAATAATTCACACTTGTACATTCATACATACTGCAATAGAATAAATAGACTAAATTTAAAAGAAAACAGTATGATCCTTAATATTCGTCCTTGAATGACATGTGGTAAAAGACATTAAATCATAAATCAAGAATATGTGATCATATCGGCGAAAAGTTTAACACAGAAGTCGCAAACTATGTATTGTTGAGTTTTATTTTGAGCAAAAACAAATTAAAAATCATTTATCATCAGTCTTTTTGAGTTTAATTTATTAAAATTTTTATACTCTGTACCGAAGGTACATAGAGTATATTAAGTTTGTGCAAAAGTATGTAACAGGGAGAAGGAATCATTTCCGACTATATAAAGTATATATATTCTTGATCAGCATCAACAGCCGAGTCGATATAGCCATGTCCGTCTGTCCGTCTGTCCGTCCGTCCGTATGAACAAACAGATCTCGGAGATGGTAAGAGATAGAGGTTTGACATGTATGGGACAAATGTTTCTTATAGCTGCAGGCAGATCAAGTTTATTTTCAATTTTTGCCACGCCCCCTCCCGCACCCGCAATTCGGAAAAAACGTTATATCTCCTACAGTTTTGAAGATAGTTGTTTCGTACCTTCTGGAGATAGTTAGTAATTAGCAAAATGTATCGATTTGCCGAAGAAATGATAAAGATCGGATGTGCGGTTCTCAAGTTATGAGCTAAAAAGTACATCGCCCACGCCCCACCCCCTCCCACCAATTCACAACTAACACCACACAATCTTAGAGAGAGAGAGAGCGAGAGAGAGAGAGTAAGAGTAAGAGAAAGAGACAGAGAGACTTTGAGATGACCGCAGCACCAGCATTGCATTCAGCATCTACTCCAGGTACAGAGTATGTTATAGTCGGGCTTGACCGACTTTCTCACTTGTTTTTTTATTAAAAATTGATTTATAAAAAATTTATCAAAATTAATCATTATCGGTAAAGAAAATCGTAAAAATCAATTTATAATTATAATCATTATGGCGTGATTTTTTAAAACATATGAACATAATAATGTTAAACAAGCGCATCGAGTATTTACTTCTGCTTCGTTCCTCCGTGTTGTATTCGATTTTGAACCAGATATTGAATAATCTGCTTATCCCAAAGCCCTGATTGGTGCTAGAAACAAAGAATGTCCCAATTGTCATGCGCTTAAATTCAAAAATTAGTATTCTCCGCTACTATCGTCTTTTTTTTGTACAGATCTTATCCCAACACATTTTCATTTGACTAGAAACAATTTGCTGGATTACATAGCTGAATGGAATATAAAAAACTACTACTAATTCATTAGTTGTATTATAAAAATTATAGCGCCTTGTTGTCGATCCCATCATCTTTAAGAGCCTTTTTGGGGCTTAAGCTCTTTGATTTTTTCTTTCACTTCCGTACAAGTGATCAGAGAAACTGGCAGTTTTGTTTTTGCACTATTTTTGAGAGTTTGATCAAAATCGAATGAATATATCGTATTGCTGTCATATGACAAACTGGCAGGCTTATATCATGCTGCAAGGGTTAATAAAGCTGCATCACTAGTTTTTTTATAATTTCAAAAGTTATGTTTGTTTTTTAATTTATACAAAATTTACGAATAAATGTAGAATGGTACCTAAGAGAGAAAAAGCATAGCCAAAAATTAGAGAGGTCGCGAAATCTGCTTAACCAAAATTTTCTGAGCGGTCTGCTCACAACAAAGACCGAAAAAAATGAAACGGCATCGCTCAGTGTCTGACCAGCAACCCTCTTTTTCGTTTCTTTCGTGTTCTCGCTCTTCGGTTTCGGGTTGAGCGCAACACACGAGTCGGTCTTTTACTGACCGCGCGAAGCGAACAGAACCGGTTGTTTTTCTGACAACAAGCACGAGAGAGACCGATTATTGCGACCTCTGAAAAATTATGTTTTATGCTCATAAAAGTACAATTTGGATATATTTTTATAAAATGCTGATTCAAAAACTAGGAAAATAGTGGTTATTGGCCAAGTTATAAGTAAAATTCAAAAACAGTACAGATAACCCGATTTTTGGGAAAAATTCGATTTGCGCGACCTTTAAACGTGAGATATGACGTCGGAGCTATGTCGTTACCCCTTGGCAACGTGCCATCCTACGATTATAATGGTAAAACCTTTAAAAATTAAATAAAATTAAAAAACTTACTGAGTTAAATTTTACTTGCATTTTTTATAGCTCAAATGTTTGCTTGTTAAATTGTCAATGTGTGCTCTAGGACTATGCGACTAACTTAGTCAAAAAGTGGCCCCGACCCACGGCTCTCGGCTGGAAGCCACAGTATGGAAGTCAGCAGCCGGCACTCGATTGACGATTTATTAAACCGCGAAATAATACCAAGGGGGATAGAAATAGTAAAACCTTGTTTTCACAGAAATCTCTTCCAACCAGATTCCAACCCAAAACCAATTATCGGTGTCACAGATATCTCTTTCGGCAATCTCTTTAGCAAAATTTACCACCCAAACAATTTTGTTAAGCAAAATTAGTTTTGGAAATGTAAACAACATTATTTCTCTGAAATTAATTAAATGAATGAAATATTTGAATTGTTTTAAGCAGGGATGCAAACCACTTAGAAATAAGGACTGGTTCGGTTCAGTGGTTCACACAGTTTGCGAACCGCGGTTACGGTTCGGTTCGGTTCGCTCTTTACTCATTTAATTAACTAAAGAAACACATTTTTGATTCATTAACAAAGAATTAGGTTTTCAGTTAATGGGGTTTGTGCAAAATATCGACGGAAATTTCCGTATGAACGTTCTCATATCGTTTTGAAATCCGACAACTTTACATATGAACTTTTGTCACTTCCTATTGCTCCTAGTAAAGGGTGATTTTTTAGCTATTATCTTTTTGGCAACACTGGATTAAACAGCTTACGCACGTTTCGTTTTTTGTTTCACTGTCAAACATCTTCAGTTTAGTCTATAATTTAACCATGAATCGTCTTACAAACGAACAACGCTTGCAAATTATTGAATTTTATTATCAAAATGCGTGCTCTGTTAAGAAAGTTCATCGCGCGCTTCTTCTATTTTATGATCAGTTTAATGGACCCACTGAAGCGGCTGTTCGGGCTATTGTGACTAAATTTCGCACCAAATTTACATTGTTGAACATTAAACCACCAAAACGCTTACGTAGAGTGCGAACTGAAGAAAATATCGCAGCTGTATCGGCCAGTGTTAATGATGACCATCATTCGTCGCCGTTCGCAGCAATTGGGCTTCTATTACTTAACAACCGGTAGGCAGCCTAGATCGTGCGATTTAACGCCTTTAGACTATTTTTGTGTGGCTATGTTAAAGCTCATGTCCATACAGACAAGCCCGCTTCAATTGACGCATTGGAAGACAACATTAAAGCATTTATTCGTGAGGAACCGGCCGAAATGTTGGAAATGGTATGCCAAAATTAGACTAAGCGGATGGACCATTTGAGGCGCAGTCACGGTCAACATTTTCATGAAACAATTCTAAAACATTATATTATATGGACCGTAATATCGATTCAAATAAAGATTTCATGCATTTTTCTGAATATTATGTTTTTTTTTAAACTTTCCTATTGCTATATATGATATTGAACAAAACAAATGTGAAAAATGTTCATTCTACTGACACTTGTATGGGTGGAACTGCTAAGACTATTCGAGCTATGCTTAGGTTGATTTTCCTAATAAATATTCCAACATTTAATAATCTTTAGGTAAACGCTAACAATCGATATTCTACTTTTTTATAGAATTGAATCTCTATTATTGAGTTTTTTGTCAAGCATTTCCAACTCGTCTTTACTTATCGAGTTTAAAGAATTTTCCGTTATGTTTTCATTAGCGTTTTGAATTTTGTTGTTTATTAACATTAAATGAAATTGATTTACCTTTTTTTCCTTCTTCTGATAGCAAGTTTGATTCCTGGAATCTAAGAAATCGAATTCAAAAACAGGCGTAGCTCTTTTTTCCAAAGAATTGACAATTACTGAGCTATGTCGTCCTCCCTTTTTTCAACAAGAATTTTGCAGGCCTGCCAGCCATAGAAACACTCATACTCATTTTCTATTTGAAGCCAATCTCAATTCAATATAAAAAATTAACGTTTGAGTTTTAGGTAAGATAATTCAATTAAGACTTGGTCTATTAGCCAAATAAATAAGGTAGATTTTCTTAGCTTTTTTACAACAACGCTGCTTTTCCAAGTATTTACGCAATATTTTGAAGCTAAATGCTGATTTTTCTTACTATTCACCAGTAACTCAATACCTAGCTGAAATGAACCGAACCGAACCATTTTATTATTCGGTTTTTGGTTCGGTTCAGCATTTTGAAAACACACCGGTTCGGCTTTCGGTTCGGTTTGCGAGCGAAAAAAGCGGGCCGGTTCGGTTCAGAACCGGTTTGTATCCCTGGTTTTAAGGGGATATTCTCCACGTCGACCTGTTTTATGGACCTTTTTGAAAACGCAAAAAGTTTTTCCAATTTTGTTGTTTTTATTATGTTACAAACAGATTAAAGTAATAAAACATATTTTTACTGCTTCGATGCGAGGGTGTCCAAAAAAAAGGTTTTGGTGCTGGCGGCTGAACCGCGAAAAAAATGTTGTGATTTTTTTGGACAAAAGGGCGGCCATTAAAAAATGAAAAATCGATTTTTTTGCCCTGTTTTTTGTACTTTAGTGTAAAAAAAGAAATAATTAAAATTTTTTAAAATTATGATTGAGGTTCAGACCAGAATGGCGGCAATTATGCGTCGATTTTAGTTTTAATCATCAAAATCGGTTCAGTGTATAAACGCGTTTAAAGTTTGAAGTAACTTTTTGGGTAAAAATCAAAAATGGAAAAATGCAGTTCTAGAATGGTGACAATTCTGCGTCGATTGCATATTATTTTATCAAAATCGGTGCAGTAGAACTGGAGAAAAGTGCCTTGGCAGACCAAAAAAATTGCTTTAAAAGTAACCAAAAATATTACAGATATTATATACTTACAGATATTAGTGGGCGATGTCAGCTGCATACAGCGGACCTTCCTCATTTTCAAACGAGAGCGTAAGTTAAAGTCGGCTCTAACCGACTTCGATATACCCGTTACTCATGAAAAAACATGTTTAACAGTGTTCCTGCGTTCCTTAGGGTGAACATCTGAAAAGTATGCAACACTTTCTTAACTCGCTTTTTTCACATTTTTACTCATAACTTGAGAACCGCTCATCCGATCCTTATCAATTTCATTCGCTTTGCGGCAATTTTATTCGCTTTGCTAATTACTAACTATCTCAAGAAGGTACAAATCGTCTATCGTTAAAATTGTAGGAGATATAACGTTTTTTCCGAATTGCGGGGGCGGGAGGGAGCGTGGCCAAAATAAACTTGAAATAAACTTGATCTGCCTGAAAGTATAAGAAGCATTTGTCTCATACATGTCAAACCTCTATCTCTTACCATCTCTGAGATCTAGGTGTTCATACAGACGGACGGTCAGCCGGTCAGACGGACAGACGGACATGGCTATATCGGCTCGGCTGTTGATGCTGATCAAGAATATTTATACTTTATATGGTCGAAAATGATTCCTTCTCCCTGTTACATACTTTTGCACAAACTTAATATACTCTATGTACCTTCGGTACAGAGTATAAAAATGGACTTTTCGGATTACGGATTTTTCGAGCGTTTTGCGAACCAAACGGGGCGATAATCTCTAGAGATTTCTGTGACACCGCCGATAATGTCAAAATAAATTTACGCCCAACCAATTTAAAAATTATGCCAGGATCAATGTAAAAGCGCAGTTCGCAGCTAAGGGGTCTCATTATATAAAAGTAGCATGCCGACGCTTTCGGTTTTTCGAATTTCGAATTCTAATTGATATGAAAGTTATATAATTTTGATATTATAAAATAAGATATTGATATGAAAAAATCGATATATTTTTTGAACCTTTGAATAGAAAGATGAACTTTAAGTTTTTATGCCCTGTACCCATTGAATATGGGTAAAAGGGAATCATGAAGTTGTACAAACGTATGTAACAGGGAAGCATTTCCGACCCTATAAAAAAATAATATATATATATATTCTTGATCAGCATCAACAGCAGAGTCGATTTAGCCTTGTCCGTCCGTCCGTCCGTCTGTCCGTCCGTCCGTCTGTCTGTATGAACGCGTCGATCTCAGAGACTATAAGAGATAGAGATACAAATTTTTGCATGTACATAGGTGGGTCTTTTTTTTTTTTTCTTTTGCTCTCTTTCTTTCGTTTTTTGTGTTGGTGGTTTGCGTCTTCTTTGTCTTTTTTCTTCGTTGGTCTGTCTCTTTTCGTTCCGGTGGGGTCTCTGGTTTGGTGCCGGCCCGGTTTCTTGTCTGTGTCTGACTAGAGGGTGCGTTCGGTTGGCCTTTGTTGTCGTCTTGGTGTCTTTTTTTTTGTTGTGTCTTTGGGGGGGGGGGTGAATACCGTAAGCAAATCAACTTTCTTTCAGATTTGCAAAATTTCCCCTCCCCCTTAAATCGCAAAAAAACTGTCAGAGCCACCATTTCAAAGTTACAACCTCGTCGCTTAATATATATTATGTTAGGCCTTAAATCTATCTATTCTGAAACGCACAATGGGATCTGAGCAAAAATACCGAAGTTATCACAAATAATCAAATTTATCATAAAGTCTTGTTAAGTAACGATGAATCGGTATAGTTATATAAGATATATGAAAAAATATCCGGATAAAAGTTAATGAGAAGTGTTGATAAAACGGACCAAAAAAGCGCGAAATTTGCTCGAATGGCGCCATCTATGTTTGGTATATACCAAGGACTTAGACTGTTAAAGCTTTATCCTTTATAAAAAAGCTCCTTGGCTTTGACCTTAAAATAAAGCTGCAACGCGTTGACTTTTAACGAAAGCTCTCACAGCTTTGTCCAGTCCAAAGCTTTGGCAATCTTCCACCCCAAATTCGAAGTAAGCTTGACTCAAGTGAAGGGTTCTTAAGTTTTATTTTGTATTCATTTTTTGTACAATTATCTAATTTGTTTCATAAATTATTGTAGAATTCGTGTATAAAACTTTTTACAGGGATAGTCTAATTGTGTGTTGGTTTGGTTTCCGTTTTGCCTTTGTCAAATAACCAGAGTAATATCAATGGAATACATGGATATGGAATACACATAAGTAAACATTTACATCTGTATGTCAGTGTGTATGAGCGATGAAGCACAACATGGCGTATAATGAATTTCATAAATTCGTTCAGGAATCATAATACCTTGTCGCAATGCTACTAAACCTAGGGTTATCATCAATTTGAACTAAGTTGGACTAAAGCGGCAAACGATGCAACGAAACAATGTGGAGAGCGACAGAGCGGGGGAGGGTAACTAGTGTCGTCTATAGTCTATCCAGATTCCATTGAGATCCATGGTCCTATGCGAAGTTGAATTAACAATATTCGTACTGTGCTGCATTGCAGTCGTGGCTTGTTGGGAAAGTGGAAAGGTGGTTGCTCGTTGCACAAATCTTCCTTGTTGTCGTTGTCACTATTCCTGTCTGCCCAGCAGGCCGTAGACAAGGCGCCTGCGCGCCTGAACCTCTCCCCGCATGCCGTTCGTATAGGGATCAAAGGATAACAATCGTTTCTTACGCCTAAATATGCCCTCCTTGCGCATGAGGGCGCAGCGCAGCAGCTGCTCGTCCACGGGAAACTCCAAGAACTCGAGTATGCTGCGCAGTTCCCGTTCCGTGTGCTGCACCAGATCATCGTAGAACACAACCTTAATACTGCCCGTGAAATTGCGTGCCCAGCTGAGATTCATTAGTTCCCAGCCCTTGAGCTTATTGCTGACGAACTGTTGCCAGTCTGAAAAGGAAGAGCGAGAGTCCAAGCAAGAGATATGGGGGCAGGAAACTGTCCAAATGGGCTTACATTTCCCCTTGGTGCGCTTGTAGCGATCGGGTGAGGCGAATCCTATGTGGCCGCCGCTTTGGCGGTTGAACTCGGCTATGATGGCCTTCTCGGGATCTCGCACCAAGAGTATTGCTTTGGAAAAGGGAGCCCAGGCCTTGGAGCCCCATTCGTGGGTCTTGACTAATAATACTGAGCTGTTGCAGACATTCTCAGCCGGAAAGCCGGTCTTGAGCAGGCCATAGTCCTTGTAGATGCTGCCGGTGAGAATGCCAGTGGATTGTTGGAGTAGATACCGCAGCCAGGTATTGCCACTGCCCGGAAAACTGGCCAAAGCAGTTAGCATCGGCAGTGCCATAACGGAATCGCTGCTGCTGGGCAGGGCAGCTGTAAAGAGATGATGTTGGGAAAGTTTGTGGATTTAATTAAAAACTTAAAGTTGAAGCACAACAAAACAAACAAAACTCAACTTATTTTGATCTCCATCAAAGTTTCCAATTTTTGCATAGTATTTGGGTTAGCTTTTTAGCAATAACATTACCACTTTAGTAACTGCATAAATATGACAAAAACCGAAATTAGAAAATACGGGAGGGCCAAGCTAACTTCGTCTATGCCGAAGTTGTTATACCCTTACAAACAAACTTAAAACAAACTATTTTTCTAAATAAAACCCTTTTTACTCTACGAGTAACGGGTATCAAAAACAGACTACATATTTTGTTGCTCTTTTATGCTTTCTTTACTTTGCAATTCAATTGGTGAATTTGTATGTAAAAACCCACCTTTATTAAAACAGTTTCAAGTAATAGCCTAGTTCCACTGCTACAAATATGTACATCAACAAATTTTTGTGTTCCACTGCTGAAAATTCCATCAACGTAAAGTTAATGTTACAATTTGAGAGACAGCCAGCTGAGCTGCTTTGAGTAATTTTTGTTAAAACTGAGTAGCTTGTGTATGAAGTACTCAGTTTGTTCGGGGTTAATGTCAACATCATGAACTGATGTACATCCTTAACATCAACATTTTATTAACTTAAAATTACTTTACATTTTTTTTTGTATGGGAGAATTGTGTCACATCAACGATTGATGTACATAAAGGAGGCAGTGGAACTATGCTATAAGCTACACTATTTAAACCAGATTTTTATATTTTTCTTATTTGTTGAAGTCTTTAAGTTTTTGCCTACAATTAAAAAGAGTCGATATAAATATTTTACGTGGCCGACAGAATTTCCAATTTTATATTATTTTTTTTTTTTGGAACATAGAAAACAAAAAACAAAAAAAAAAAAAAAATAAAGTTGTTTATTTTACCCTCTCCCTCCTTCCCTCCCTCCCTTCTTCCCTCCTCCTTTTTTTTTTTAATAACGGAAATATAAAAAGATAAAAGATTTTAAATTCCTTTAAAGAGAGACATTTTTCGATTTATAGCATTTTTATCAAAATAAATCATCCCGTTTAAGGAAGCGCGGTAATTGGAATAATACATTCGCCATCTAAGCATATAGCGATACATATGATCTAATTTTGTGATTTTTATGGCATTTAAATAAGATTATTTGGCAAAGATACGGCGTGTTTAAGACGAAAATTCTTATTTAAATTTATGGGAGGAAAACTAGATTTTTACTCTAAATCTGTATAGGAACTGTAAAGGGGCTACTTGGTTCGGCATAAATTGTTATATGTTTACATGTAGATGATAAAATATATTTGGAAACAAGTAGCCTTTTCACAGTTCCTATAAAAATTTGAGTTACAAATCTAGTTTTTCTCCTATAAATTTAAATATGTAATTTCGTGTTTAAGAGGCTATAACTTTGCCAAATAAATTGATTTAATCGCCATAAAAATCACAAAATTAGATCATATGATTGTCTATAGGCTCAGATGGCGAAAATATTAATTCAATAACTGCGCTAGCTTTAACGGGCTATAAAAAATGCTAAAAATGCTATAAATCGAAAAATTTTCTTTAAAGGCCAATTTAGACTCTTTCCGCTGTACTAATATAGCGGCAATGATTTTTTTAAAATTTACATTGATATGTACTTTATCGCAATTAGTTCATAAATTCAGATAATTATGCCTAGTGTGGCCTCCATAAATCCTAGAGTGCCAAAAAGTCGCCTTTTTGGTTTTTCCGCGATATCTTGGAAACAAGAGCTGATTGAACAAAACCAATGATGCAGTTTTGTTCAGTAAAGTCTATATTAACATAATCTGTTAAAAATAGACTTGCACCAAAATCACTGTTTCATTAAGTGGGATTGGTCATCTTAATCACCCCCTATCTACGCCACTGGCGCTGTCGCTCTTAACGCTCGTATTTATAATAATGATTTTGAAAATCCCATACAAAAGATAGGTCTGAAAAAAATCTTTCATATCACAAGCTCCAAGGGTATATCAACTTCGATCGAGGCGAAGTTAGCTTGCCTCTATTTTTTTTTTTGTACAAGAAAATTTTTTTCTTTAAATCATATATCTTAACATAACTGGAATGCATTAAAATAATTAAAACAAAATGTTTGGTTCTTACTGGGACCAAACACCATACATCTACACCAAGGCACCTTTATTTTCTGAATAAAAAATGCACATATAATATAAGATAAAAACGAGAAGGCCGAGCTAACTTCGTCTTTAAACATTAAAAACAAAAAAAATTTCTCACAAAGACCCACTTTTCGACCGATAGTTCCTATGCACTATGGGGAATTTTCCCAAAAATCAGGCATTAATTAATAACTTAAAAACTAAGCAAGATATTGCGGTCTAGTTTTTTGCCTTATATTATGTATAACGTTGGTCTATATGTGCAAAAAAGTGGGCGTGGTAGCACTTCAAAAAAAAATTGGTTTTTCTTGCTATTTTGCATAACAAGGAATGTACAATTACTGACGCGTATTAAGAAACATATTTATCGGCCGCAAACTTTATGGAATTTCGCGATTACTGAAAAAAATGCGGCTCACTGTCATTTCTAACTGCACAATACTGCTCACGTCGCCGGAAGACTGCAAAGGGTTTTTGATTGGGTGTGACACAAAATTTCGGATAATTTTTGCCTTTAAGGCCTAATTGAAACTATCTTAAGAACTGCTGCATGGTCAGCTGGTTGGTTTTTTATTTTTTACGAACAGCTATGTTTGCTTCTTCTACCAAGTTATCTCCAGCAGCTTCATTCCTACGACCTCTGATTCGCTTTAGCATAATTGACCATCGGGAACGACACTCTGGGTTCATGTGCTTCGGAATGGCTAAGAATTTATTTTCTGCGTTCAAATTGTTGCAGTATTCGGTTAAATTTCTGCGATTTATCGCCAAAATTGCACAAAATATTCTTCCTTACTTTTTTTTAAATATCTTTCATATGCGACTGAAAGACTTTGGCCCAACCTCTCTTTAAAGCAATCGAAAATAACATCTTCAAGACTCGTCACATTTTTTCATTTGGCATGCAAGTAGGCATTGGAGAAAATGAGGTTGTGTCCTAAAAAGTGAAATTTTGCAAAAAAATGCGCATAGATGCGGTTGAGCAAAAGTGAATCAGAAGCAGAATTGATAGCTCTAAAAGGTGGTAAAAGTCCCAGCTCTAACAAATCTAAACAAAATTTGGTAGGGCTTTGCAAAGTTGAATTTTCATTCCCAATTTTTTTTTTTTTAGATGAATCGCTAATATCCTCAACTACAAGGACGCCACGACTAATTTCTGCAGATAAAAGGCACTTACACTTAATACATACTACAACGATTAGATTCCATCAAAAATATTCGACAAAACTTTCGGTTTTAATTAATATTTGGCAAATACAAATTGCAGCAGAAAACACACACTTAACATTGAACTGTCATTCGTTAGCATAAGCTGATTTTATCAGCTGCTCACTTAACAGAGCTCTGTTAAATCAAAATTCATGGTATGTAACACTGAAGACTTATGTATTTGTGGTCTAATGAGACAAAAAAATTTAAGTTTTGAGCACTTTTGGAAAAGGGGTTTATGCCTAATATTTGGCAAAATTCCCCATAGTGCTATGGCAGCTATAAGATATAGCAGTGTATTTGTACCAAAAGACTTCGTGCAAAGTTTGGTTAAGATAGCTTTAAAACTGACGAAGAAGATAGCATAGAAACAGACGGACAGCCGGACGTCCTGCTGATCAAGCATATAAATTCTTTGTGTGGTCGGAGATGCTTCTTTTTGTGCGCTACAAACATTCGGACAATTTCAATTAACTCTCTCCAAGGGTATAAAAAGAAAATACTTATATGCTTTTTAAAATACTTTGTGGGAATATACTCATTTTGTTTTAAGTTTATGAGACATTATATGTCAACTCAGAAATTCACCACAGATAAAGAAAAAAAAAAATCTAAAAACAATTATAACCAAGGAATCAACCGAAACCGAAATCGAAACTGATTCAAGTACCGGAACCTAAATTTTTAATGTTTTGTATACCGGTATTCGACAACCGATATTTTTAGATCCGAAAAGACCGAAAAGAACCAAAACTCTGTACCGGTACGGTTCCGTTTCTGAGTGCAACCACTGGACTGCAAAACGAGCAGTTAGATTTGGCGGATTCTTACGCAATTTGGCTCAATTGTAAACTTCAAATAAAAAATGATTCTGGCTTAGCAAAACTTTTGTTCAGTGAAATAGAAAAACGCGAGACCAGTCTCTTTGCAAATAATGCATTCCTATGTGGCATTTTCTTGGACCCACTTTATAATCAAGCACACCTCTGAACAGAAAAGAACGTGTGTTACTGACAGATATATTTCTTTTATATATGAAAGTGGAGATGAACTCGATTTATATATGAATTTGTTTGTAAAGCATTTTCACAAAACAATTTATAAGATTGTTGTTGTTATAGTTGCCTCCTGCCACCAGCTACTTTAATGACATCAATCAAGAATTCGCGGGAAAACGTATATTTCTATAATAAAAATTTGTTACTTTATTTTACGCTTACGTTACTCTAATGAGTCAGAGAATCTCTTGAGATATTTTCAGTTGTAATCTGGGAGTGTCAAAAACCCACACAAAATAATCAGCCAATTACTTTCACGGAAACGGCGGCAATAACAATTGAAATCAAATGTTTATCAATCGATCGAAATCTTAAGCAAATCTTCAAGATCTGCGAATGCTACAAAATACTGAAATGGTCATCCATTTGTATAAAATAGCGCTTGGTTGGCTTTTTCTCAATGCACAGACTCGACATTTTTATCAAACAAACCATCTTAATTTCGTTTCTCCCAGTGTACTTACTGAAAAAGTCGCCGGCCTTGTAATCAGTGTAATTTGGAAGCTCACGATTTATGTACTTGAGATCGCGACACCAACGAATAGTCATCTTTCGGCTGGGCATCGGAAAGCGGGGACTATGAAAGCTGGGAAACTGTCAGAAAAAGGAGAAGAGCTTAAAAACAAGTTTCGTCTTGGACTTGGACTTACCTCGGCGAAACGCTCGATGCGCGTGCGTTTTGGATGCGAACCGGGTATATTGTTCATGGATAGAAACAGAACGCCACCTATGTAGATGATAATGGTTGCCGAGACACCGAAAAAGCGCCAGCCTTGTAGTGCCATAACTCCGCCTTTGCATTACTGAAACCAAAATCGAATTGCGCAAATTATATCGGTTATTCTGTCGAATTAATTCTAATGTAACTAATTAAGTCTCAATACAGAACATCGACTCGGTTTCAATTTGTGTTGATTTTGTTATGACAACGAAACAAATGCGCAAGGACCAAGCGCCGCCAAATGGTAACCCCGGACAACGCCACCAGGAAAAAAATAAATAATGACAATGCGGGCTGGGTACTTGAAAGAAAAGCCTTGTCATGGCTTTGAACGAGCAACGAAAACTCCTTGAGCTGCATAAAACGCGCACGAAATCCGCAAAAGCACACACACATACACAGATGCATGGGTATGTGTATGTATGCCAAAGCCAAGCAGCCAAATGCGAAAATTTATGCAACAGCTGGGAGAAATGTGCGAGGGCAGCTGCGAAAGTTAAGTAAACTATTGAAAATATTTAAAAATCTTGTTGAACCATTTTTGGCTCTGCACTGGCTACTTCTTTATTGATATATCACTCAGGGCTGTAAATCGAAATTACGATTACAGTTAGCATTTTTTGGGTAGTTAAAAATATAATTACCATTTCAATTAAATTTATTTTGTGATTAGAAATTACAATTAGCATCACAATTAATTCAACAATCGCACCCTAATATTTAATTATTCGTATTCACAAGAAATTGATGTAATTTCCGATAAAATTCTTCTTTGCATGAAAGTAGCTGTAATCAGGGCTGCAAACCTCCTAAAAATCGCAAGGGGTTCACTCCGGGGTTCGAACCCTTGAAACTTTTTGGGTTCGGGTTCACGGAGCGGGTTCAGAAGGTCGCTGAACCAAGGTTCAGGTTCGAACCGGGGTTCAGAAATAATTTCGTCTTTGCTGACTCAAAAAATGTATGTTAATTGGAAAAACCTTAAACATTTTATACATATTTGGAAGTTCAGAGTCTTTATATACGAGCTCAATAATAGTTATTTGAAGGGACATTTTGCATTAAAGTCAAAGGAAAATTTTGAACTAATTTTAAGAAAGTGACTAGAAAAGTTAGACCTAATTACACAGGCTTATAAGCTTTTGCAACAGAGAAGATAGCCAACTTTCTTTATGTACCTATTAGGTATATACTACCTATATTTGGTCGCTTAATTCAAATAAAAATACTTGGAAAACAATCATATTTATCAGAAACTATGCGTAAACTATATATCGTAACCCTTAAAATAATTTTGTTTTCGTCAGGAACAATATTGGCAGTCAATATGAGAACTGCTTTGCCGACACACTGCTTGCGGCTGACATCTGAGGCCAATTTCTCATATACCCCTCTCGCTTACTTTGCTTACAAAGTATCTATAGCTCAAATCTTCATTCACAATATTGGCAACCAATATCGGCAAGTGTCATATGGGCATTTTCAGACAAATCTCTCAAGTTCCTATTTTTAGAAAAGTTATTTCTTAAATATTTTTTAGTCAAAGTTTTGGTGCTTTTTACAGCATATTTTGCATATTTTTTGAGTCACATTTTTCGAAGATCTAGAAAACTTTTTCTGTTTATAAGAAACTGTATCTTATTACAAGGCCAAATTTAAAAATAGTGCATTTCAGTATATAGTGGAAAATGGCCAAATTAACAATTATTACATCTCAAAAATTTTTATAAATTTTGAACCGAACCCTTTTGAGACTTTTTTTGCTACGGTTAAGGTTCAGGTTCGAGCGGAAAATAATTTTCTGCTCCGGTTCGGGTTCGGTTCGGACTTCCCAAAAATCACGGAGTCTCCGGAGCGGTTCGACTACGAACCGGTTTGCAACCCTGGTGGTAATGTTTATACAATTTTTAATTACGAAATTACTGTATACTATGGCACTATTGAATTGCAATTTCTTTCTTCTCATGTGAATGCCACTGTATATATTCGTGTGTTGAAAACGGCATTCCCTGATATTATAAAAATTATAATTTAAATTTGTGGAATGGTGCTAAGACTTTAAAAAATTTGTGGTTGTCCTGTATCTCATCATATGTTATTTGACATTTCCGAATGTCTGAAAAAACTTGTTTTTATACCCTGTACTCACTAAAAATTAATAAAAGGGGATAATAACGTTGTTCAATGATGAGGAGTGCCGCCGCGCTACTGCACAGAAAGACGCATCCTACGGGAGAACTTTGCAGTCGGGAGCAACGCGGGCTGTTAAAGAGTTTTCTTCAACTACCGCAGGAGCAGACTTCTTCCGATTGCATATGGGACTCTGTCGTGCATAATTTGTTATCGGCTGAAGCCGACCTTATTGGTGTGGCTTTAGAACTGGTAAATCCACCATTGGCCAGATTTTCACACTACGACAAATACGACAAGGAGAAGAGGCATTCAAACTTTTCATATTTTTGTTGATTATAAATCAGCCTTCTATACACCGATCGGGTCAAGGTTCTTTAAAGCCCTGTCTACTTTTGGTATCTCAGCAAAGTATATACTTACAACTTTGCATGATGACACGGTACCAAAAAAGAAATTTAAGGCAGGGCGATACCTTATCGTGTGACTTCTTTAATCTGCTGATGGAGTATACTGCGCTAGTGCCTACATTACAATAGAACAGAAGAAAGCGCGAAATTGAATAAAAGGCAGTAGACTTTATCAAATAGGTCCCTCGTTTTTAAGATATCGGTAAGAACTAAATAATAAAGCATATCATCAAAGGCAGTTGGAGAAGACCGATTGGCCTTAGCACGATCCACTTTGGCCGAAATGGCCAATCGGTTATAATTTCATAGCAAACGTAATTATTGGAATTTTGGCAAGAAAAGTTTTTTAATAGCGAAACAACATGTAATGGGTGATTTTTCAAGAGCTATTAGAAAGTTTTTCAAAAAAAAAACAAAAAAAAACACGTAAAATTCAGAAAAATGCATGAAATCTTTATTTGAATCGATAGTTCGGTCCATATAATTTAATGTTTGAAGATTATTTATAATAAATGCTTCAATGTGTTCAAATTCATCCAATGCGTCAATTGAAACGGGTTTGAGCATGAGCTTTAACATAGCCCCACAAAAATAGTCTAAAGACGTTAAATCGCACGATCTAGGCGGCCAATTGACCGGTTTTTGAGTAACAGAGGCCCAATTGCTGCGAACGGCAACGAATCGATAATTGATGGCCGATACAGCTGCGATATTTTCTTCAGTTCGCACTCTACGTAAGCGTTTTGGTGGTTTATTGTCCAACAATGTAAATTTGGTGCGAAATTTAGTCACAATAGCCCGAATAGCCGCTTCAGTTGGTCGATTAAACTGACCATAAAATGGAAGAAGCGCGAGATGAACTTTCTTAACAGAGCACGCATTTTGATAATAAAATTCAATAATTTGCAAGCGTTGTTCGTTTGTAAGACGATTCATGGTTAAATTATAGACCAAACTGAAGATGTTTGACAGTGAAACAGAACACGAAACGTGCGTGAGCTGCTTAAACCAGTGTTGCCAAAAAGATAATAGCTAAAAAATCACCTTTATAATCTAGATCAAAATCGGACTGGTTATCATATATCTCCCATAGGAAAGATCGGTCGAAAACTGATTTTTACAATGAAAAATTTGTTTTTTTTTGCCGAAATATATTTAAAACCAACTTTTTCTTTTTTGTTATCACCATCTTCAAATTCTAGCCAAATTTGGTGATTAAATTGAATTGCATTTTTTTTTAATCTATTTCATCCCCTTCAAAGTAATCTCCCTCCGCTGCAATACACTTATGCCAATGAATGGCCTTCTCCGATTATACTTTTGTCATCTCCATCGAGTCAAAACGGTGTTTCATGAGCGGTCTTTTGAGTCTGCTGGATAGCCAAAAATCACGCGGAGCCAACTCAGGTGAATAAGCTCTCTGTTATACTTTAGCAGAAACTTAATATACTCTGTGTACTGGTATAAAAAGTAAGATTTTAGGCTCGCAGGTATTCGCAGTTCTCATATTCGACATTTCGCGATCACTAGAACTTGCGTTAACAGAAAATAAACCAATTAGCTTGAATACAAGAGTCACGAACCGCGACGGAATTTTTAAAAATATAGAGGGCTTGATTATTTTTTGGAAAACAAGCTCATCCATAAATTTTTTTTTACATCTAAGTACGAAAAGTTATTAACTTATAAATATTGAGTCACTATAAAAAACATTTGGTAAAAACATTGTTACATTACATAAGACTTTTAGAAGACATACATAGTATGCACGAGTAGAGTTTTAAGTCAGTTCATGTTTTATTCTAAAGTGAATCAACGATTCATCGATTGAAAAGCCTTTGACAATTGGAATATTTTGTACAACCGGAACAAACGAGCTGAACGCAATGATTACATGGCTCGTTCAACGTACATAGGGTTCATCGTCAGAAATTCCAGAGAAATATATTTAAACTATTTCAGAGAAAAGTGTGTGCTCTTCCCAGTTGAAAACCCATATGGGCATTTCCGCGGGTCGCGAACGTACGTTTGTACGCTTTTGATGTACAAAAAAGACTAAAAAAGACAGAAAACAAAAATTATTCCCACTTTTGTTTTTGCGATTTGATAGCATTTTGTTAGATCTGTGTTTAGTGCAATACACGGGGCTTATCAAGTTTTAGATTTCATAATACTAGCAATAATCATGAGGTCGCGAACGTACGCGGAATAGAAGTCGACTTTGGCTTAATCTAGTGAAATGCAAAATTCTGCGAAATGGAACGGAATATTCTAAAGCTATTAATTTATTATAAAAGAGGATTAATGTAGCTTTCTATCGAGTATTTACACAGAAAAATATGTCTATTGTTTTTTATACACTTGAAAAGTGTATTATAATTTTGCCCAGAAGTTTGCAACGCATAGAAGGAATCATCTCCGACCACATAAACTATATATATTTTTGATCAGCGTGACGAGCTGAGTCGATTAAGCTTTGTCCGTCCGTCTGTCCGTCCGTCCGTCTGTCCGTCTGTCTGTTTCTACGCGAACTAGTCCCTCAGTTTTGAAGCTAGCGAGCTTTTATGAGAAAAAATGATTTTTTCTCAATATAACCACTCTCAATCACGGTCATGGGTAATATTAAATGTTTTTAAGCTGATCTGCAAAGTTTGGTCGAAGTCGCTAACCGTTGAGACAATCGTTTTCAAGTGTATCAAAACTTCGGCACAGACGAAGTTAGCTTTGCCTTTCTCGTTTTTAAATTGAATTAATTACCGGTCGCGAACGTACGGTTAGAAAAAGCAAGATACAAATTAACCGTTAATCGAACTTTTTTGGTTTCTATGCATTTTTTTCTTCTTAATTGATTGCAATGAAGAGATTTTGTAAACATAGCAAATGTTTTGCATGTTAAATAATTAAATATAAAAATGTCATTTAATTTTATTTTTCGGTCCAGGCTTACCATTTGGCGGAAATGCCCATATCATTTGTTTGTTTCGAAATGAACGAAATGGACTCAGCGGTAAGTGTTGCTAAATATTTTAATAATTTAATAAACGAAATTTAATTTACTATAAAAAACAGAACTCTTCAATCGCTGTAAGTCTTAGCCTGCAAGAGGTTAATGAAGAAAATTAAGAATCTCGTCGCAGTTCGAATCGGGGCAGATGATAACAATTTAGTTTGCAAGCTGGCAACTGAATGGGTTATTGAATACTAACGCCCTTTCAATTTCGGATAGAGCATCACAAGCGATGTTTGGACTGACGATGTTTATAAGTGCGGTTACGTGTCCATAACAATTCACTATGTTCGCAAAGGACAAATGATCAGTCACCTTCTATCAGTGGAGTCAATGGACGGTCAACGATCAACAGGTATACAGTTGTATTTTTCATTTCAAAATGTTTACTTAACTATTTTTACAGCGGAAAATTTAAAAGGAATTGTTGCAAATTGCTTAATGTAATTTGAGTGCAACATACAACAACATGCGATTTCCATGCGATTTTCCAGCAGTGCCTCTTCGGAAAGAGAAACATGCTTTACGATCTTGACTATATTTTTTACTCTTGGTCATCCGTGGTATTTCATGCGTGGTCATTTGTGGCCTTAAAAACCTGCTTCTTACGCTCTTAGCCGTTTTAATACCATGGAGAACCTTTAGCAGTGCTTATGCATTAATAATTTAATGATATAATATTATAATAAAAAATAATTTAATAATTAGTATTTTTATCCTCTCTGGTATTTTTTCGAAATCTAATAAGCCGTCAGCCCTAGGCCAGCTGCTGGCTCCCGAACTCTGACTCCCACGAACAAAGCGAAAAGACTGAGCGCATGGCTCGCTTGCGAGCTATTCCGAACCCTGCGTAGAGTTCTACGTCAGACATTTCTGAGAAAATATTTCGTAGATTAAATCGTTTAGAGCTTGAACGGTTGAACTGTTTTATTTTGAACGAGTCAAATAGATCATTATGGAAAGGCAGGTACTGAACTATTCAATTCGGAAACATTTCCTGAGCTGATGTATTTGAATTGTTTTTTGAAATGGGATTCGAAGGGCACTACGAGTAAACTCGGGCAGGGTCACTGCGCAAATTATATCAATATAATTAAGGTAAAATAGCCTAAAGCTGTTTTCGGCCATAAGTTCAGAAACTCCAGTATGAGAATTGCTATACTCGACATGCTCTACAGCGTAAGTATATTTTCGCTGTGATACTGTGTTATTATTACCATATTAGTCGGGCTTGACTGACATTCTTACTTGTTGCTTATATTTAAGGTACAAGTATTACTTTTATTATTCTAAGGACTTTAAGAGGCAAACCCAAAAGCTTCTGCATGTAGGTAGTTGTATACTAGAGCCTTGTTCAAATAAATCAGATAAGGAATATAATAGTTCCAAAGTGCCATTATATTACACTGTACAACTGCTTAATTGAATTTGCTAATAAAGTAAGAATGGCAGTCTAACCCTACTGTAAAATACATTTTTCCTGCGAAAGTGTACGATTAGCAAGTAATTAAGAATTGAATTACCATTACATTAACAATTATTTCGAAATTAAAAATTACAGTTACCATCGTAATTATTTTTTATATTAATATAATATAATAATAATGGTTTGCTTTATTCCCTAGTAATATTTACCAACAATTTGCTTCAAGCTAGCAGTCCAGTGGTACACAGAAAAACAAGGATAGTTTCTGATGATCCTCAGGATATTTTCGATATCCATTTGGACTGGATAGTTAACAATCCTTTTTTGGGATCCATTGGATATTTTCGAAATCGATTTATTTTCGCTTAAAAAGGATATATCAGAGAAAAAATATTTCATTGATCTTTGTTCTCCATCAAAGGAGCTGAAAAATGTGAAAAGGATATTTAAAAAATGGATCTTAAGTGGATATTTCGAATGTCCATTCTACGGGGATCTTTTTTTCTCGGTGGCAATGATTAGATATTAATCTTAACATCTGAGAAAGTATTTATTTGTTTTTCAATTTTCATTTTTCGATTACATAATTTAGTATTACCCAAGGAAAGGGCAGGCAAAAAAAACCTTGGCATGAATTTCATATTTATTTCAATAATTGTACCTACAAATTTAATTATTGGTGATTAAAATCAGGGAATCGAACCGAATCAAAAATCGGTTCCGGTTCTGGTACGTACCGAAACGTCCGTTTCGGTTAAAGGTTCTGTATTTGTTCTGTTTTATTTCGGTATTCGGTTCCGTACCGGTACCTAGATTTTAATTTCGGTTGACGGAAAATTTTAGAGGTCAGTCCGAAAACAGTGGTTAAGCAAGCTATACACATAAATGTGTGGGCCAAAAAGGCCAAAATCGCGTCATAATTCAGCGGAGCGCTGTAGCCAAAAAATGTTGATGCCATCTTTTTAAGAGGATTTGAGTAATAAAAAAAAGTTAAAAGTTAAAAATATTTAGTTGAAATTTTTTTTTTAGAATTAGAAAAAGAAAATTATTTTATAAACTAATTATTTTTCGAAACATAGGAAGCTAAAAACTGGCCAATACGATTCTTTGCTAATATTAATAACTTAAAATTATTTTTTCGCAGTCGAAAGAGTATATCCTATAGTTTTCGTTGGAATAATCGGGTAAAATTTTTCAAACTTTTTAGATTTTAGAGATAATTATTATAAAATATAAATATATATATATTTTCAACAATATTCAACAATTTCTTTATTCCTCATCGCTACTTTCACCTGAATTAGAGTACTCCTCTTGAACTTCAGGTACATTTTCTAACAGTTCTAAAGCTGATTTTGACATTTGATTTATTTTTTTTCCTGTCTCTTGAAATGCCTCGATACTAGAGGATCCGATTCTATTCAGAACACAGAGGTTGCATATTCCCGACTTCATTTTCTCGAAAAATGTTCTCTGGTAAGCTTGAAATCTTTATTTCGTCTTCCTGGGCCGGTTAATTGACAATTTGGGAGCAATGCATAATTAATTATTTCCAGGCCATGAACAAAAAATGTATGCAAAGTGGCGTCATATTGTACCAATTTTAAAGAATCGCCTAGCAGTGTTACCTTCGTTATTACTTCCAAATCCAGGTTTCGGGAGATCAATAAGTAAGCCTAGTTTAACCTTGAATTCGTTCTGAATTTGATTTTTTGTCTGGGCAACAATTTCTTTGTCTCCTTCCGATCTGGCTTGCCACCTTCTTATGAGCAATTTGTAGGACAAATGCAAAAGGCATTCAAAAAACCAAAGTTGAAAGCCCGAATTTAAAATTTTCCGCTTTTTAATTTATCATATAAAAGGAAGTTAAGCAAAGTTTATTTCTTTTTAACAAAAACAAAACAGATGTTAGAACAGCTGATTAATGACATGCAACATGCGCGCGAATGTTCCAGCGCTGGCGATATTTAAATTTTGAAAATTACTTCACTTACTAAAATTTAATTTTCTCAGAAAAGGCGAAAAAGGGCACGCTAATTTTTTCAGTGCATAAAGTTTTATGTTGAAACTTTTTCTTAAAATTTATTTCAAAGAGCGATCGCGCGCGAGTGACTACTTTATGTCCAACAATAAAAAATTAGTTTTTTGGACCTTTTTCCAAAGATTGAAAAAAATATTACATTTTTATACTCTGTACCAAAGGTACACAGAGTATATTAAGTTTGTGCAAAAGTATGTAACAGGGAGAAGGAATCATTTTCGACTATATAAATTATATATATTCTCGATCAGCATCAACAGCCGAGTCGATATTGCAATGTCCGTCTGTCTGTCCGTCCGTCCGTCCGTCCGTCCGTCCGTCCGTATGAACAAACAGATCTCAGAGATGGTGAGAGATAGAGGTTTGACATCGGACAAATGCTTCTTATACTTGCAGGCAGATAAAGTTTATTTTCAATTTTTGTATCTCCTTCAGTTTTGAAGATAGACGACTTGTCCTTTCTAGAGATAGCAATTTGCAAAATGTATCGATAAAGATCGGATGAGCGGTTCTCAAGTTATGAGCAAAAAACCACCCTACCAGCCCCCTCCCACTTTTGCACAACCAACACCGCACAATCTTAGAGAGAGAGAGAGAAAGAGAGAGGCAGTGAGAGAAAGAGAGAGAGACTTTGAGATGAGCTCCAGCATTGCATTCAGCTTCTACTCCTGGTACAGAGTATGTTATAGTCGGGCTTGACCGACTTTCTTACTTGTTTCTTATGAAAATTTTATTTATACTAATGAACTAAAAATAGTCTAAAGTAATTCTTCCAATCCACAGTGGGTCGAATTCCCAAATAATTGGCATAAAGTCGTGTGTTGCAGATATCGAGTTGAAACTTGGTACTTTTAATAGATATAACACCTATAATATTTAAACGAAATGTTAAGTTAATTTGACCACGCCTTCCCCGACCGCCCTTATATGGCAACACTGCGTATACGTAATCTGAAAACAAAGTTTTGAGAACTGTGAATAAAATGTTAGAGTTTAAATTTAAAAATGAATTTCCAGTAATTTATAGTCAAATTTTAAGCGTAGATTCCTTTAGTTGGCCAAATATCTGGTTTTTAAAAGCGGTAGAGTTGCCGTCCATACGTCCAGCAGCGTTGCATGACAGAGTTTAAGCTCATTTTCAAGTTTAAAGCACCGCAAAAGCCGCAAAAAGCCGCAGACAGGATAATTATAATCTTTTAATACACACTTTCTACTTTATTTTGATATATATTACAAAACACACAAACACGCACAAAGTTAGTTCTGCTCCACAGAAGACTTGCACTTTGGTTAAGTTATCTCTGTTTAGGGACAACACGAAACAACACAATTTAAAGCAACATATTAAACATTATCCAGATATGCTTCCATTTATTTATTCTACATACCCTGGCCTTTATTATCCATATTTGGCAAAAATTTTTGTGCAACTTTACACGACGTGCAAGTCCTCAAAGTAACATATAGTTGTCGCCAATTTTATCGCAACAATCACTGCACTCAACACCTGACTTCGATAATCGATAACAATTTCAGGGTTGCAAAACTATCGAAAATATTATTCGATTCTTTGTACATAGACTATGTATTTTTAAGGTGTATTATCAAAAATGAGTTTTGTTTCCATGAAATTTTCGACTTTATGCCAATTATTTGGGAATTCGACCCACAGTGCAATCGCCACATATCCGCATAAAAGTTTTGTATTCATGAAAAACGATTCCGAACATACAATAAAAGGCCCTTCTTTATGAATTCCTTAAAATCGAATTCGAAACTTTAAATGCGTGTTGTGGGAGAACCAAATATCCTAGACTATTTTTCTTGTTTGATTACTACGCAAAATTTAATCATCTCTCAAGTTGCATTCAAATTTGTACATAATAAATCTAAAAATCCAAAAGTTTTCGTTTATGGTTTAACCTTTGCGAAAGGTCTTTAAAGTTTCAACAAATATTACGTATACGACACTTTCACCTAATAAAAATTTCATCAACGAATTCGTTTCAAAAGTTCTGAAATTTGATTATAATCGAGCAACAAACAAATATGGAGCAGAAATCCAATGTATTTTTGGTCGGTAAATTAAGACATAATTTTGCCCATTTCCAACAAAAAGATGCAATTTATCTACGCTCTTATATGGGACTAAGTTTTTAAGACTGTCCATTTCACTGTCCATAGTGAAAGATAAGGCCCGAAACGAAGAAGGAATTGAAGACTATACCGGAAAAAGACTTTGCTGCAAGTGTAATGCAGTCGAGGGAGACTATTTTCATTGGAATGAAATAAATTTACAATAATAAAAAAAGTTTTTTTTGATTTATAAAAAAATTCCCTGTATTTTTTGCCCATATAAGTATAGTCATACGCATTATTTTTTAGATCCTAAACGATAGTTTGTTTATAAGCAGCACAGTAAAAATAAACTATTTGCAGGAACGGCTGCAACCGTGATGCGCAGCACCAGAGCGGCATTACCCAAGTAGTTGCAATTAAACAAAAGTGGATAAAATTCCTGAATATTTATTTGAACCAGTTACGCCCGTAGTTTTTTGTTCAGAGGTCCAAGAAACTGTCACATAGGAATGCATTATTTTCAAAGAGACTGGTCTTACTTCGACTTTTGGCGATGTAAGAAGAAGTGCCCGCTTGCAAGTCCATCGTCAGCTTGTAAATACTCACATGCAGATTCTCTATAGATTTTAGCCACCATTTAACTAAGAGTTACAAGAGTTGGCTTCTTACGAGTGATCCTTCGAAGCTAAATCCACTGCAATCAATAGCTTGCCTCAAATTGCTTATCATTTTCGAAGCTGAACTTTTCTGGCCACCCCCTACTAACATTAACCCGAAACTAGTTCATGTTGATGCATGATAAAAAAAAGGAAAAGCTAAGCCCAACTGACTATTTAATGAAATGGCAAGCAGCAGAACGGAAGTAGAGAAAAACGACTGACTAAAACGGGGGGTCAGTGGCAGGGAGGAGACAAATGATAGACAATAATGTGATTGTTTTGCGGTATTAATCAGACAAAGGCCTTCGCATATTAGCAACCCATAATAGAATCGGATTTGGAATCGAAGCGAGCCAAAGTGAACCAAATTTTTACATAATAATTAGGTTGGAAGGTGGAAGGCGTTGTATGATGGGTCCCATGTGCGGCTACGCCCCCTCCCGCGGCCCTGAATAAATATGACTCGCACTACTACGACTTGAACCCCATGGGGGATGCCTGCAACTGCGAAATCAAATAATAAACAACAACACCAAAAAGAAATCTCTGCTGCCCACCTCAGGAGGCTTCCGCTCCGCCCGTACGCATGTCAGAGTCGAATGTAAACAAATAATTTTGTTGGTCTGTTGTGATTCGCATTTTGAATTGAATTTCCAACTTACCGATTCCGATTTCCCCCTCCTCCTTTGCACCAGAGAAAACGCACAGTTCGCAGATAAAATTGTGCTACATGACACACAGAATGTGAATTTGAATTTGATCAAGAGTCTGCCGAGTGAGTGTGTTTTTTTTATTTTGTTCTTTTTGTTGTCTATATAAATTTACAAAACCAACAGCAAGCAACAATGGAAAATAAATTTAACTATTTGTGCTCTTTTGTGCTGTTTTGTTTCAGCAGCCGCCGAGCTGACTGCCGAAGAATTTCTGCTCAGCATCGCTTGGGGGATGAAAGCTCAACAACAAAACGGGAGCCAATGTGGCCAGAGTGGCCACTCTTTGCCAGTTGGAACAAACCACCCTCGCGTCGGGGCCCCAGCTGAGTGGAACTTACCTTTTTGGGTTTTGGGCGATGCGCTTGCGTTAATCGGGCAAAGCTTTTTTAGCTGCTTTTTGGAGCTTTCTGATACCGTTATACACATTAGAAAACAGCACACATATAGAACTAAAGAATTCGGAATTCTTTTTATGCCAATCTAAAGCAAATTGAACCAAACCGCTAACTCGAATCGGTAAACAGTTCGCCAAAGGCGTAGCCAGCTTTCAACCAATGGGGTGGGCAAAAAAAAATTTACGAACTCAAAACTAAAAAAAAAATGAGTTTAAAGAGTTAGAAAGTCTTAATTACAATGTAATTTTCAGGGTTCGTAAATAACACACAAATAAAATACATTTGGGGTATTCACTTTGTTGGGCACTTGAGCACTTGAGCAGTTTTGCCTGCCTAGTATTGTGAGCAGCCCTCTGTGCACGAAATTTGTGCACACCTACGTTTGAGATATGATTCGGCAGTAATCCATGGTTCATTCAAAGTTGGCGCTTTTTCCATGCAATTTAAATAAATGTTTGATCACACATTTGATTTTAGCTTGTACAATGTACATATAACACTTATAGCACTAAAGCTAAGGTCCCACAAGCAAATAAAATTTGAACACATTGTGCAAACAAAGTTAGCCTTGAACAGTAAATGTTTGCGTAAAACAAATTTGGTGTTCCCACATGAGCAAATATTTGCTCTTAAAAAGTTTGCGCAAATATTTCCCCTCCGCCAATAATTTGCGTAAGTGTTCACACAGCTTGGGGCAAATTTTATTTATACATTTCTTTGCTCAATCTACTAAATTTACAAATCAAGTAGGCTGAATTGTTTGAGCAAACAATATATATTTTTTTAAATAACACAACAGAAAAGGCATAGGCATGAACAGTCACAAAAATAACTATCTAATGATTTTATGCTGCGGAGCTGCATATTTATGGGTACTTGAGCAAAAAGAACCAAAGAAGAAACAAGCTCTCCGCAGTGTGTGGGTTAGGCCACGGCTTTCACGCCGCGAAAGCGAAGGTTGCTGCATAAATCTCTTAAATGAGTTGCGATTGGAGGCTCTAGATCATTACAAAAATTTTTTGTGAATGAAAGCAGCTGAATTTACGCAGTTGGTAATATATAACATTATATTATATAAAATTTAACAATGATTCAGCTTAAAGCTTAGTATACACTTCCACCAAAGACTCGCCAAAACAAAAAACTCCATATAAAAAAAACTCACAAAAATTTTTGTGCCAAAATCCTTTGGCAGTCTCTTTGGTGCCAGTCCACACTCAAAACAAAAGGCCTCGATTAAATACCGATAAAATACTAGATCCGTAGTTTTTGTATTTTTATCGATAGCTCCCTGAATAATTAATTTTAATTATTTCAAGAGGTATCGGACATTGCCGATACACAAATATGCGTAGTCGGGTGAAATTTGGATAATTTTCCCATCAATGATTGAGCGCAATATTCAAAGTAAGGTACAAAACACCGTGAGACTTCAATCATACTTAAACTGGGTTATAATTATGAATTTAATCATTGCAAAAGTGTCATATCTGCTCATCAGGCCCAGTAGCCAGGGTTTGGCCATGAAGAACGCATGTTAATAACTTGTATTTATTGATTGTAAAACTTATAGTTCAAAAATTAAACCAAAAGCTACGGTCTTGGCAAAGTGACCATTTTACATGCATACATCTTAATATCTGGTCACATTGTCCCAAAACAAAAGAATTGTCACTTTTGGTATTTTTGTTTTGGCGAGTCTTTGGTGGAAGTGTATACTAAGCTTAAGGACACCATCATGCGCAATGCGACCTCGGCAACATGTCGTTTAATGGTCACACTGCGCTTTTTAGCAACTGGAGATAGCTATCGGTCATTGCAGTATGTTTTTCGAATTCCACACAATACAATTAGCAAGATTGTGCCTGAGACTTGTGCTGCAATTTTAAAGGTTCTTCAAACTTACTATCTAAAGATACGCATTTTTGTAGACCATAAACTCCTTGTTATTAAGAATCATGTCAGAATCAAAGCATAGGCGCAATATGCAGCTAAGGGGTCTCCATGGTAACTAAACCGCTAAGAGCTTAAGAAACGGCTTTTCAAAGCCACAAATGATCACACATAACTACATTCCCCTTTCTATGACAATACTGAACCACGAACCATATAACACCATTATCCACCATTTTCGCTTGTAAATTTGTATTAAAGCCTGCCGGTTGTAATGCATAAGCGTTATTCAAAAATAGTTCTAACAAAAATAGTCAATTTTGTGAAAATATTAGGTAGGGCACTGCATGCGCGCTCCACTGAGACCTGCGTGGCCGGCACAGCCAAAGCTACTTCAGCTGTCTTCGCCAGCTGTGGCTCTTTATATTGTTCAAATAAATAAATAAATAAATTAAAAAATAATTATAAGTTGCGCAATAGACTTAGTGCTAATGCACTAGAGAACATTTTAATTGTTAAACTTAATTCTAAATTGCTAAAAGACATAAACATTGAGTAAAAAAAGTTTATTTAACAACTTGTTCTGCTGCATCTTGCCAAGCAATTGCACACTGTTTCGACTATCAGTATGATGGGAAGTTGTAAGCTGAAATCTATATAATTTTTATTTATTTGGTGGTCTTGTGATTTATTTGAATTTTTCTTGCTGCTACAGCTTGAGTTTTGTATTGCGTAAGCTAAGAAAAAAAATTTTTTTTTCGATATTTGCCTTGTTTGCTCTTACAATTTGCTTGCAAGAGCAAACTCGCAAACCCGCCAACAAAATTTGCCGAGGGTGTTCCCACGTGTTCCCATTAGGCAAATATTTGCTTCAAATTATTGGGGCACAAACATAGGCAAAGGCTACTTGGCAAATATTTGAGCGCAAACTATTTGGTGTTCCCACTAAGGGCAAACAAAATGGGCAAATATTTTCAAATATTTGCGCAAATTATTTGCCTGTGGGACCTTACCTATAAGGTACAAGTGCCCGACTTTTCGTAGTCAGGGTCTGGGTCGAGCAAGCTGTGCACAATTTGTTCTGAGTAAATTGTTGTTGGAAATGTTTACACTTTTCCCCAAGTGCTCAAGTGCTCAACAAAGTGAACACCCTAATTGTTAAAAAAAAAACCAAAAATGTTTTAAACTCATAAATAACATGTGTGTTTCAACATGTTTTAAACAGTGTTTTGTACAACTTATGTCAGAATAACGAACATTGATAAAAAACACTAGGCATTTTGAACAGTTCAAAATCATATGTGTTTTAAACACTTGCAATGTTAACACAATAAAAACTAGGGACCGTAAATAATGATTATTTTATATTTTTTAATGTAAAAAATCATATACTTAGAAAAGTCGTACAAATAAAAGAACTATACCAATTTGGTTCTATTTGCATCTAAAATGCATATCTGCAATGATTTTCGACTTAATGATTTTTTGGACATATTCCTCAGTAATAATTATTAAACTTTGAGTTTTACTATAAAACTCTGATTTTAATTGTTATTGTCTGAGTGAAAAAATAATACTTACAAAATAATGATTATTTTGTGATTTTTATTTTTTCGCTCAAAAATATCGCTCACAGTGCTATTACGACCATACGAAAAGGAACTGAAACAAAATAACTATATATTCTTAGGATGTGAACCAAGGCGAAACTTTGAAGCCAAATTTTGATTAAAAAAAACTCTTCCTTTAGGCGCGATTTTGGTGGTCAATGTGGCACTGGCGATCTGACACCGGATTTTAGTAGATGTCGGCGAGATAAAACGAAAATAATTTGACCAAGTTTTCCAATTTTTGCATAGTTTTCAAGATATCCGCCCACAAAAGTATAAAATTTCACATAAAAAACTTACAAAAAAAAACAAGGGCATAGCCTGATTTGTAGGGGAACCGGCCTCCGACGCTTTTAATTTTTTGAGTATGCAGTTTCAAAGTACACCAACGGAAAGTAGTTTAGCGATTTTTTGAACACTTCTAGTGCAAACCCTGGATTTTTAACAGCGATTTTTATCATATCAATCACAATCCTTTTTCGAGCTATCTATCCATTAAATAATTCCAATTTTTTTTTCTGGTCAAAGATGGCATGTATACACTCCCCCGGAACAGTTTTCCAGTTTTTTAAAATGCTATCCGTTACCTACAAAATTACGCGAAATTTTTAACACCATTAATTTAAGGCATCCAGAAAGGGTTTCACTTTCATATTTTACATGTCCAATTGTCGTTCCTAAATACAATTTCTGCAATTTTTTCAGAATTTTAAAAGTTGAAGAAGGTGGTTAAAATTAATAAAAACAATAAAATGTATATACCTAAATTTTATTATTCACTTTCGTTTTTTGTATATTAATCAAGTTCAAACCATTTTACCGTGATTTACGAATCATTATAATCAAATCTATGAGGATTAGTAGCAGTATTGCACCAAACTTAAATGCCAATTAAGATTAAAATTATTTCAGATCTAGTGCATTAGCGCACATTTTAGCTAAGTGACCCCCATGGTAGTTAAATTAATAATTACTTAAGCAATTGCTCTCCGATTCTTTTTCAATAATATGATTTCTGATTGATTTTATTTAAAATTTTGTGCGTGCCTATAAAAAAATATTCGTTTTCATTTTTCATATATAAGCTTGAAGGCATCTGAATACAAATCTACCCACATCCAGTCAATTTTACTGTCAATACCACTAAACTGAGTGCAATAAACTCCTTTAATTCAAATAATGTTTTTAAAAGAATATATAATACTAGCAAATATCCCCCGCCCCGCTTCGCCGCGCCTTCAACAGTATAGAACCAACACACACCCACTTCAGGCCCACAATCCACCCACTTGCCGCTCACATCCCACCCACATCCCTTCCACTTACCGCCACATTCCACCCACTTTCCGCCCACTTCGCACCTACATGCCACCCACGTTCCACACACTTCCCACCCTCTTCCCATCCACTTCCCGCCCAGAAACCACCCACTTCCCATTTACATACCACCCACATCCCTCCCACATCCCACCCACATCCCTTCCACTTACCGACACAATCCACCCACTTCCCATTTCCATCCCACCCACTTACCGCCCACATCCCACCCACTTCCCACCAACATTCCACCCACATTCCACCCACCTGCCACTCACATGCCACCCACATCCCTACCACTCACCGCCACATCCCACCCACTTCCCATTTCCATCCCACCCACTTCCCACCCACTTCCCGCCCACTTCCCACCTACATCCCACCCACATTACACCCACTTACCACCCACATACCACACACTTCCCGCCCACTTTCCATTAACATCCCCCACATCCGCCAAACTTTCGAAATTCACCCACTTTACATCCACTTACCACCCACTTTCTACCCACTTCCAAAACAACTTTCCACCCACATCCCATTCACTTCCCAGTGAGCATCCGGCAATCGTATGAAAAATATTTTTTGCATGCAGAATTTTCCGGCCATTTTCCTCGTGGGCGGCTATTCCGACATTGACATGGTATTTTTTCCTTACAAACCGAGTTTCAAGCCAATCGGATGAAAAATAGTTTTTTTCATGCAGAATTTTCCGGGAATTTTTCGACCGTCAGGTCATATTTTCCAACTTCGGAATATAACATATTAAACTATTTCGTATTCTATACTTACAAACCGAATTTCAAGCCAATCGAATGATAAATACTTTTTTGGATTTAGAATTTTCCGGCCATTTTCCTCGTGTGCGGATTTTCCAAAGTCGGGGAAGCACGTGTCAAATTATGCTATGTTTACAACTTAGGTTTTGTTATGTGTAATTTTGAAAATGAGTTTGGAGCTAATCGCCGGCAACTTAAGTTTCGCCCATACAACCTTGACCACCCACTTTCCACCCAATCGGGGTTAATTTTCCGGAAGATTGGTATGTAGTTGTTGTTGAATTTTCATATAGATCTTTAAAAACGAGTTTAAACTTGATCGGATGAAAAACCAAAAACCGCGAATTTTCCACATTTCCCGACAGAATTTTCCAAAATCCGTTCTTAGTACTCACTTTCAGCATAAGATAATACTATTGTGAAAATCTCATTTTCCTATCGTTTATGTTTTAGGCTGTGCGACGGTCACCAGTCAGTCAGGTTGAACAGTTTTATATATATAGATGTCGAATTCCAACGCGTGACGACATCGAGACATGGTATGTTTTTTTATGTGCTATTAAGGTATTCCTATGAAAGTTTACAATAAAATTATTCATTTTCATAAATTTGAAATAATCTAAAAAGGATAAGTTAATCTACTAACCTATATTTGCCCGTACGTAGAACTTGATGTTGAAAAGGGCCAAATTCTAGCGCTCAAAAGTGAAAATTGCTCATTTTCTGAAATTGTCGGAAAAATTGGTAGCTCCGACAAAGTGAAAGCGAAATTTTTGTAAAAACCGAAATAAATATGGAAAATAAATCACGAAGGACGTAAGCCGAAGATAAATCAGCGTGACCAGCGCCGATTAGTGAGCGCTGCAAGTAATTCATTAAAGCGGCTGAATGTGGCCTTAAAGTGTCTCGCTGGACCATTGCACGGACTTTAAGGGAATCTGAAAACAAAGTGTGACAAAAATTGAAATTGACAGAAAGGTTGCCAGACCGCCAAAAACGAACACCGGATGAAATTCGCCACTGGACAGAAATAATAAAACTTTATAGAGCAATACAAATATTAATTTATCTTTCTAGATCATTTTCTCGGATAAGAAAAAGTTTAATTTAGACAGTCCTCATGGGGTTTCGCACTATTGGAGGGATTTGAGGCAGAATACCCGGTACTTTTCTGACAAATTTTGGAGGAGGATCATTAATGATTTGGGCTGCGTTCTGCGAGTGTGGATGCTTGGAGCTGGCATTTCCAAGCACTTGTATGAACTCCAGAGAGTACATGGACATTCTGCCATTGAATTTATTTGCTTTTCTTCGCGGTTGAAGGCGTTAAAAGTACATTTTCCAACAGAACAACGCTTCAATGCACGCAACACAAGGCAATAATGAGCGACGCCGGTATATACATAGCTAGTTATCAAATGAACTTAAATTACATGAACATATAGTATATACATAATTTTTACCACTTAATTCATACTGGCAAAAACATGTCACGTATCGAGAAGTACGAAAGATTTTTAAGTAAAAAAAATATTTGAGCTTATTTATTGTGTCAGTAATATAAAGGTAACCAATTCCAATTCTTGCAATTTGGGGAAAAAAAAAACGCTAATCATTACATAGTACTTTGTTCTTTGTTCGAGTTTTCCATTAAGAGTAGTTTTAGTTTCAGTGAAATGAATGTCGACTGTCGAAGTAGTCATCGACTGTTTTCATTGATTTACAATAATTCGAAAAGTCGCAGTTCATTTACAATTTTTGTTTTTCTAATTTTGATTTGACGCCGACTACTGAGATTTTCAAATCAGAAGTTTAGAGCAGCAGTCAAAAAATCAAAACTTGTTGAAGTTTTGAAATATTGCATTTCACTCTGCGTCAGTCGAGGGCTTGTCCACATTCTTACTTCTACAATATTGTTGTACGACATCAAATCACGACGGTTCTTCACTGAATCAAAGATGTGTTTTCTTATATAAAGTTTAATCGGCAATTTGCGGATGTTATTTCCATAAATGATTTGCTGCCGTATCTGTTTGATAATATTCTCCAGCAGATTTTCACTTAAACGAAAAGAGTGGTTCAGGTCACACAATTTAGTGCATTTAGAAATAAGCTTAAGCACAGAGTCATCGCTAACTTCTTCGGCGTTTATGTCGATGCTTTCCAAATTGGTAAGCTGGCAAAATTCCAAGAGTATTTGATCATTTACAAAAATGTACTCATTTAAGACGAGAGTGCTTAAGCCACTCAGTTTGGCAATTTTCAAGAGCATTGCAGTAGATAGGTTTTTTTCGTCTGCAACCTCCAAGTATTCCAGCTGCTGAGACTTATACTGGACCAACTGAGTGAAAAGCTCAGATCTTATTCTGCTTCCATAGATCACTAACTTTTTTAGACAGGGAAACTGTGCAATTATGGCACTCTCGGAATATTTCTCAGCGTCTGTCTTAAGCACCTCCAAAGAGGCGCAAGATGGCCATTCAATCATTTCTTTCAACAGGTCTTCGTTTACAATTCTTATATTACACAGATCGAGCTCTTTTACTTGTTTTTGAGTCTTTAAAATTCTTGGCAGACTTTGATTCGAATAAGAGCAGAAGTCAAAGCTTAATGACTCAATGGATGTAGGCAGATCTAGCCCATCCAGAACGCACCAGGAAAGTTTTAGTTTCTTTAGGCTTTTCAGATGTTCCAAGGACAGCTCTTTATTGTACTTTGTCAGCTCTAGTTCCTCCAACAAGTTCAGTTCCATTAATGTCATCTGTAGATCGGGAGTCATCCAGCTGTTTTCGAATTTCAGATTCAATGACTTTAAATTTGGAAAATGATTTCCAACAGAGAAGCAGCTGCTTTGCGACATTTTTCCGCTTATGGAACCCTTAAAATGTTGAACATTGTTCCCGGATAGTCGACAAAAGTCGCGCATATCCCACAAAGTCAGAGATAAGAGTTCATGGAAATCCATTGTTTTGTGTAGTTTGGCGGAGATTTTTTGATAAATACCACGAAAATGTAAGCAAGTTCGTGCCAAATGGATCTGATCGGCAAGCGGAAGATACTTCAATATTTGTTCCAGGCAATCTTCGTTGAGCTTTAGTATGGCTGCTGGCTGGGACTCCAACTCAGGAGGGGGCAATTCATTCCAATTCGGCTGAAGCCAACTAAAATGAGCTTCGATGCGGAATTTATACATTTCGAAGATAATGTCCAAATCGAGCAAAACTCTGCAAATGAATAAAATAAATTAGGCTCAGTCCAGAGCTTCGAAGCTTAAATTCGGGTTTGCTAGGAAGCTTGGCTCGTCGAAATATTTTGGAATTTAAATTTAAGATACTTACTTGGCTGCATCACGCACATTGGCAAACAGGGCATAGCCATTATTCATTTGAGAGTAGGCCTGCGCGGGTTGTCTATCCAAGCTGGTGGCCTGCTCGGGTCGTCTTCCCATGCACATAGCAAATGCATTACGCACATTGGCAAACAGACCATTGGCGGCCAGCGCAGGTCGCCCTCTCACTCCGTTCACAAGCTCATCAATATTATTCCCATTTGGACTGTAGATCTCCATGTGTACAATTTCACCAAAGTTTTTATTAAAGTAGTCCATTATGTCCTCTTTCTTCAACTGCAAAGACAAAGAACAATCAAATTGTAGATTAGAATCAGAGCATGTGGCCACGTCGTACCTCATTTGGTATTTCGAAGAGATGCAACTTTTGCACCGGAATATGATCTTCAGTATATGCAATTTCATTCTCAATATAAAAGTTTGGATAGTTGGGGTTTGGGCAATTAAACCGATATAATTGAATGGCTGCAAAGAGAATTAAAAAATTGTAAGAGTTTTTATTTGGGTGATTTCCCCCAATTGAAATTTTTGTTAATTTCTTTTACTTACATCCCCGAGTTAAAGAAACCACAGGGAGTTTGTTATTTAAGCGGTATAGGTGTCTATTAGAGACATCCATATTGAATTCTTATTACTTAGCTTTTGCTGCACTTGCACTTATGTGCATACAATTGTTGTTTTTGCTTTAGTTATATCGATAGCGATAGGCATGCCTGTTATTGCAATTATATCGATGTACACTTTAATAGGAAAGTTTTCAATTTTTCTAATCGCTCTGCTTTAATCAGTGGCGTAGCGATGGGGGCGACCCGCCCCGGGTGGCAAGTTTTTAGTGGCGGCAAATTTCTGGACGGAAAATTTCAGGAGCAGCAAATTTCAGGGAAGGCTCCTTACAAAATATACATTGATTATTTTTTAAAATTAATAGTGTTATTCCTCAAAGTGAATTAGACTCTGCTGTCAGTTTAACATGGAGACCGATTCAAGATTCTGCACTTCAAAATCTAGTAATAAAAGAATTATTTATTGAATGCATTTAGTTCTTCCTATTAAGGCCTTCCATGATTTTGATTATGTTATCAAAGGCGTAAGCAGGAGGGTGCAGGCTTCATAGTATGCTTTGTAAATTGCTTATGTAACAAGAGTTGTGTCAAATATTCTGAACAATAACACAAGTTTACAAAAAAAGGCCATTTTTTGCAACAGAGAACTTTGCAACCGTTCCTTATGTATTTTTGACCCCTGAACTCAGATAAATTGTCCGACAATAACTTTTAAAATCGCAATGAAATCGAAAAACTGAAAATAATTGAAATAAGAAGAAACAAAGGGCTACCAACTATTTTTTTCTAAGATTTTTAATATTAGCAGAAAAATTTAGAGAATTTCTTAAACTTGCGAAAAAAATCGATTTTTTAAAAAAAAAAACACATTTTTAATGTTCAAATCCAAAAATTGGTACCTTATCAGCAAAATCAAAACTTTGTGTTTGGTTTTTCTTGTGGCCACACGACCAACAAATGTGAGGATACCTCTCTAATGCAAATATCTCGTGAACCTGACGTGCTGGAAGAAAACGGACAATTTATCTAAGTTCAGGGGCCAAAAATACATAAGGAACGGTTGCAAAGTTCTCTGTTGCAAAAAATGGCCTTTTTTTGTAAACTTGTGTAATCTTTCAGTTCTTCACAACCTACGGGTCTCAATGAAAATGCAACAACGTTTTCGAACGACTAAATGATCTTTATTGAAATTTCTGTGGTCTTTTATTCTGTATAACCTGCACTGGTCGGGTCTTCTCATAAGTAAAAGATGTGCCCTTTCCTTAATACTATATGGTATTTTTTCGAACGCACCTTGCTTGGGCTCAAGTGCACTGTATTAACATTTAATTTAGGGCTTGTGGGCCCCAGGACCTTTTTTCCAAATATACTTTTTTAATCCATACAGAACGAGATATTTATCCTCTTGCTGTATAAAAAAAAAAACAACAAAATTTAAAGAGTTATTTATATAAGAACCTTTAACGAACATCAAATAATATTTTAACATTAATTCTTTATGGCTCGCCATTCATCGAGGAAAAATATTTGCCGAATTTATGGGGTTTACGGTTCTATGTATTTATACTAGACAACTTTCAATTTTTTTAGATCATAATGTCGCCCAATGAGCAGAAAAATCTCATGTACTCTTTCTAAAATTAACCAACTTTGGCACTGACATCGATCGGAGTTTCCAAAAATGTCGACTAACTCGTCCGATTATATCAGCATCCAGTACAAACCTCTACCGGCAGAGTACAAAGAAAGTTATTTTGGAGTAAAACACCTAATTTGAAAAGTATTTGCCATCAAACCAGAAAACCATGCTCGACCCCAAAATAATTTTTGTTTCGTCCCATCAAGATACATTACACACATACGACTTTTGCGAATCCTTCTATTATTTCTCACAGTTAACGATTTTTTTTTTTGAGGAAGAACTCGAGCGCTCATTACTCTGTTCACTTTAGGCTACTGGCCTTTTTTCAGTAGTCTTGTATCATTTTATTACTAAAATTGGAATGCAAAAAAACTCACAACGTTCTTTATATTTAATCACTTTTAGGGATACCACTTTTGGTTCCATTCACGAATAACACACTATTTACACAGAAGATATCGAATATTTCATATGTATTTTTGGTCGCTTAGTTTAAACCAATTGTCCGTTTTCCCTCAGCACGTCAGGTTAACGAGATATTTGCATAAACGTGTGCTGTGACCGCTTTAATAAACCTTTTCCAACCACATATGTTTTAGTTAGCTGAACCCGCCGCGACTTTGTCCGCGTCCAAGATTTTAAGAAATTGTACAAATTGTATTGCCCTGCAGTTCAACGTCATAGTACTGAATTTGTCAGTTCTAAATCAGACCTGCTCCAACTAAAGACGTGCAAATGTATGTAACAGGGAGAAGGAATCATTTCTGACCATATAAAGTATATATATATTCTTGATCAGCAACAACAGCCAAGTCGATATAGACTTGTCTGTCCGTCTGTATGAACACCTAGATCTCAGAGATGGTAAGAGATAGAGGCTTGACATGTATGGAACAAATGCTTCTTTTATCTGCACGCAGATCAAGTTTGTTTCAAATTTTGACCACTCCCCCTCCCACCCCCCCACTATTCGGAAAAAAACGTTATATCTCCTACAGTTTTGAATATAGACTATACGTCCTTCTAGAGATAGTTAGTAATTCGTAATATGTATTGATTTGCCGCAGAAATTATAAAGATCGGATGAGCGGTTCTCAAGTTATGAGCAAAAAAGTGATAAATAGCCGAGTTAAAAAAATGTTGCATACTTTTCGGATGTTCACCCTAAGGAACGCAGGAACACTGTTAAGCATGTTTTCTCATGAGTAACGGGTATATCATGGTGTAAGGGTTAAGGGTAAAAATGAGTTCTGTTTCCATAAAATTTTTGACTTTGTGTCGGAAAATCACATTTCAAACTATCTCGTATTCTGTCCTTACAAACCGAGTTAATAGTTTTTTTCGTACCGAATTTCCTGGACATTTTCTAAAATCGGGAAAACATATGTCGAATTATTTCTTATAAACAAAGTTTCCTCATACAAACTTTTCCAACTTTTCCGAATGGAAACTTCTGTCCCAATTACAGCCCTCTATCTCTTACCGTTTAGGCTGAGCGATGATTGCCAATCAGTGAATCAGTCAGCACACACTCTTTTATAGATACATATTGAGAGATAGAACAATTAACACTATGAGGTAGAATATTTATTCAAAAAATTACAAGAGTTTCATATAATTTGGTTAAGAACTGATTCTTGCTGTAAATAGCAAATGCTATAAATGCTAAACCGCATCGAAACCAGATTCATTTACTCAGTTTATGCTTTAATTCTTAACCTTCAACTCTTCGTCAAACCATTCACTCATTGAATACTCTCCAAAGACGACTTGAACAACATCGTTATCGGTTTGACGACTATTGCTTAACTGGCAACTCTCGTTGGTTTTTCCCTCTTTCAATGTCCTTTCGCAACAGACTGATGATGCTGTGCTCCAGGTTTACGCTGTGTGTGGTATGTGGTGTTCTCAGTACGCTTAGTTTGGGGCAGTTGATCATTAGTTTTAGCACTAAACAATCGGCATTCTCGCAGTTGTCTAATCCGAAGCGCTTAAGCTCGGTGAAATTGCTAAATGCAGATATAACATCGTCATCTATTTCTTCGGGATTGCTCAGGACAAGTGTATGCAGTCCACTTAGACGCGTAATCCGGAGCACATCCTCTTTGTTGAAATCTTGACAGCTCGAAATCTCAAAGTGATCTAGCTGTTGAGAATAGTGCTTGACAATCTCGGGAATAACTTCCGGATATATATAATTGAAATGTAAGCACAATTTTTTAAGTTTTGGTAACTGAGCGATTAGCTCTTCCCCGTAAAAACCACTGTAACTTATTTTAAGTACCTCCACGGAAGCAAAAGTCTGCGATCTGTGCTTCTGTATTAACTAGAAGATACAGATAAGTGATTATTTTTTAAAGTGATAATGAAACGAAAACAAAAAATTTTGCCTTACCTCCATTGGCATACCAAATAGGTGCAACTTCTGCACCAAAACAAAAGAATTGTCACTTTTGGTATTTTTGTTTTGGCGAGTCTTTGGTGGAAGTGTATACTAAGCTTAAGGGGGGACATCTAAGTAGCACAAAAAAAAAAAGTGGATTTTCAGAATTTTTTCGTGGCCAAATGGAAGGGCCAATCGAAAATTTGTAAATGAGGTATTATAGTTTGATACATTTACTCGAAATTGTTTTCGGGTTTTTTGTATCAAAAACAAAATGGCGGTCGTGTATCATTTCTCCGTAGACCTTATTTTTGCGTGGCCGGACACATAACTCAAGCAAATCTTAACCGATCGATCTGAAATTTTAAGAGAAAATCGGAAATACCTATGGCTATCGATCCACGAAGGATTTTTCCGATATTTGGCTTACTTTTTTTTTTAATTTTTTAAGGTTTTTTTTTTTTAATCGCATTTTTTTTTTCAAAAACTCACCATTTCGCCAAAAATCAAAATATCGAAAAAAAATCCTACGTGGATCGATAGCCATACGTATTTCCAATTTACTCTTAAAATTTCAGATCGATCGGTTAATATTTGCTTGAGTTATGTGTCCGGCCAGCTGAAAAATAGGGTCAACGGAGAAATGATACACGACCGCCATTTTGTTTTTGATACAAAAAACCCGAAAACCATTTCGAGTAAATGTATCAAACTATAATACCTCATTTACAAATTTTCGATTGGCCCTTCCATTTGGCCAAAAAAAAATTCTGAAAATCCACATTTTTTTTTTTTGAGCTACTTAGGTGTCCCCCTTAATGTTTTTAGGCTCATTGCGTTGCGTAATTTGCTCTTTACTATATTTATCTGAGAGAATATACGCTCAACTTCAGCATTCGACCAAGGCAGTGAAAGAATTTTTAGAGCAAATTCTGCTAAACCACTAAATGGGTTGTTGTTGCCAGCGTCTTTGTAGTTCAAGACTTCCGCCCAAAAATTTGCTGGTGTCCTCCACGAATTCCCACTTTATGAAATTAATTTTATCAATTTTAATTTTAATGTCGTCAATGTCTTGACATTCAAAATATTTTAATACATTGAGAATGTCCTTACCCGTGGTGGGTCTTAGCATATTTTGAAACGAAAACAAATTGACCTGTTCCATAATTTCAATATTTTCCGGCAATCTGAAACAAAAGTAGTTATATCTGTACCAAGATCGAAATCATCATATTACCTTTTGCGGAGTTGGATTATTAACTATTTTATGAACTCCTCGAAATTTTTTCTAATTTCCAACTCGTGCGACTTGAATTGAGCCTCTTTAACTTTTTTTTCTAAGGCACAGCCAAAATACAATTTTGGCATGACTGCGTTTTTCAAATCATCTTTTTAAATATTGATTTCGTAATCAGGTGGTTTTATTTTGGATTTTAGTGTATTTATCTCAACTATTACATCCGAAAGTAATTGGGTTGCGTTTCCATTCCGACTTTTAAAATTTTTGTTCAGTTTTAAAATGTCCTTTAATATCGGCAAAAGTCAATTGAAAAAGTTATAAAAATGTCAAAAATGATATAGATAAAATAAAAAATTGCTAGCTTTGTAATAAAGTTGCTAAAAAAAATTCAAAATTGCTAGATTTGTGGCTAATAGCATTTTTAAAACAAAAAAGTTGTGCTGTACTTCAATAGCATTACCACACCATATACCTTTTACCGTAGGTAACTGCGTAAAATAACTGCATTACAACAGCGCATACCTTGTGTATCGTTTAGTAGGCGGCCCCTCCACACCGTCCATTACATTTCTTAGATTGCTCTATGCAGTTGTAGAGGAGCTCCGAAAAGCGTTCGGCTATCGCCCACTTGTCGATTACAAAGTAATGAGGATTCGAAAGCTAGAAGTCCACAAAGCGGCCATGCTAATGGATAAGTATACTGGGTTGTAATCGATGCTGTGCGACACACAGACTTCGAAGTGTTTAATAGGTGCTCGATTCCGTAATGTGCATATGCGGATCTGGCTCACAGCTCACGAACAGTTCAATGTTCACTGTTCTGAGCAAAGTGGCGCTCTGTGACAACGACAAGAAGCGTTCACATCAAAAGTACTCATTTGGATTGTCACATCGCGGGCACTGAAAACACTGTTACAGTGTGACGCTATGTAAATGTAGCCTCAGTTTTAGTTGACAGGTTGCCAATTTAGAACCTTTCACGCCAAATCTAGCTATTTTTGTAAATGCCTCTGCTAGTCGACAGCTCTGATGAGTACCAATCGATAACTTTGAGTCCCGAAAGTAATCGAATGTGGGCTCACTAATCTCGAAAATAATCAAATATGGTCTTTTTCTAAATTACTCTGAATTGCTACAATCCAGGTTTCATAAAATTACAAGAAACTAAAAAATTACAGTTAAAAGGAAGGAAGGCCGGCAATATGCTTAACCTGCCTGAGTCCACCACAACCAATGCCAAGCTGAGCATGGTTGTGGTTCCTGAAAATGATCAAGAACAGACTTCCTACTGCCGGCTGTGCCATCGCTTGTCAAGTGGACCAAATATATTTGAAGCTACGTTGGATTATTTTCAGCAGGGCAACATTGCGGATTTCTGCCATCAAGTCCTTGGAGTGCAGGTGAGTACCTCACGGTTAGAGATGCACCGTTTACATTTACCCATTCTAACATTTCCAGTACGAACGCCATGAGTCTCTGCCGGAAAGCATTTGCTCATATTGTCTAGAGTTGCTGGAGGATATTTTTGAGCATCGCAAGGGATTGGAAGAGCGAGAAATGGCCTTGCAAGCAGAGCTAAAGGAATTGTTAAAGCAAGATCCTAGATATCGTCCTGGGCTAAATGGTAATCCGGGTGTGTTTGAGCCGGAAGAGGGCTGCGTCATTGTAAGTGTGGATCCAGATAAGCTGTCGGAGACAAGTGAAGATGAATTTTTGATGGGCTCCGATGGCGATGAGGAGGAGGGCGAGGAAGAGGAGGACGAAGACGGCGAGCTTGATGAAGACGAGGAGGATGATGAGGAAAATGGTGAGGAAACAGAGATTCCTTTGGGCATGGATGCGGCACAGATGGCTCGCATGCAGATATCACGAGCGGGAGAAGAACCCGTAAATCAAATAGATACTATGGAGTTTCACATGGCACGTCCCAAGCTGTCATATCACTGCCAGTACTGCGACTTGGGCTTTACCCTCCAGACAGACTGCACGGAGCATGAGAACAGTTCGCACGACCCGGCTGCTCCGTTCGGCTGCAGCTATTGCAACTTGACTCTAACCACCCGACCCGCTCTGATAGCCCACATCAAAATGTTGCATGATGCCGACCGTCCGTATGTCTGTGCCCAATGCCGTAAGCCTTTTGTGCGTCGCTCCGATCTGAAAAAACATGCCCTGGTCCATACGGGTATCAGACCCTTCACCTGTCAAGTCTGCTCCAAGAGTTTCTCACGCAACACCAATCTGACCAAGCACATGCGCATTCATAGCAGTGTTAAGCCCTTCGTTTGCCAGCAGTGCCCACGCTCCTTTCAAACTGCCGTGGAGATGATGAGGCATATGCGTTCCCATGAGGAGATCAAACCATTTCAGTGCCAACGTTGTCCATACTCCTCGTCGCGCAAGGACAAACTAATGGCCCATCAGCAGGTACACCAAAAACGGGACTCCGTCGAGCAGCAAAACCAGCAACTCCCCCAGCAGCCGCCGCCGCAGCAGCACTTTTTCACGCCCACAAACAAACCCAAAACCTCGCGCGGTTTTCGTTGCGATGTGTGCGACAGAAGTTTCCAGCGCGAGCGGGATCTACAGCGCCATCGTGCCCTTCATATGGACACACTCTTTGCTTGCAAAATCTGTCAACAGGGCTTCAATCGTCGCGAGCAGCTGCAGCGTCATGAGTTGGAGGCTCACGGTCCCAGCTACACCTGCGCCCTCTGTTGCATTAGTTTCTTGCAGCAGGTGGAGCTGGAGAATCATTTGAAAGTGCATCAACTACAGCATCAAATAGCAAAAAGCACCCAAGAGGCCATGCATAATTTGGCCGAGCAAGCTGTTCCCGTCCCGGTGGTTCCTCCGCAGCCCGTGCAAATGCGACCCTCGGCCGCCGAGCTCTCCTTCTACAGTAATATGATACCCACTATGAATCTGGGCTTCTACAGCGAGACACGCCCCGAAGAGGAGTAATCCTACACTTTTGTAATCGTTCAATTAGAATTTAAGACAACATTGATAAGAAATGAAATGAGAAGAATTGAAATGAAAAGAAATGAAATGAGAAGAAATGAAATGAGAGGAAAAAAGATATGAGAAGAAATGAAATGAATGTACCACACAAGCGAATGTAATTTGGCCTCAAAGTTATCAGTTTTACATTTTTATTTTCAAATAAAGGATTTCTAAATACACAAACATTATCTTTCTAGTGTATTGGGGCTGGTGGAAAAGCTTTTTATGGGGTAAGGCCTTCTTAGAATTTTAAAAAAATAAATTTTTGTTTTCCTCCACTTTTATTATGTACATTAGACTTTAATCGCTGTGCCTTACAAATCATGGATAAGCAATTGAGCCGAACACCACACCAAAACTGCCGAAAAACTTTAATTCAGCCAAAAAATTAAAAATAAATGAAATAAAGTATGACTTAAAAGTGGTTATTTAAATTTATTCATGAAAGTAGTTCTTTTGCTATTTGAATAGTATTATCTGTGCTCTTCAATGAATTTAAGAAGGTGCAACATCGAGTTTTGTAAAGTGCCCCATTGAAGTCCTCAACTAGCTTTACGACTCTTTCTCTGACATCGTCTTTTAGTAAATAAATAGTCCATAAAATATCTTTCTCTGTTGCAGGGCAACTCTTTATCGCAACCACCAATCTTTCTGAGAGCCACATATTAATCATAAAGTTTCATTAAGCTTCTGCACACATTTCTTCCTAGTTTCCTGATAAGCCCAAATGATTGGAATGATGGAATGATGTTTAGGCTGCAGTCGCGTAGCGTGGGGGCGGCCCGCCCCGAGCGGCAAATTTCCGTGGGCGGCAAATACTTACGAACTGTATATTAATTATTCTCTTAAATAAATACATAGTGGTATTCCTGAAAATAATTAAGACTGCAAGATTCTGCACTTTAAGATCTAGTAATAAAAAAAAAATATAATATGAATGCATTTTCGAAAGCCTACGAGTCTGTTTAAGGGGATTAAAGATCAGTGGTCTACAATGGATAGAGTCAAAAATGCTGCAGTTTTTAGACCTTGTGTTTGATTGTCAACTGACACAAAAACAACAGAGAAGTTAGCAACCGTTCCTTATGTACTTTTGGCCGCTGAACTCAGATAAATTGTCCGTTTTCTCCCAGCACGTCAGGCTTACGAGATATTTGCATAAACGTGTGTTTAGCGAGGTATCATTACATTTGTTGGTCGTATGGCCGCATTAAGTGTCCTATTCCAACTAAATTTGTTTTAATGTAAGCTGCATTGAATGACGTTACAGAAAAACCAAACACGAAGTTTTGATTTTGCTGATGAGTACGCGTCGGGGTGGTTTCATCCAAGAGGGGTGGGTGGGGGTTTTTGTTTATTTTTTTATTTTTTTGTTTTTGGTTTGGTTTTGGTTTTATAAGTATAGTATTTAATAATAATTAAATAATCCAAAAAAAAAAAAAAATAAAAAAAAAAACAACTCAAAAAAAAAAAAAAACAAAAAAAAAAAACAAAAAATAAAAAAAACCATAACCTAAACATTTACCATTTCCCCAAATTTCTTCCACTTTCCCCTCCCATATATCTTTTAATTTAATTAAACAAAAAATCCAAAAAAAAAAAAAAAAAATATATTTTTTTTTTTGTGTTCACATAAAAAAAAAATTTTTAAAAAGAAAAAAAAAAAAAAAACAATTCCCAAAAAAAAAAAATTTAAGAGTATAAAAACAAAAAAAAAACATATAACACAAATTTTTTTTTAACAAAAAAAAAAAGAAGGTAGTTATTCTTAAACCAATGAATGGATGTTAAAAAGTTATTTAATATCGATTTTTGTCAATTTTTAGCAGAGGTCGCAATAATCGGTCTCTCTCGTGCTTGTTGTCAGAAAACAACCGCTCATTCACTGACACGATGCGTAACTGTTGCGAAAAAACACACAAACTTCGTTCTTCTTTGGCTTGCTCGTCGCTCGCTCGGCTTAGTGTTCACTCGAGACCTTTTCGGTCGTAAAAACTCGGCAAATGGTCTTTTGCGCATGTATGTATGCATGTGAGTTGCGCGTGTGGATACCCAGTCGGACTTTGCAGCATGTGCTTCCCAAAATAAGTACATTTTGTGGCATGAAATTTCAGGGAAATAGTCACTGCATAATTTTTAGGCATGACATTAGCGCATTTATCATCATGAAAAACTCACACGTTCTTTTCTCAGGTATTCGTAAGGCTAAAAGTCGGCCTATCGTGAAACGGTTAAGTCTCTCTTAGTCGTTGGATGAGCACGAAGTAGAAAACCGAAGTCAGCTCCGAACGCTTGGCGAACGTTGACCAAACGAAAGAGAGAAAAGCGAAAAAAATTCTTAAGTCAGTGTGATTATGCAGAAAAAAGACGTGTTCCCAGAGAATATATAAATTTTTTTTCAATTATAAATGCGCAATACATTATTGGTGAGTATCGAATTTAGTTACATCTACGGACTCAATAGCACTAAAGTAATATAATTATCATTAATTTGTCATTATTAATCAGTTTTATTACTTAAAACAGGTCATTCCTGCAGAAACGATAAGCAACAACTCTTTTAAAGGCCAATTCACTAACAATCATCCCTACCATTAGAAACCAAAGGCATCATGGCGAACATCAATAATAATAATAGAAATAAACAAAAATAGTTGTTGGTTTGTATATTAAATTATTTGTTAATAAAAATTGCAAATAAACTCAATTGTAGTTAAGTTGATTATGGGGGTGACATTTTACTAAAAGGCATGCAAAAAACATGAATTCGTAAGCTGACGGCCAGGTCTTCCTCCCTACGATATACAAAGTCAGTGCATCTGAAGTACTGAGTTCGTAAGGAGAAACGCGGAACCCGAAGGCTGGTGCGTGACGTCACCCAAACGGTTAACGGTTACAACAACAACCCCTAAGTTTCACGGCGTTTCTTAAGACAAACGAAGATTTTCTCATGCCTTCTGACGTGACAAGTTGGCATGAAATATGGACATCTGTCATGCATCCAAGTCCGACTGGGTAGGCGTGGACTGACTATTTATACATACGCATATGCACACAAATGAGCGCCATATCACCTTCTCCCTTCCTCTTTAATGCTTTGCCTGTGACGAAATTCTAAGGCAACAACATAAGGCAAACGCAACAACAAAAATAAAAACCTTTTTTGCTGACTTTTTCCTTGCTTCGCTCACTTACTGACTCTCAGTAGCTGAACAACAACCGGTTCTGTTCGCTTCGCGCGGTCAGTAAAAGACCGACTCGTGTGTTGCGCTCAACCCGAAACCGAAGAGCGAGAACACGAAAGAAACGAAAAAGAGGGTTGCTAATCAGACACTGAGCGATGCCGTTTCATTTTTTTCGGTCTTTGTTGTAAGCAGACCGCGCAGAAAATTTTGGTTGAGCAGATTTTGCGACCTCTGATTTTTAGACATTTCAAGGTTTAAGCTGGGTATCGAGACACACGAAATTTTTGCGCAGCGGAAATTGTTTGATAATTTCACGAGCCGCTCAGACAATGTAGTGTGACCAGGAAACAGCAAAAAATTCAGCTGTTGCTTATTTAAGAAATTGGCGGGCTAATTCAAATAAAATTAAAGAGTTAAGATTATTGATAAAGGAAGTCACTGGGAGAAATTAAAAGGTCATAGACAATGCCATGGTCAATTTCATGGATGCATCTTTTGTGTGGCTGAAGGTATAAGCAGTGTCCCTTGTTATTGTATTGGCCTGCTTGAGCAGAACTTATCCCCTAAGACATACTGCTATAGCGACAACCCAAAACGCATCGAACGATTAGAATTAGCACATTAAGCCACAGCCAGATCCATGCATATTAGTTGAATACCTTAAGGTAGCCACAGGAGCGGCTGGAGCAACGGAAACTATCACAGTAAGCCGGAGAAAACACTGCTACAATGGGCTATGGAGACTGCTAAGGTTCAGTGCTGCTTGGCCGTGGGCTGTGGAGGCTACGGAGGTTTGGACTGGTTTGGTGTGCACACATTGGGCGAATGGCATACCAACCACATCAAAGATTCTCAGCCACAAGTGATGCAGCGGTCGGAGCTGCCCGTATCAAAACGCTTTTTATTGGCCAGATTCCATAAAAATTGTAGCGACACTTTGATCAGCTCCACATTTTTCATTGCGTGCTCAATTTTCGTAGGTACCTCTGACAATTATCAAACAAGTTTCATAATTTCACGACCCCCTTCGACAATTTATCAGCTGTTTTCAAGAAAACGAGTTGGCAGGTCCATGTTAATTATCGAAGCGAATTTCGCGTGTCTCGATACTCGCTCAGGAAATCCGCTCTGACAATTTTCGCGAGCGGATTTCCTGAGCTATGTAATTAGATGGGCTCCGCAAAAATTTCGAGTGTCTCGATACCCAGCTTTAATATTGTTAGAAAAATGTAAAAAAATTACAAAATTTTCAAATTTATTTTACGAACTCTAGATATTTCGCAAATGGTTCTAAGAAATGTCTGGTATTTCAAAGCACTAAAGTTTATTAACTTAATTCATGAAAGCCTCAGCAGCGCCATTGTTTCAATTTGGTTATTGAGACAGATTTTTAAAAGATTTCACTTACCAAAAAAGATAAATTGGTTATGGTGATGGAAATGTGAATGTGAATGAAGATGCAAATGCAAATTTGATTCATCCTTCTTACCTTGTTCTCCTGCATTCAAATTGAACAGTAAATTTTTAAATTTGTTCTTTAAAGATCAAATTTATGAGATAACAGGAGACAACTCTGACTTAGTAACTCAATGTGGACTTACCAAAAAAGATAAGTGCACTAAGTGCGAAAATATAAAAGTTCTTGATGGAGAAGACAAAAAAAGTATCATGTATCACACTCAGAAAAGAGAAGGTTGAGACAAGGATTTAAGAGAACAAGGAGAAAATAAGAAGAGCTGAAAGTTCCTATGTGCTAGTGTCGATTTACGGAAAGTTTTGATCACTCCATTCGGAAATAATATTCACACTCGTCGGATTTAAAAGACTCGTTGGTTAGAGCGACGGAGAAAACTAATCTATTTATTTACTTTGTAAAAATAAAAATTTGTTAAAATGAAATTTTTTTCTTTATAATCGGGGGTGTCACAGAAATCTCTAGAGATTTTGGCCTTGGTTGGTTTGCAAATCGCTCGAAAAATCCGTCGGTGTCCTAGAACTTCAAGAGATTTCATTTTCTTATTTGAAAGTCGAGTTGGAAGGTTTGTGTGGTATTTTTCTCTCAAATCTATAAACAGGGTTGTCATTTCTTGCAAAAAAAAATTCCCTTCTTCTAGTTTTGAGTTTATTTGATGTTTAAATGGAATTTTTTGATTGTGTTACACGTTTTACGATGCATTTTTAAATTACAATTCAAATTTAAGTCATATTCCTCAAAAATAAAACGCAAAATTTAAAAATATTTTTGCGCCAATCATTAAATGTAACTAGGCAACCCTTAGCGCTTGTTGGTACTCAGAGAGAGCCACCATGTGAAGAGAGCGCCCGCTGACGTTGAGAGCGAGTTGATTTGTCAACGTTCGGTTGGTTTTGCGAACAATTATTGAAACACAAATTTTAATATTAAAACAATTGAATTATTTAATTCATTTGATGCAACCTATGTAGAAAAATAACGTTGTTTACATTTCCAATACCAATTTTACATATCAAAATTGTTTTAGAGGTGAATTTCGCCAAATCTCCCAACAAAACGCGAGAGATTTAAAACCAACCGAAAGAGATTCCTGTGACACCGAGAATTGGTTTTTGGTTGGAATTTGGTTGGAAGAGATTTCTGTGACACCGCTGAATATAAGTACACACTTGTAATAAAAAACATGAATATTTTGTACAGTTTAAACTATTTTACAAATTATCGTAAGTGCCAAACTTCAGTTTCTTTGAATCACTATTTAATTTGGTTCGTGCAGGTTTTGGCCAGTCGACTTTACTTGTCGGAGCTGGAGTTGCATTCACCTTGTCTCCCTGCCGCTGGGGAGAAGCATCCTTCTTTCTTTAAGTCTCTCTGTCGCTGCCAGTTTATAGCTGCATTCATCTAATTCAGCGGTGGGCAGCAGAAATAACGGAAAGGGTACAACAACATTATTATTTTTGTCATTTGCTTTCGATCAACGCGATGCAGCGTGTGTTTGTTGTAGTATCTATTGCGTCGTAAAATTAGAAAAATAACGGGCCGGGTTGCGCGGGTAAGAAGGGCTATGAGGCTGCCCACCGCTGATCTAATTGTATGCAAGATTAGCAATTTTTTGGACGTTTCTAGGATGCGTCGACTTACCCTTTCAAACTCTAAGACGCCGTTAACCTAACTCCAGGATTTCTTGTAGCGCTCGTAAATTTGGGACCATTTATTGTGGGAAAAACTGCCGGTGCTGAGTATAGTTTGCCACGTGTACTGAAACGCTGGCGTCTTTGCGCCTTTTGACAGCCGAAGAGTGCCGTTAGAATCCAGGCGTGCGTGGGTACTTATCGATAACTGCAGTAGCTTGCAGCAGGCTAGAGATGGGCTAGTGACCCTGAAAGATATGTGGTATTCCTGAAAGTTGAGATGCTCAGGAAATTTGCTCTTAAAAAATTGTCGCGTATATATATAAATCTAAGTTAAGAATAATGATAAATAGATTGTGTGACTAGTGCAGTAAAATAAGGTAACAAAACTTGTAGCACTGTCCGTGGTGCTGGCAGTGGCTATGAACACCTTCCGATGCGTTTTGGGTTCTCGTTATATCAGAATGTCTTAGTAGTTAAGTTCAGCTCACGCAGGCCCTTCGATTGATGCAAAGATCGATTTTGGAAAAGTTTTTGGTATCAAGATAATCCAAAAAAAACCTGACGTTCGCACGGGACAAAAATAGAAGTGGTTTTCGTGGAAAACCATTCAAACGCCGATTTTAGCGAATCCTGAGGCAATATATTAATGCAAAAAATTTTAGAATGTTGTGCATTGATGTCTCTTAAAAATGCTTTTGATTTCACCCAAAAACCCAAGAAGAATGTATAGTTTTTACTCCTTGACCATCGCAACAAAAAAAGTCGAACTGGGATATTTATTTATTTATTTATTTGGTTAACAATGATCTGCTAACTAAAAACAATTGGCAATAGTTATCCAAAGTTGTTAAGAGTAATAGGTTTAGAGGTTAGATACTTCAAGGTGTTCATATATTTCACATAAAATAACATTAAAAGATTTTTGAAACGAAAAAATAAAAGAAAGGGAATTATAATTAGAGCATAAGACACGAAAAGGTTCATGAAGGGCATAGTTGGACCTGCAGAGTGGCAAACGTAGTGGCCGGAATGTACGGGTGAACCTTGAGGGTACTGTAAATTCTATAGAAGTGAGGAGCGATTGAGAGTCAACCAATCCGAGAAGAAGTTTGTGGACGAATAGGATACCATTGCATATCCTGCGGATCGAAGATCAACTAGTTTTAACCTCGATCGCTACGACGGTAAATGCCTATTGGGGTCCAAATGCAGATTGCGAAGAGCGAAAATTAGAAATTGTTTCTGGACAGATTCGATTAGCGATTGCTGCTCTTTGTACTGTGGGCTCCATAAACTAGAGCAGTATTCCATAATTGAGCGTACTAAGGATATGTACAATGATTTAGTAGTGTAAGGGTCATCAAACTCTTTGGACCAACGCTTAATAAATGCCAGAACACCTTTGGCTGTTGAAACACAATTTCTGGTCAAATAGTATACCAAGATCGTTTACATGTGTAATACGGTCCAGGGTATGATTCCCTATAGAATAGGAGACAACATGAGGTGAGCTGCGGGAAAAAGTCATCATTTGGCATTTAGAATGGTTCAAGAAAAGAAGGTTATTTGAACACCACTTCTCCAGCTCATTAAGGTCTAGTTGAAGGCGCGAGTGCAAGAACCAATCGGCGTATGGTGGACAGATTTTAACGTCATCTGCATACATGAGTACAGTTTAGTACGATATGACTTGTGGGAGGTCATTTACAAAAAGGACAAAAAGCAACGGGCCTAGGTAACTACCCTGTGGGACACCTGACGTCACGTTCACAACTGTTGAAAATACATTGTTAAATAATACCCGTTGTGTACGATTTGATAAATAAGCGGAGATCCAGTTCAATAAGTTTGGTGGAAAACCCAAAAGTGACAATTTGTGCAGAAGAAGAGCATGATTAACTGAATCAAAGGCTTTGCCTGGAATGTTTTTACTTTTTTCCATTTTTCGTCTAAATTGCTTCTAAGGATTGCTTTTCAATCTGATCAGATGGCATAAACTCCATTTATTTTACTTTCTGCACATTTATAAAATAAAAATTTATTTCGTTATCTGCCAGTTTTCCTTTTAATAACTGCTCCGACTCCATCAACGGCTCCCTTTCCATGTGTGCTTGCAAAAAAGTTCCATTCCATTGACAAACATCCTAGTTGATTTATAAAATCCTCTTGGCTTGTTAATATAAATTTATTTTTAAACTGAGAGCAGCTCCCATCAGAAAAAATAAATATTTTGGAAAAGCATCCATAAGATTTCTAAATATCAATTAAGAGATTTTTCAAAAAAATAAAGACGTCGTGTTTGTTATGAGTCCCCGCTTATCACTTATGACAGCAAGCGACTTTGTAGCTCCTGTCAACCAAGCTATACAAGTAAAAATGGATACCAGGCGATTTTTTTTTGGTTTTTTAGCCTATAGTTTTTAGCAAAGTCTATTTGAATGGCTATTTCAGTAGGCTTTAAGTGGCTTTTGGTTTCTTCAAAATACCTTTGCTGAGCTCTTTTCACAAAAAAATGAGTTTTAGACGCTGGTAATTTTTTTTCCACTTCAAACATGGTCAGATAGAGTAGTAACGGTTTCGGTAAGAGCTATATGATTGTCTGTTTTTCGCCAACTCTGCCAATTTACTTCATCTTCCATATTTGCTAAATATGCTAGGGGAATAAATTGATATTTTAAGTCCGTTAAACACTTCTTGCAATTGCTTGTCATGCAATTTTCATTATGAATATTGCAGCAAACAGATTTTAAAAAGCTCTCAAAATTTTTGGAAAATGAAGGAATAATCTTTGCGCAGCTGTCCAACAAATATCCGAAATTGGCATGATACATGCAAACACACATATTGTGAGGTATTTTATTAATTAATTGTACATGTCGTGGTTTCATCGAAAAAAAAGTGGACTTGGCTACTGCTTCATTTGGGTAATCTTTTTTATACAGTTCATAAGCGTCAGACACAGTAGTTAAGCGTTGGCATTAATTCCTTCAAACAAGCGTGTCCTTCTCCAGAAGCTGAATACTAACGTCATCCATATGAAACTGCGGACTGAATTAATGTAAGAAAATGTTGGCTATAAGCTCTTCCAACAGGGCCGAGTTTCAATCCGGCGTGTGTGCTTTAATTTTCGAAGAGAAGGGACCTGTTAAGTGGTCGAGGAAGTTGAGAATTTGATTAGGCTAGTATAGCTGGCCAATAGCTGGTGAGGTGACCGTATGTGTAAAGCTATTTTCTAAAGAACGAAAAAATAATATTTCCAGGGACAGTAACTGTATACTTAGTAAAATTAGAAAAAACAGTTATTGAAAATTTTATATAAAAAATAAATTGTATAATTTTTATATAAAAATTTGAATAACAATTAAATATTTTTTTATTTCATTATGAAAAAACGTTAATTTAAATTTTTAAAAAATTACAAATTAATTGTTATAAAAATTATAACATTATTATTGATATGAAAAATTTTTATTATAAAAATAAAAATACAATTACTTTAAGATATCCCGTGCCAAACATGTAGGACAAAGTTTGAGTATCTTTGCGGGTTCATATTATAACAGGCTGGAGGGCTATAACAAGGGCGGCGAAAATCGGTCAATTAAGAAACAATTTGTAAATCGCCCAATCTACTACACAACAAAATAGTGAAATAGCCATATAGTACTACAAATATTGAAAAAAACTAATGCCACCTCATCAAAAACAACAGTACCAACTTGAAAAACAGTGCACTAAAAGGTAAAACGAAGGTTTTACAAAAGGTGAATATAATGTCGACGACAGAGCAAAGCGCCAAAAAGATCGTCGTGCTTTTACCCTATAGTGTTAGGTGATACAGAGTATGAGCCTAAACGTCGCAACAACAAAGTGCACATACAGAGCGTGTGTGAGGCCCGTGCTTTATCTAACGGCGCATACAATTGTTAAAACCAAAAAAACCTGGATTCAAAAAGACATCAAATTAAGTGAATGGCTTAGTGACTATAAAAACTAATGAGCGGGTCGGTCAAAGTGTAGTGCGTTTAATAGAACTTCGTAAGCTATCACAAGTGCAAAAGCTTGGTTGTGGGCACCGTAGTAGTGAGAAAACACTCGTTATAGACAATAATGGTCAAACACAAGATAGTAAGTTATTAATATTATTTGAAAAACAATTTAGGCGTCGGAAGGTTGCACCTTAAGAAGTGGATCGAGTCCAGTGAAAAAGTATCCGTGGTGACCCAATCAACACACAAATGGTGGAAACTGTATGGAGTCAAAGTGACTGTGGTGCAGATAGGCAAGAAATTAGTCCCTTAAAACGGACACAACGATTCAACGTGAAAAACTCCGCACAACGACATAAAAATAGCAAACAAGTGAAACGTAAGAGAAGATAGAGTCGAGACAAATCGCTTAGTAAAAAACAAAGATAAGGTGTAGAGAGGGGCGATTACAAATGTTTTAAGATCATTCTATGTGATTAGGTCCAATTGGCCGGATATCGTTTAATTTTATAAAAACTCAATAAAAGTAAAAAAATAAAAAAGTAATTTTTATAAAAATTTAAAACTGTTTTCATAATGAAATAAAAAAAAAAAATAAAACATTAAAAAATTTTGGGAAAAAATGCAAATAACAAACCGGGCCATAATTGAGTCCTTTTTTAATGGAAATAATTTTTAACGAATTGTTATTTTTTCATAACGTTATTCGGTCGTTTTGGTGATGCTGAAATGGTTATTGTTTGATTGAATTAAGGTGAAGTTTTTAGGCAATACTTCAGACTTTTTTTCATGTCTTGGTAACACATTCTCCATGTTTTAAGCCTTTCAACGTTTGCTTGCTTTATAGGCTATTTGGTTGAAAATCGCTCTAGAGCTTCTCCGTTTGTTTCGTACGCGTTAACCACCTTTTTCAAGCTCATATCACAGTTTATTTGCGATTATTCTTGTTTTTAATTTGGTTTTCTATTGTTGGATATTTCAACTTTTAGTTTGCAATTCTCTTATTTTTCGCGCCTTTCTATCATTGACTTAAAAATTAAGGTATGCATCAGTATATTTAATATTAGAAAAAAATATTTAAATTTACATACATATCCACAGGACTAATTTGAAATATTTACCAGATCACAAATATTCTTATTATCGATGGTTTTTTTCATTTTAATTGTGAAGCCAAACTCTGTTTAAACTTAATATTGGATGAGGTTTCTGCATGTTCTTACGACGCACTGATAACAAATGATGTTTTTCACTCGATTAAGCAAATCAAAAACTTACAGCTATTTTTTTTCACTCTTCATACTTTTAGAAAGATGTAAGAAAGAAAAAGTCAAAGCGTAGTGTCTCACTTTAAGAAATTTTATCAAAACAAAACGGTACCAGAAATAAACAAACGAGACAAGTTGCGCTTGTGAGACTTTGCATTCGAATATCTCGAAATGGGCTATGATTATATGTCAAACTTTTGTACATTCGTTAAATTTGATTGTTTCCCTATAAAAATATAATAAACCAAAGTGTTTTCAGGAACTTTTAATTTTTCGGCTTCGGTGGACCTTTCTGTGGAAATGCCCCATGCTATTTTTTTTAGAATGCCGGAGTGTCCCTCACTCTTGCACATCAAATACAATGATAGCTATTAGTACTATGGCATCTTTGCAACAATTTCTAGCCATTTCTAGCTATTTTTTTATTGTTGAGGCTGGCAACACTGCACGCATTTAAGTGGCCCTCTCTGGAACCGTTTTATTTTTTTGGCGTTAGTCCCTTTTCGTTCCAGCAGTTAGGGCATTTCTGGTGTATACGTCAACAGCTGTCCCCACATGAAAACAAACGCGAATCTTTGTTCCGTTCTGTCATCTTGCTAGCACTCCTTACAAAATTAAGCACAGGACGTAGCCAAGATGAATGGCCTACCGCAGAGCAAGCATTACAATCTAACGCACTACCAACAGCGCTTCAACTGGGACTGTGGCCTCTCCTGCATCATCATGATCCTGTCCAGCCCTCAGCGCGCCGAGCTGCTCAACAATTTCGAGGCCATCTGCCGTGAGGAGGGTTTCGGCTCCAGCACGTGGACCATCGATTTGTGCTATCTGCTGCTGCGCTACCAAGTGCGTCATGAGTACTTTACCCAGACCTTGGGCATCGATCCCAATTACACGCAGCACACATACTACTCGAAAATCATTGACAAGGACGAGAAGCGAGTGACGCGCAAGTTCAAGGACGCCAAGGCGCATGGCTTGCGCGTGGAGCAGCGCACAGTGGACATGGAGGTGATATTAAGACATCTGGCGAGACACGGTCCGGTCATTTTGCTGACGAACGCCTCGCTGCTCACCTGCGAAGTGTGCAAGCAGAATGTGTTGGAGAAATTCGGGTAAGCAGCCTTTGATGGTTCACGCGCATTTCCAATGAATCTCACTCCGATTTCTGGCCAAGCTTTTTTCATATCTCTTGTATTGCCCAAAATACACGCTTGCCCACCAAAAGCTATGCCGGACACTATGTGGTGCTCTGCGGCTATGACATGACCACCAAGAAGCTCTTCTATCACAATCCCGAAGTGCACGATGGACGTGGGTATTTGGCCATGAGTTGGGCAGAGGAGCAGTTGAATTAATTTTTGTTGTATTGAGCAGATATTTGTCGCTGTCTGTCTGAGTCCATGGATACGGCACGTCGGGCCTATGGCACCGATGAGGACATCATCTTCATTTACGAGCAGATGCAGTCACAGAAATAAGGAGGGATTACCTGACCCCCAACGCTACATGTATGTAGTACCTGCCCAGCAGTTGCCAGTTGTTGATGAGGTTAAAATGGATCTGCGTTATGTGATATTAATGTGAATTAGTGGTGATTGGATAGGCTAGGCTACTACCATGTGCTAATACTGAAGCTATGTTAGTCAAATGTTAGTTGAAAATGCTGATGCTGATGATAGTTTTCTAGGATTTAACTGAAATACTGCCACAATGCTATGCATGATGCAGGCTGGGGCTTGTATGATGTTCCTTAACATCTACTTCGCGACTTTGTTCTCACAAAGAATACGGCTACAAATTTTGTGGGAGGTTTGCTAGGACTCCGAAACTCACACTTGTTGCTTGTCAATTTTCACGGTACATTCATAGTTTTTAGAGCCCTTTTTTATTTGTCTTGGTAAAAGGAAAAGTGTACAAAATGATCTTAGACAAATTCCGAAAAAAAGCAAAAATTCAATAACCTGCTAAAACTTAAGGTTTATTATTAAATCGAACCGTACTTTTTAGTTCGAGCTTATCGTTGAAATATTTTGCGTCGCATCTTTGGTAAATCTTAAATGTGCTTCGTTAATAAACCTTTATCCTCTTCCATGACTAAGCCTTAAGAGTATACTTCCTACAATATCAAAATATGTGTGATTGGAGTCGATGATAATAATATAAAGGAAATTTTTAAATGATGTTCGATTTCCAAAAAATTCGTGTCTCTAAAAATCAGTTCTAATACGCAATGATCCACTCTTTGTAAGTCTTTCCTTTAGCACCAAAAGGTGATTTGAGTCACAGTTAGCGATTGTCCTCGCCTTTTGGAGTAGCTGCAGCAAACAGTATTTAGAGCGGAGTATAAACCGATATTTTAAGTTTGTTGTATACCGGTTTTCGAGAACCAATATTCGTTAAACCAATAAGACCGAAAATAAGTTTCGGTTTTGAGCAACAACTAGACTTCGTTTTACGTAATTTGGTTAAAAGTCTGACTTGCCGAAACCGTTTGTATTGTGATACAGATGAACGTGAAACCAGTCTCTTCAAATACTTTGCATCCCATATTCTTAGATACTCGTAAAATGTATTTATATTATCCATTTCGCTTCAAGTGAAACTTTATGAGGAAAGCAGCTCTGACGAGGGTGAAAAGGGTTTGGTTCGGTAGTTCAAACCCATGAAAAGTATAAGGTTCGCTTCTCGAGCCGGTTCCTTTACTTGTCAAAAACCTAGGGTTTTGTTTTGAACAGGGATCGCAAATAAGAGTAATGGGCTTTAAACAAAATCAAAGCCAAGTAAGTGTTCTATATATTTTTGGGGAAACTCCATATCTATTTTGAGTGAGCAGGGCATAATTTCAAAACTAATTTCGGTTCCGGTTCCAGTACCGGTACGTCCCGAAATTAATGTTTCGGTTAATGGTTATATTTCGGTTTTCGGTTTCGATACGATACCCTGATTTTTATTTTGATATACCGGTACGTACCGATAAGAGTACTTCTTATTATACTCTGTACCAAAGGTACATAGAGTAAAGTTTGTGCAAAAGTATGTAACAGGGAGAAGGAATCATTTCCGACTATATAAAGTATATATATTCTTGATCAGCATCAACAGCCGAGTCGATATAGCCATGTCCGTCTGTCCGTCCGTCTGTCCGTCCGTCCGTCCGTATGAACAAACAGATCTCAGAGATGGTAAGAGATAGAGGTTTGACATGTATGGGACAAATGCTTCTTATACTTGCAGGCAGATTAGGTTTATTTTCAATTTTTGCCACGCCCCCTCCCGCCCCCGCAATTTAGAAAAATCGGTTTATCTCCTACAGTTTTGAAGATAGTCGATTCGTACCTTCTAGAGATAGTTAGTAATTAGCAAAATGTATCGATTTGCCAAAGAAATGATAAAAATCGGATAAGGGGTTCTCAAGTTATGAGCAAAAAAGGAAATCACCCTCCGTATTTAATAAGTTTTTAATGATTCACATAATTTCACTAAGGCTTGTCGAAATCGGACAACTATATAGATAGCATACATAGGTCTTAAAAAAAAGACTTTGAGAGAAAAAACTTTTTGTTTTCAATATATCGCCCCAACGCTCGTATTTATAAGTTTTTAATGATTTCACATTATTTCACCAAAACTTTTCGACATCGGACCACTATATAGTATAGCTGCCATACAAACCTTCAGGCACATATCAAGCTCCAAGGGTATATAAACTTCGGTCGAGCCGAAGTTAGCTTGCCTCTATTTTTTAATACTGAAAAATCAAAACTCTGAAATAAATCAAAATCATTTTATTCCTGTTTTATAAAACAAAATAAATGGAACACTGCCAGCCTCGGAGGGCCGCGTTTTGTGGCTCTCAGATACTCGAACAATATTTCTCTTCTCTAAGTTTCATTCTCTCTCTCTCTTTCTGTAAAATTGTCTACATCTGTTCCTTGGGCAAATCGATAAGCAATCTTGATTACTAAATATGCCTATAAAGTGCGAACGTCTAGAACTGTAGAAGATATGAGCACACTTGCCAAGTTTCAATCAAAAAGCTTTAAAACGGACTGCGTGGCAAAGCTTTCTTTAGGGGTATCTTTTAATTTGTTTATAACTTCAAAAATTAATATCTTTTAAACTATAAGTCTCCATTTTTGAAGACTTTAGTACAATAAATTGTATATCCTCAGAAGCTATAACATCGTGGTTAACACTGAGAAAAAATTATATATAATTTTTAGCAACAATTACTTGATAAAATTATTTATTTTAAAAATCTATAAAATTATAATTTGAGTAGATACAGTAAAATGCTTTCCATCAAAATTAACTTGAGATCTGTCCGATAAACCAATTCTGAGATATCACGATTTTAAAAACCCTTTTTTTTTTTTTTTTTTTTTTGACGATTTTTGAAATTGTTTATAAAATAAACAAAAATTTTTTTGCAAAACCGCAAATTACGTTTCGATGGGAGTGTCGAGATCTAGTTTCGGTTTTTTTGTTTTTTGAAACAAAAATTTTGAATTTTGAGACTGTTTTGATTTGAAAAAGAATGACCCATACACGTAAATAATATACGTATATTAAATGTTTGCAAACTAAGTAAATTGCTAAATAGCGTGAACAATTGAACCGAAACAAACCCGGTATTTGGCTCCAGTACCTTTAAACTTGCTTAAACCACTGAAACAATCCAGACCTCATTCTAGTTTGGTTTACACTTATCAATAGCACATTTGTGCTAGCACAAATAAGTATCAGAAAACCAAAAATGCAATGGCAATGCATTTTTATACTCTGTACCAAAAGTACATAGAGTATATTAACTTTGTGCAAAAGAATGTAACAGGGAGAAGGAATCATTTCCGACTATATAAAGTATATATATTCTTGATCAGCATCAACAGCCAAGTCGATATAGCCGTGTCCGTCTGTCTGTCTGTTACTATGAACAAACAGATCTTAGAGATGGTAAGAGAAAGAGGTTTGACATGTATGGAACAAATGCTTCTTATGCTTGCAGGCAGATCAAGTTTATTTTCAATTTTTGCCACGCCCCCTGCCGCCCACGCAATTTAAAAAAAACGTCATATTTCCCACAGTTTTGTAGATAGATGACTCGTTTCTTCTAGAGAAAGTTAGTCATTCGTAAAATGTATCGAAATAAATAATAAAGATCGGATGAGCGGGTCTCAAGTTATGAGCAAAGGTAGTCCAAAACCCCCCTACCTCCCGATCAATCAACACTTCATTACATACAGGAAATAGAGAGAGAGAGATAGAGAGAGAGGGAAACTTAGAGATGAGCCAGGTACGATTATATACAATAAAACACAATATTAAAGAACAGTTGGGATAATTAGGCTTTAATAATGTCATATGACACTAAAGAATTTGTCTTTTTTCAAATTTGCTTTGGTATTTAGAAAAAATTTCAGATTAACAGAAAAGGTTTTTTAGAACTTCAAAAAATATGACATAAAAAAATTTAAGAAAAAACTCTTCTATAAATAAGAATATGCGAGATTTGTCTGATAACACTGAAATACAAAAAAGACCAACTTTTTCAACAGGAATGATAGAAAACTTTATATAATTTTTATTGGTAGCTGAATTAAAACCATATTTCCGTTTTCACCCATACGTCCTATTTGCATAAACGTGTGCTACGAGAAGTTTCTTTACATTTGTGGATTAAGCAACCTTTTGTAACGAAATTTGTTTTCATGTTAGCTGAATAGAATGGCGTTACAGAAAACCCAAACATGAAGTTTTGATTTTGTTTATAAGATACAAATTATGGGATTTAAATATGGCATGGGGTTATTTATTTATAGAATCGATTTTGTCCAAGATTTGCAATTTGAGTTTATCGACCAAATAAACATATAGAAAGTTTGCTATCTTCACTGTTGCAAAAGCTTGTAAACCTGTGTAATTAGGTCGAACTTTTCTAGTTACTTTCTCAAGATTAATTTTCTTTTGATTTTAAAGTAAAATATCCCTTAATCAAACTATTAATGAGTTAATATTATATTGCAGATATTAAGGCTCTGAACTTTTAAATATGTATAAAATTATTAAGGCTTTTTTCAATTAACATATAGTTTTTTTTTGAGTCAGGGAAAGCAATATTATTCCTGAACCCCGGTTCGAACCTGAACCTGGGTTCAGCGACCTTCTGAACCCGCTGCGTGAACCCGAACCCAAAAAAATTTCAAGGGTTCAAACCCCGGAGTGAACCCCTCCCGATTTACTGAAGGTTATTACTGAAGGTTGGCCTTTCGTTTGCTAGAGACCGACTTGGAGATCAAACACAAACAATTGAATTTTTCCACAAAAAATTTCGCATATTGATGCAGACTGAAACATTTTTTAACCGTTAGCACCTGTAGTACTCCAAATAGTAATTCATTATGACCGATCTTTGAAGTTTGTAAGTATTTGGTCGCATATATTCATTCCACAAAACGCTGTGCGAAGTTAACAGGCCACTTACTCATGCCGATAGTCTATGTACTCTCTATAATGACTCCCGCGTAGGTTGACGAGTAGCAATTAGGAAAATGTGTCCCAAATCTTCTGCTTGTAGGCCTCTGTGTGCAATAAAGTTATACCATATGATAACAATTTAAAATTTTATGTACTTTCATACTCCTCTTATTCGTAGAATTTGTCTATTTAAAGCTAGCTGTCTATGGGATAGAGCGGTACGATTGGTTTGATTTTTCGTACCGAAACTTCTTACGTAATTTAAGATTTTTTTAAAGTCAAATTTCATAAACATTCCCAAACATTTGGCATTTTCGATTAACATTTGGCACAACAATATTCAATTTATTTGTATTGTATAAATAGGCTTACTTGCAGTTGGTCCCCTTGTTGAAAAAACAACAACAATTACACGAGCATATAACAATATGTCTAGATCAATATGCGATTATATAGACGTATACATATATAGTATATCATATAATGGTATAAAATAAACTATTGTTCCAAATTACAACTTTTCTTTTTCGCACATCTCCTGCTGCTTCTCCAGGCACAGTTCCTTGGCCAGCAGTTGGAGCTTAATGTGTGGCGCTTCCACCTGTAAAATGATCCGACCCTCGGCATCCGTGTACTTGTCATATGGCTGCTCGGCAAACACCTCAAACCCCCGGCTGCGCAATATCTTCTGCGAGAAGATGCCCGTTGCATCGGCCTTCAGCAGACGGAAGTCAAAATTGCAAGCTAACGTTTCAGCCCGTCGCACCAGCTCCTTGGCAATACCTTGTCCTCGAAAGCGAGAGTCCACCGAAAGTATGCGCACATCAAATATGCGTTCCACATTAAAGCGCTCGAACAGATTGTGCTTCAGATTGTGCTTGTAGAGCAGCTCAAAGATCCTCTTGAACTTGGCGTCGTTGCTCTGCTGCAGTTTCTCCAGCGCTTGAGCGGTATCGCCCGGACGCAGAATGCCATTAAGTATGACGCCAGCGATTTGATCACCATCCACAGCCATCAAACTGAGCTCATCCTCCAGTGTTTCCAGGCTGTGGTGCTCGAGCTCTGGATTGCCGCAGCCATGCTGACAGAGACCAGCAGCCTTGTTCAGGGGCTCGTCCGCAAAGAAATTCTTCCGCAGATGATCGATCACATTCTCGTAGTGCTCGGGACAAATGAGTTTATATTCCATTTCAGATATAGTCGATGAGGGACGTCTGTACTGGATGGTTGTGTGCTGCAGTGGAGGAAAAATGTTGAAATGAATTAAGGCATATATTTTGTAACTAACAGAAGTCACGGACCGCCTTAAAATGATGTGCGAAAAGGGGACAACAGTATGTTATGGAGGTAATCAAATTTACACTGGCAGACGCCTATTTGAATTAGGAGCGAGAAGAACAAATTGGAAATCTCGACACAAAATCAACTGGAGCAAAAGCAGATATGACTCATAGTCGTCTGTTATGAATGTTATCCCTAAGTTAATAATCACAATAATAATCAACCACAAAAACCTAATTATATACCTTTCAATATATTAAGTTATTTAATGTTAAAGAATCTGATGATATTCGTACCCAGAACTTCACACCCACGTCACAATTTTAATAAAATGAAGTGAAAATGAAATTTGTGGTTTTTTTATTGCCCTTCAGTTCGGCTCATAAATAAATAGGAACTGGGAAAAAAATGTTTTCCAAGGTCTGAAACCGAAATCATGGCTATTTGGTCATGACTTCCAACGATCGTTTTTTAATACCCGTTACTGCAAATGTATGTAGCAGACAGAAGGACACATTTCCGACCACATCTATAAACATATATAAATCTATACGCCCGACTGACTGACAGACTGACATATATCAACCCACAGCCTAAACTGCTTACAGATTTAAGATTTGGCATAGACCTTCGTTTCGTTAAGCAGATGCGCACTAAGAAATAAAATTTGGAAAATTTTTCCTCGAAGTGTCTGAAAAGGTCAAAGAAAAGTTGTTGTGGACAAAGCAGTTATGCTAAGAGCGCGAGAGAGTGTGCTGTGTGCGTGTAAGTGCGTTTTTTTTTTTTTTTTAACAAGATCAAAAAAATATAGCGAAAAGCCTCATTCAATTAAATTAAATCTTATGGCACATACTAAACACACCGACAGCTTGAAAGATATGTTGACCGTATTTTAAAATAAAGAAGTTGGAATTTCACAAAGCTATGTAGCCATAGAAAACTAACGGAACTGAGGCGCTCAGATAATTTTGGACTAAACTGTTTTCCTAAGAGCACTAGAGAGAATGAGCATGAGATGGATCACACTCACACAAATTTGGTTTTAGAGATCCATTCATCTCTTGAGACAGATGACAGCTGCTACGTGTGTTAGAATGAGAGGGGGAAAGAGTGAGCGATTAAAAAGAGGTTCGGAAGAATGGCAAAGCCAATTTGAATTTAATTATAATTAAAGAGTGCTGATGCTGCTCTGAAATGGACAGTCTCATATAATATCACTAGAGCCGAAATTCGCTATGTGGTCGTGCGGCAAAAGAATGTTTTCAGCATCCCCTTGACTGGCGGGAACTAACATATAATTTCTGAATTTTCGAGCGCCCAGAAAATTTGGTTTGGGATGACGGGGAACTCGAAACTGTCTACAAGACAAAACAACAAAATTTCTTAAAATCTTAAACGCGGAGAGCAACCAAATTTTTGTCCCACAAATTATAAAATATCGATCACTGCTTTTAAACTAAAACTAACATTTAAAATATCTTTTTTCTCTAACACCTCAAATTTTCGAAAAGATCGGTTAATAAATAGCAGAGTTATAAGAATAACATTTTTTGTCATATTTTATCCGTAATTCAATCCGTAAATTCAAAATATGTTGTCTACTTTAAGGCTTTTCCTTAAATGCAAAAACGTTTGTCATAAATAATAAGTTTACATAATTGGTTTTATTTAGGAATTAAGATTGGAGGAATGTTAGAAGTTATTAAGAGTAAAATGATCTGTGTGATCTGGATGGGATCAGGATGGGATTAGGATGGGATCTGGAGGGGATCTGGTCGTCTTCTGGATGGGATCTTTAAGGGATCTGGGTGAAGTCTGGAAGGGATCTTGGCGGGATCTGGTTGGGATCTGGTGGGGTTCTGAATGGGATCTGGGTGGGACCTGGAAGGGATCTGGTCGGGTTCTGGATTGGATCTAGGTGGGATCTGGATGGGATCTGGGAGAGATATGAGTGGGATCTTGGATTTCACCTTAATGGTATCTTAGCAGAATAAACTTTCTGAAAAAGTGAAAGAGTATTTGTACTCCCCGCTAATTTTCTTCTTTCGAAAGAGTGCCCTTTCTCAATTATATAGCATCGAGAGAGCTTGTGATTTGAAAATAAGCTCTTAAGCATCATGTGCGCATGTTTTTATCGATAGCTTATCGATACACAGTTACTATTGGTGGGAGCAGTATCACTTCAAAGTAGCGTACTATTTCTTCGATACATGTTCCTCTATCATGATACTTGAAATTGGCCATCATGATACCGCATCACTCGAGTTCAGCAGAAGGATCAGTGCAAATTTATAATTGATCAGGGAGCAAGTGTTTCTGCTGAACAAGGCCATTGAATTTTTTTCGAAGCCAACTTCACACTTAACTGCTTTGCCTAAATATGTTTGAAGAGCTGATGTAGGAAACAGCATTTTCGGCTGTTGTACTATTAAAAATTGTAAAAATGCAGTTAGTGCAAGGTGAAAATTATGTGTTGTGTACGGAAAAGATTTGTGCCAAAATTGGCTTGCATAATTTCGTTCCGGCAATTTCGATCTTGAGGATGCACTACGTCCTTGTAGGCGATGTGGATAAAATAAAGTCGTTGGTCGAAGCAAAACGCCGAATAACAACTCGAGAAATTGATGAAAGATTAAATTCGTCTAACACAACCATTTTCAAGCACATAAAACGTCTAGGATTAATTCCGAAGCTAGACATATGGGTTCCTCATGTTCTTACAGAACTATATTTGAGACCTCATACAAGTTTGATGACTCGCCAAAAGCTTTTGCAGCTTAAATGGGATTTGCTACCACATCCACCATATTCTCCAGACTGCAAAATTTTTTGGATTGGAGAACTTTCACCTCAAATCAGGACGTCAAACCCACTTGTACCAGTTTTTTGCCTGCAAGGATCAAAAATTTTATGAGCGTGGAATCAATCTCTTGCCCGAAAGATTTCAAAAGATATTGGATCAAAATGGCGAATGTATAATTTGAAATTACAATTACAATAAAACATCGTGTTTAAATTGCACTAATAAATTAAATTACTTAGCATTGTTTTATGCCGTTCTTTTCTTCATAAAAAAATTGAGATATTTTCTTATAGTTAAACTTATATAAAAAACTGTTAATTCTAATAAAATATTTAAGATCTGAATCAGGGTGGGACGGGATAGACGTGGTCGGAAACTGACGGGAAGGGAACAGATTTTCCTTCACACTGCTGAACAAGCACCGCTAGTTTTACCTAAAAGACTCCTATTTTGGTCATTACCCTTGCTGCAATTTTCGGCTTGCACCACTCACAAAAACACGTCGCGGGAAAATGCCTGTCCTGACTCTCCAGGTGCTCGGAGACAACTGACCAGCCGCTCGTTCGTTAGCTAGGAACGCCCTCTACCGAATCCAGTCGGTGCGTTTCAATAATTGTTTGCAAAACCAACCGATTGTTGACAAACGAACTCGCTTCTCAACCTCAGCTGGCGCCCTCTACATATGGTGGCTCCCTCTGTATACCAACGAGCGCTAAAGGTTACCATGTTACATTTTATAATTGGGGCAAACAAATTTTTAAACTTAGCATTTTATTTTTGAAGAATCTGACTTAAATTTAAATTATAATTTTAAAATGTATCATCAAACATTTAACACAATCAAATAATTTGATTTAAACATCAAAATAACTCATAACTAGAAAAAGGGAAATTTTTTTAAGAGAAAGGGCAACCCTTTTGAGAGATTTGTCTATTAGCATGGACACAAACCTTCCAAATCGATTTTTAAATAAGAATGAAAGTTTTGAAACCAAACGAGGCCAAAATCTCTAGAGATTTCTGTGAAACCCCCGATAGTGCTAGTTTTTCTTATATTGGTCATTCCATGTGAACTCAGCCACCAATTTTTTTTTTCTAAAAAATTGTCTAACCGCTCTATATTTGTTTTACATACCCACCACTAACAGTTCGCGAGATAAAAGACACAGAAAATCAAATCTTCAAACAATAATAACATTGTACTGGTGCTTCCGTTAAAAACGAATCAAATTGTACTATTACTATTATCATGTCCTCTATCAAAGAAAATTAAAGCAAATTTCACGAGTTCATTTCTAAGCATGGTTTTAGCGAGTTTTAATGGGTTTTCACCTATATATTAAAGAAGCACCACCGATTTTTGAATGCATTTTTTTTCTTTCTAAAGAGTGCCCATTGTAATATTATAGAAAAAGATCTCGAAGGCTACGTCAAAGAGTTCGCGGGAAGGAAACTAAGGTCGGTTCGTCCGTACGAAAAACAAAGAATTTTGATGGCGTAAATGTTCACATGGAATGGCAACTTACTTATTGGTAGCTTATTTTTTTTTCACAATAAGAGCTTTTGGATGGTGGGTAGTGATATTTTGTGCCTTAAAAACAGGGGCAAACCTATTCGAAGCACAAATTAAGGCCAAACTTAGTGATTGTTGGGTGTATAAGAAATTAAAAGCATCGCGAACCATAGCCGACAAAACTGAGTGTTAAGAAAGAAGAAAAAGACATAGCAGGAAACAAAAAAAATTTCAGAAATGGAATATCTTACTTCACACGCCGTATTCTCCAGACTTTTCACTTTCATATTTTTGTCTGCGCAGCGCTTTTAGTCTTACGGAGAACCCCGGAAACTGAACAGATTCGCGGCAGATATTTCAGTTATACCGGTATCTGGATGCTACTTTGCGACAAATTACCATTCAGCCAAAATAGCGGTGGAATATTACTTATACTTACTAGAACTTTAACTGGAATTGCAACCACTAAGTTGAACATAAAGTGCATAAACTATTAAAATAAGTCATCTTAAGCTAATATCCATACAACTATAATTAAGTTTTGGTGTTGAAAAAAAAAAAAAGGTTGGGTGTGTTTTTTTTTTTTCTCCCCCCCTCCCCCCCTCCTAAAATGGGGTGGGGTTGGGTGGGGGGGGGGGGGGGGGGGGGGGGGGGGGGGGTTGGTTATTTTTTGCTTTACCCTTCATCGATCTTTATCATTTCTTCAGCATATCAAAATTCGAAATATTACTAAGGGGTGGCGAAGTGAAAATAAACTTGATCTCCCAAAAACATTTGTCCCATACACAAAATCTATTACCATAACGGTAAGATTGACATCTCTAATTAAGGACTCGGCTGTTGATGCTGATCAAGATAATATATACTTTATAGGGTCGGAAATGACTCCTTCTCTCTGTTACATACTTTTGCACAAACTTAATATACTCTATGTACCTTCGGTACAGAGTATAAAAATTTGTTTTTTTAATTACTTAAGGGGGTATTCTCCATGTGCAAAACTTTTTTCGATTTTTTTTGCACTTTTATATAGCTTGGATATTTGAGAATATCGTCCCAAAATGTTTTTTGAAATTCGAAATTCTTCAGAAGATTTAGCCTTTTTAGTCGAACAATGTTTTCGCTAAAACGAGAAATTTTTTTTTTAACATATTGTCGCCCAGAACAAAATCGATTATTAATCGGCTTTTAATCGAGAATTATCGAAGGCTATCCAACGAAATGCTACTACCTACGAAACCGCTTTCCGATCGATCACGAAAACTATTTTGAATTTTGCTTTTATGTCCTTAGCACAATTTTTGCTCTTGGCTTGGCCTACAAAACATTTCTTTGTAGCAAACCAAAAAAATTACATCTTCCTACTTAAAATTACAAATGATGTTAAAACGAGAGCGTAAGATAAAGTCGGCTCTGACGGACTTCGATATACCCGTTACTCATGAAAAAACATGTTTAACAGTGTTCCTACGTTCCTTAGGGTGACCATCAGAGAACTGCAATGCGTAGTCATTAATGCGTACTACGTGCGTACTACGTATTTTTTTAAGTACGCATATGTACGCATACGCATTAGAAATAGTAGGCTACGCATACGCACACTACGCATTTCAAAAAAACTGAGTATGCGTACTACGTATACGCAAAAGTTGAAATACGTATACGTACGCTGAAGCATTTGAAAAAGTACGCATTATATACGTACTTTAACTGAGCAGTAGGCATTTTCATTTTGCTTCATTTATGCTTCATTTGTGCTTCATTTATGCGTACTTTGTAATTTCTATGGAAAATCTAAGTGTCTTCGTTACATTTGGTTTTTTTTACTTAGCGGAATACTTAGTTAGCTAGTTTATCATGTTTTGAGTTAATTTTAGCCAGAACTAATCCTCGGTCTTTCCGTGAACAGTAATCTCGTTAAAATTTTATTATCATAGCTATTAATCTTCTTCTAAATATAAAATAAAGTCGCGCGTTTAAAGTTTAAATTTTCTAAAAAATTTTGTAGTTGGCAATTGTCGAATGGCAAATCGGTCTAAAAAACCGCGAAATTTGCAAACATTTTATAAGTTTAGATTTTCATGAATAATAAGTAATTGGCAACTGTCGACGGGTAAATATGGGTTGTAGGCCACCCAATCCAAAAATATTGCGAAATTCGCAAATTTTGATATTTATTTAATTAACGAGTAAATAGACTAGTAAGGAGGTGAAGATCAAGTGGTCCAAGATCGCCAAATTTGCAAACATTTATTATGACATTAGATTTTTATAACGAATACGGGCGAATAGATGGTGAAGATGGTGAACCACGCGAACCATGGATGACCGTTATCCACAATTTTCTCAAGTAAGTTTGTATAAAATCCTACCAGATGTATGGCATAATCGTTATTCAAAAATAGTTCCAATTGTAATGAGTATTTATTTATTCAATGGTTATGTTTGTTTGGCATTATTACATTTTTTTAATCCTCTTTGGTATTTTTCCGCGATTTAACGATTTCTCAGTATTAGACAGTGGTTTGAAAAAGTTTTTAAGATCTTGGCTCGATTCTCTACCCTCGGTCATCCGTGGTATTTATCGCGGTTCAGTATTGTCATAGATAGGGCAATGTAGTTATGTGTGATCATTTGTGGCTTTAAAAAGCAGTTTCTTAAGCATTTCGCGGTTTTGTTACCATGGAGACCTCTTAACTGCATATTGGGCCTATGCATTGATCCTGACATGATTTTTCACTATCTCCAAAGTAAAGTTTGTTTGGCATTATTAGATTTTTTGATCCTCCTTGGTATTTTTCTGCGATATAATGATTTGGCAGTAACAGACAGTGGTTTGAAACAGTTTTTAAGATCTTGGCTATGTTCTTTACCTTTGGTCATCCTTGGTATGTATTAATCGCGGTTTGGTATTGTTATAGACAGGGCAATGCAGTTATGTGTGATAGTTTGTGGTCCATAAAATCAATTTCTTAAGCATTTCGCGGTTTTATTACCATTGAGATCCCTTACCTGCGAATGGCGCCTAAGTATGCATGTAAGTATCCTCATTGGTTTTTTTTTGGCGATTTAATAAGTCTTCAGTCACTGTAAATGGTTTAATTATCTCACCAATCACAAAGTCTGTAACTAAATTCGTTTTACATTCGTGTACTCTACTACTTTTTGTGTACCAAACATATGTACAATACTTTGTACGGTACTTTGAGAATCCTGAAAAAAGTGCGTATACGCATTTGTTTTGCGTATACGCACAGATTTTAAGCGTAGTGTGCGTATGGCTCAAATTTAAATAAGTAGTGTACGTACTTTTGACGTATGCGTAAACGTAGTACAAATAAGCATACGCATTATGAAGTATACGTATACGTATTTTTTTAAAAATACGTATTGAAGTACGCATACGTTTTTTGACATGATACGCATTGAAGCATTGAAGCATTTGAAGCAGTACGTATGCGTATACGTTTTTGATACGTTTTGCAGTTCTCTGGTGACCATCTGAAAAGTATGCAACATTTTTTCTTAGGATGGGAGGAGGGTTAGCGTGGGGGCTTGGTTCACTTTTTTGCTCATAACTTGAGAACCGCTCATCCGATCTTTATCATTTCTTCGGCAAATCGATTCATTTTGCTAATTACTAAAAAAAAAAACAAATCGTCTATCTTTAAAACTGTAGGAGATATACCTTTTTTTCTAAATTTAGGGGGCGGGAGGGGGCGTGGCCAAGATTTGAAACAAACTTGATCTGCGTGCAGATAAATGAAGCATTTGTCCCATACATGTGAAACCTCTATCTCTTACCATCTCTGAGATCTAGGTGTTCATACAGACGGACGGACGGACGGACAGACGGACAGACGGACAGACGGACAGACGGACATGTCTATATCGACTCGGCTGTTGATGCTGATCAAGAATATATATACTTTATATGGTCGGAAATGATTCCTTCTGCCTGTTACATACATTTGCACGACTTTAGTATACCCTTTTTACTCTATGAGTAACGGGTATAAAAACCAAGTTTTCACACCTTTTTTCTAGTTTTTCAACTTTTTCCTGAAAACCGTTACAAATTTGGACAAGTAATGTAGGCAAAAGTTGTTTCTAAGACCAAAATAAACAAATCGTTAGTACGAAAAAACTTCATTTAAGTACTCTTTCGTATAATTAAAAGCCCAAAAGGATAAAAAACTGTCATGAAAGTTCGAAAAAACCGAATATTATCGGTAAAAAAGTAAATAAACTAAATTTCTTTAGTTACATTTTTTAAGTTATATTTTTTCACGGTTTTTTGTATTTAATACAGAACAACCGAAATTTTTAATTGTGTCAGCCAATTTCTACTAAAAACTGTAATTTTTTGAGTTTTTGCTGATATTATACATTTTTAAGGGCCCTTAACTATATGAAGGACCAATCGAAAGAAGTTGGTATGTTTCAACCGATTGATTATTTTAGTCTAAGCTACTTTTTCGTCCTCTATTGCTTAGTCAAATTCGTTAAAGTTTTCAAGAAAAAATTGAAAAACAGTACAAAATGTGTTAAAAACATGATGAATTTAAGACAATTTTTGCAATTTCGAGTTTAAAGAAGTAACTATTTTGACTTGTTACTTAGAAATGTTTTGTAAACCAAGTCAAAAGCAACAACTTCCTTTAAGACGTCAAAGCTAAATTCCAAATAGCTTACGAGATATAGAGTTACAAGTCCCAATCATATGCTTAAAAGTTCAAAGGTCAATAAAAAGAAAACGGCAGCTAATCAGACCAAACCCAGGCAGGGTTTTTATTCTACCATCACACCCTTTCAGAATTTTTTGGCCTCGACCGTATCAACTTTTTAGTGTTGCACAGTGTTATAACCCCGTTTTTACTTTTCATTTCAGACATCCTAGAGTGGTGGAATCATGGCCGCCAGCGCTATAATTTTTTTTGACACGCACTTTGACGGCCGAGAACTTTTGGAACATAGATTTTGAGATTTTGGAAATAAGATTTTTTGTTAGAAAAGGTCCATAAAACAGCCTCGACATGGAGAATAGCCCCTTAAACGTTCTATTAGGATCTTTTAAGCAAATTCGAAACTCAGTTTACTCACTCAAAATCACTCAACATTGTTTGGATCTTATTGTGCTTCTCAGAATAGATACATCATCTTATACAAAAAAGTCGTTATGCTCTGAAGGTAATAAGTTTCCCAAGGTAAAAATAAAGAACTTGTTTTTTGATCAGTTTTTTGAACAATTTTTGTCTTACCTCTAGAGTGCAACTGCATTATCATTCACTCTGTGTACCATTGGCACAGAGTATAAAAGTTTTTGGCCAATATATGTATATGCCTTGAGCGAAACTGAAATATGTTTCGGTTTTAATCCCTAGTTTAAAGGTAAAGCTAGATAAATAAATAGCGCCGCAGGCGATTTTTTTTAAAGTCGTGAGTGAAGAAGGATTTTTAATTAAGTATCAACAAACTGCTCAAACAATAAACATTGAAAAACTGCCCAGGATGTGTAGAGCATATTTTAAAATGTTACCTTCAATTTAAATCAAGAAACGTCGTACACGTCACTAAGACTATATTTGTGCATACATTATTTTGGTTAGTTTTATAAATTTGGAAATGCTATTGCATTTAAGCTACGTGGTTAAGTTTTATCGTTTTCTGATTTTTTTTTACAATTGACGAATAGAATCACATATTCTTAGTACAAAACCTGCAAATTTTAAAACTTCATTAAAAAGGAACCCGTGGATGACCTCCTCGACTTTGTTATATAATAATTCTTTATAGTTCGCGGCCCATCGATGACATTTTTTACAAAATAGTTGTTTTGAACGGTGGTATACTAAATATTTACTAATTTCTTTTTAGATGCTTCATTCTTAGAATAGTATTTTGCATAAAAATATTTAACATGGGGGGTAAAAAAGCGTCGTATACTCGTGCGTAAGCTTTTGCTTTTTTGACGACCACATAATCGAGGAATTTTCAACTCAAGTGACATTTCGTCTGCAATTTTGTTGATTTTTTTTTTTAAAATTACATCAAAAGATGATTAATTATTTCTTGTTTCAAGTAACAATTCAATCACATGGCCGACGTGAGCACAGTTCTGAAGTTCTGGAGTCTGAAGAGTCCTACTGAGTGTCAAAATTGCAGCATTGACGGCAGTAAAAACATGCAATCAGATCAGAAAGTCCGATTTTCCAATCGCACTTATGAGATTTGCCGCTTCTGATGATGTCTCGCTGTCTCTATCATTCTTAAGCTTTTCTAATTCTCCAATAATGTATAAAAGCAACTCGGCGAATGTGCACTCGCATTCATGTTTTTCGTGCATACATCAACCAATCTAATCAAGCGACAACTGTTCGTTCAGTGACGCAAGGTGAAGAGCTGATAGGAATTGATTTGAATGAATCTTCTTGCAAACTGTTGCCATGTAAGGAACAGTGGTTAATCAAATTATTAAATATTCCACCGAATTGCCAACGATCGGTCGTAATATTTCAACCCATATTCCAACGGTGTTTGTTTGTAGATACTTTTCACTGCTGAATAGGGTTGTGAAATATCGAATCCCTTGGATATTAGTAATATCAAAAATACTAGTATTATCCAAGAGAATGTAAAATTGGCTATACAGCTACAAAGGGGCCAACCCAAGCTTCTTTCAATTTCTTGGCGTGAGTGCCACCGAGTCCGAACGGCAAAGTTTGAGAATTTGCTATTTCATGGCTAGTTACATCACAGCTGGCGCCAATAGGTGGTGAAGGTGACCGGATGTGTAAAAGCTTTTTTCTAAAGAAAGTAAAAGCTTTTATTATTGGATGTTCCGGCGGGATCGAACACACAACCTCCCACCCAGCAGTCCAGCATGCTAACCGCAGGGCTACACCGCCACCTAACTATCCAAGAGAATGCCTTAAGAAAAACTCCCTTTTTGTGGCCGAAACTAACAAAAATACACACCAAAAATATATTCTACAAGTATTAGATATCGATATTTCGTTTTAAAACAATCTAAGTATTTGCATATTTTTCTGAAATTCTTAATTACTTATTTTGCTCTTTGCATATATTGGGTGAATTAAGATATTTGGGCTCTAAGGGGGGGGCTTCAGCCCCTATAGCCCCCCCCCTGGATCCGCTACTGTTTCCGACCATATAAAGTAGGGGAGAGTGGTCATAGTTTTGTTTTTCGAACACAACTTCGCCAAAAATCAATATTTTTCGTTCTGTAAATTTTTTTTTTTAGGTAAAAGATGCACAAAACTTTCCTCATCACTAGATTTAAAAAATATGTTTTTGGGGATTTTTTATTTTATATAGAAAAAAAAGTGATTTTTTGAAATTTCAAAAATTTGGGGGGTTGTGAGCCACCCTCTTAAAAGTTCAAAATTCCTGTTTTTAAGCAAGTATTGTTTAATAAATGAAAAAAATAACAATTTTTCTCATATTCTGAACTAAGAAATATCAATGAAGAGTGAAAATTGATTGACGGCATCGTGCTTGTTTTCTTTTATATACGAGCACTTTTTGCTGGTGGCTGTTCCAATGTTTGCCTTTCTTAATGTCTTTTTTTTTCCTTAGGAGAGTTTTCCCAATAATATTCAATAATATTCAAGCAATATTCTCTTTGGAAGTCAAAACCGACTTTTTCAAAGTGGCTCACAACCCCCCATATCTCACTTTTTTTGGTGACGTCACAAAAACAAAAAAAAATTATTTAAAAAAAAACAAATTTCTGTCAAAAAGGCAATTGACCAAAGATATTTCCCTCATACTTACTTATGGCATTACGAAAAAAATTTTGTATAATATTCATAAGCCAAAAATGGGAAAAAAAACTTTTTTTTGAAAAAAAGTCGAGTTCTGGTTCACAAACTTAAAGAACGTGTTGACTGATCGGTTGCTAGCCAAAAGATAGGTAATAAGAAGGGAGACACTTGACATAAACAAAAAGTTTAAATTTATTTTTTTTTGTTGTCAATATTTGAGTGGCTCACAACCCCCAGCGGCTCAGAACCCCCCATTCTCCCCTACATATATTCTTGAACCGCATCAACAGCCGAGTCGATATAGACATGTCCGTTTGTCAGTCTGAACACCTAGATCTTAGGGATGGTAAGAGATAGATAGAATCGAAGTCGGTTAGAGCCGACTTTAACTTACGCTCTCGTTAGAAATTCTAAGTGTTTTCAAATGTTTGGTAAAAGACTTTATAAATATGTATTTATTAATCAATTTTGGAAAAAAAACCGCTTGAACCGTCATGATACCCACCATTCTGGTGTGAACTGGGATATTTTTGATCGGTCAACAAATAATGGAGCTAGGACTAATACAGAGAGAAAAAATGTAGATTTTCGAAACTTTGACTTTGAAACCTCATAACTCCACCAATTATTGACCGATCCAAAATATCCTTGTTAACATCAGAGTTACATCAATTCTTAACAAGCCCCCGTCTTCAGTTTTAAATTCACAACATCCTTTCTCAAAAAATGTTTGCAACCATGGGCCTATGCTTTAAATTTTTTGTTAACTTTGAATAGAAATACAACAACAACCGCAGGTACAACAACAACAAAAACTACCAATTTTAATTTAACCGATTACATATCGAATAAATAAACCGCTTCTTAATATAACCTGTAGCTTTTATGTAATTGAATTTTTGTAAAACCTTAAAAAATGACAACAGAAGGGAAACAAAAATACCGTTGCGGATCAAAAATATTAATAATGTCAAACAAACTTTACTCCCAACCAAGTAAAAATTAAGCCAGGATTAATAAATAAATGCAATTCGCATCTAAGGGATCTCCATGGTAATAAAACCGCTAAGTGCTTAAGAAACTGATTTTTGAGGCCAAAAATGAGCACACATGAGCACTACATTACCATGATTATGATAATACTAAATCACGATAAATACCATGACCAATCCATGGATGACCACACAGGCAAATAATTTGAAAATATTTTCAGAAATTTTGATGAAAATTTCTTCTTCTAAGTTCTTTGTTATTTGTCATCTATGGTATGTATCGCGGTTAGTCATTAGAGGTTAGTCATAATCATGGTAATAAATTTATATGAAATCTTTTGTGGCCTTGAAAACCAGATTCTTAAGTATTTAGCGGTTTTAGTATAACGGAGAACCCTTAGCTGCGAACTGCGCGTATGCTATGATCCTGCCATGATTTATCACTTTATTTGCACTGTCGTTTTTCTTATTACTATTTTTTTATCCCCTTTGGTATTAACTCGCGATTTAATAAGTCGCTCGGTATTCGTACTCATTTGTAATCATACTCGGCGAGTACTACTAGATTACTATTTAACTTACTCGTGCAGGTCTCACTAGAGAGTATACTAATACAGTACCCTTAAAACTGTTGGAATTACGAGGAGAGCTCATAAGTTGTCGGATCCACGCAAGCATTCTCTTGTTTTTGATGGTAACGTCTTCATTCCCAGCAGCTATTTATCAAATTATTTGCCTCCAAGTAGCTATGCCCAGCTGACATAGGAAGTCTTGTTCACCGATGAAAGAATACTTTAAGTTTTGCAGAATTTGTTAGGTAAACAGATCTACAGTACATGTCAAAAACTAATAATAACAAAAAATAGCAGTCAGTAAAGTGAAATTCATTTTATTCTAAGAATACTTGATTTTAAAAAAATATATATATTCTTTTTTTTTACAAGCAATTTTAGCCGGCTCAAGTTGAACCGCTGTTGAAATTTAAACATGAGACGCAGAACACGCACGTTACTTTGCAATAAATATCATATTCACAAGACACAACTGTGCCCCCTGAACCAAACTGATCTCACGCCCCTAGACTTATGGTCCAATTAAAAAGAAAAATTTAATTAATTAAGAATCTAATTTTTTTTAACATAATACAATTTACCTTCAGTGCTTCTAAGCAATGAATCAAACCGGATCCGGATATTAAAAAGAACCGATTGAAACTCAGAACCGGAACCGAAGTTCTTAATTTTTGGTATACCGGTATTTGAGAACCAATATTTTAAGAACCGAAAAGACAGAAAAGAACCTAAACGTTGTACCGGTACGGTTTCGGTTCTAAGTACGACCACTAGACTGCGATACGAGCAGTTAGATTTGGCGGATTTTAACGCAGCTTGGCTAAATAGTTAGCTTCAAATAAAAAAAATAGAGGCAAGCTAACTTCGGCTCGAACGAAGTTTATATACCCTTGGAGCTTAATATATGCCTGGCAGTTTGTATGGCAGCTATACTATATAGCGGTCCGATTTCGACAAATCTTGTTGAAATTATGTGAAATCATTAAAAACTTATAAATACGAGTGTTGGGAGCGATAACATTGAAAACAAAAACGTTTTTCTCACTAAGACTTTTTTCCAGACCTAACTTTTGTATGGCAGCTATACTATATAGTTATCCGATTTCGACAAGTTTTGGTGAAATTATGTGAAATCATTAAAAACGGACAGACGGACGGACATGGCTATATTAACTCAGCTCGTCATGCTGATCAAGAATACATATACTTTATGTTGTCGAAGATGCTTCCTTCTGTGCGTTACAAACATCCGGACAATTTTAATATACCCTCTCCAAGGGTATAAAAAAGTGTGAGAGTCGTTAACACTCACGTCTTAATATCAAATTGACGAGCTCTCTCAGTGGTATTTAAATCGGCATTGAGAATCGTTCAAAGAATGAGAAAACAGGGAGTAGAAACTCCAACAACAAGATCATTGGCTGCTGTGTTCTTCCTTCTTTTCTTTAATTCTGTTAAGTCACTGTTGTCACTGTCAAGTCACTGTTAAGTCGCAATCAATTCACTGTTTAGTCACTGTAAAGTCACTATTAAGAAGCTGTTTAGTCGCTGTGAAGATACCGTTTAGTCACCGTTCAGTCGAACAGACACGAGACACTGTCAAGTCACTGTTTAGTCATCGTTTGCTCACTATAAGTCACTGTCAAGTCACTGTTTAGTCATCGTTTGGTCACTATTAGTCATCGTTTGCTCACTATAAGTCTCTGTCAAGTCACTGTTTAGTCATCGTTTGGTCACTATTAGTCACTGTCAAGTCACTGTTTAGTCGAGCAGACACAAGTCACTGTCAAGTCACTGCTTAGTCGAACAGACACAAGACACTGTCAAGTCACTGTTTAGTCATTGTTTAGTCGCTGATTAGTCACTTTCAAGTCACTGTTTGGTCCAACAGACACGAGAGTCAAGTCACTGTTAAATCATAGTTTAGTCACAGTTCAGTCGCTGTTTAGTCACCCCCACTTCTTCTCCTCTTTCGCCTCATCTTTCCGCTCTCTTTCACCCCTTTCCCCTTGGGATACTCCGCGAAAACAACAGCATAAAATATGATGCACGATCTCAGCACAGTGCTGGAACGTTACGTGACGCTAAAATTAAATTTTGCTCCTACAAAAATCTTTCGTACCGAAATAAAAGATGTTTCACATCAAAAAGGTTTTGGCTTAGCAAAACTTTTCTTCAGTGAAATAGAAAAACGCGAGACCTGTCTCTTTGAAAACAATGCATTCATATGTGGCATTTCCTTAGACCCTTGTTATAATGTCAAGCTTCCCTCTGAACAGAAAAGTATGTGTGTAACTGCTTTGACTGATGTATATTCAAGAATTTTATCCACTTCTGTTCAATTGCAACTAAATGAGGAAAGCAGCTCTGCCCCAACTTCTTTGTATGAAAGTGAAGATGAAGTCGATTTTTATATGAATTTATATAAAAAGAAACAGGACAATAGAAATACTACAGTATTTCCACAAAACAGCTTAATGGCATCAATCGAGGTTTTCTGAACTTAAAACTTTTACAAAATTAATGTAATGTACTTAAATGGTGGTCAAAAAATTCGTATGAACTGTCAAAAGTTATTCTTGCTGTTCCAGCTACACAAGTAAGCGTAAAACATTTATTTTCCGGTGTAAATTTTATTTTGACTCAGCAAAGAAACCATACGGACGGAAATGGACTCAATAATGGTTGCTGTCAAATGTGGTACCATCTCTTAAAGACATATTTATTTGGTCAGTATCTCAATATATTTTAAATCTTAAAAAATTCTATCGAGTGGTTTTACATTAATTCCATTTACTAAGTTAGACCTCTATGGGCGAGGTACAAACCGCTTCTCCATTGAAGGCGGCAATTTGGTATTACAATTTTATTTTCTTCATTTTTTGTGAATTTTCCAAAAAATTTTGCTCTCATTTTTTTATTACCAGCAAAAGATGTTGTAACTATGTGTTGCTAGTATTAATGTGCCCATTAATCGCGAACTCAACGTGCTCAAGAAGAACTCGCTATGAGCTGTTGCTACTTGGTGCCTCTAGTTTTACAATTTATTGGTCCCAATCCCAGGCTATTTTGAGTGTTCCATTCAAATTCATTGATTTTCAATCTAAAAATGGTCACACAAGCCCAGAGATCGAGAGAAGCTTGTCCTGGCTCCTAGGGGCGAATTGGAACTCACTTTAATAAAACTGCTGCCAAAACAAAGCGAGAGCTTAAGTCAAAGTCGCCCCTGCCCTACTCAGGGTCACTCTAAGAATAAGGAGTGTAAATATCCAACCAAATGTTGTTGAAGCTTGTATGTTTATTGTTTTTTTGCGGCTTTTTCATTAAAGTAAAAATAAATTTTGTGGTCAATAACTTCAAACTTTTCAATTCAAATTTTAAAAGTAGCCTGATGAAACTAGAAGTTGGTTAAAAAAGTCACTTCGCGAATACGCGTCCCTTGAAGCATCGTTATCGCCATAAGAATTTCCCGAAATCCGTGGAAAGAAGTTTAACTTCATTAGATGGATATTGTATCTAACCCTCGCCCTTTCCAATCCATTCGATTTATGAATTAACTTTAATCGACAGAATATTATTATAGAAAACCTTAAATTTTCTACTTAACATCGCTTTCTGTTTTAAAGCACAGTATGACAATCGTTTTTGGGTAAACTAGCAGTTTGTAACTCAAATTTAACATCACATTTAAGGCACCTACATCCGAGCACTTTAATGACTCAATTTAGTTGTCACTCAGGCAGCGCATAGATACGCATTTGCCCCCCAACTCTTTAACTGGACACTCAAAATGCTTTTGCGCTGCCCTTTCGCTACTTTAAGCGAACACGCCATCTGTTGACTCATTTAATTCCCGCCTGACATCACCTGTGCCGCTGTCCTTGGACTTGGTATCACAATTGCAAAAATATATAGTAAGAAATATTTATTTTAAATATTCACTTACCTGAGCTCAACTGGCTTGGGTTGGATTCACTGGCCTCTGCTGTCGTTTGTTGTGCTCCACGCAGCTGGAAAAAATGTGTAACCTACTTGCGGGCGCTGCCAAATGAGAACTGTGAAAGGCAGCAGCAGCATCCTAGAGTTTTGCGTGCTCACTCGTTGACTCGTGGCCCGAAGTGCGAGAAAAATGTGGCCACAGGCTCTCGGGTGGGTTGGCGGGAAGCGAACCCTACACGCACAGCTACAGCAGTGCGGTGCTTGAACGCAGGATGCGTGTAACGGAGTGCCTGGCCGTGACTTGTGCCAAATGTCAATACAACAGCCAAACAGGCCCCCAAAAATTTGTCATGTGCCTGAGTGTACAGCCTGTTGATTCCCTCTTTCTTTCCACATTGTACGAGTGAGTATGTATGTCTGTATGTCTGTGTAGGGGAAATGCATGGTGAAAATGAGGTTATGTGCGTGCTGGATAAGTACGTGTATGTACAGACAATTTTCGACTTTCGCTATGGCTTACTCAACGACCAGGACGTGCCACAATCAAACGAATGACGGGCGATAGGATGTGAGTAGACAAAGGGAGGCGAATTAAGTACATAAATGGGGTGTATGCAAAGTACATGCATACACACAATTCATCACTTTATGTAAATATCATAAAAATATGTGAGACAATTTGGGCAGAATCAATCTTCCAGATATCCTAGAGTGGAGTGGGTGGGCTCATGAGAATTTTCAAGGCTGGAAGTTTGATGGGAACAATTGGAGCAAAAATGTATTTCTGATCGCAGACTGTAAGCTGAGAAGTCAGACGCTATTATTCCTGACCTGGAATGAATCCCTCATGGACTGGGAATAATTGGAAATAAAATCAGAGCCTTGCAGAGGGTGATTATTAATTTGTCCAGATGTTTGTAACGCATAAGAGAAATCATCTCCTACCACATATTTATGTATTAAAGTTTCGTGCCTGAAAGTTCTCCGAAACGGCTTAACCGACTTGAATAAATTTTTTTTTTATATCTTTGGCAGTTGTAGAATAGGACTTTAACTGCATTTCGTAACGCTAGGTGATTTGGGTGTCCCTCTGCAAAACATTCTTTTGAATTGACGGCGCAGCAGGAAATTATTGTAACCAGATCGAATTCGAGCAAATTAAGTGAAAGTGAAAACCGGAACATGGTCGTAATTAGTACCAGATTTGAACAAAGAGACATCCATAAGGCGACCTGAAAGTCCCCTGATCAACGAACTCGAAACCAGATTGATCACGTTGTGATCGACGGAAGGCATTCATCAAGTGTACTAGATGTGCGCGCGATTCGAGGAGCCAATATTGACTCGGATCATTGCCTTGTTGCATCCAAGGTACGCACACGGCTCAGTGTGGCGCATGCCTCACGCACTGGCACACGTCGAAAGCTAAACGTCGAGAAGCTGCAATCACAATGGACCTCCGAAGCCTACAAAGCTAAACTCGCCCAACTGCTCAAGGAATCCTCCCCATTCCCTTCCGATATAGGTGAACAATGGAATCGAATATCACACTCCATGAGAGCGGCTGCCGAGGAGGTACTCGGGTACTCCGAGTCCCCTCAAAGGCGGTCTTGGTACGATGAGGTGTGCCGACGCGCTACTGCAGAGAAACACGTGGTGTACAAGATATTTTTGCAGACGAAAGCGGATGCTGATAAAATTGTTTACAAGAAAAAAAGGAAAGAGGAGAAGCGCCTATTTAGAAGAAAAAAGAATGAGCAGGAAAGGCGCCTGCGCGAGGAAGTCGAGATGTTATTCGGCATGAGTGAGACTCGAAAATTTTACCAAAAGATTAAGCAATTAACAGAAAGTTTCAAGCCCAGAGTCGCACAATGCAAAGACGAACACGGGAATCTGGTCACAGATCCGCAAGTGGCGCTTAACAAATGGAGAAGTTACTTCTCCAACCTACTGGGAGGAGATGACGAACAGGATGCCGCCACTAGAGAAGTAACGATGCCACCGATCGACAACATAGAGATAGACCCGCCGACCCAACAGGAAGTCTGTTTAGCCATACGAAGGCTAAAGAACAACAAATCACCAAGCGCTGATGAGCTGCCCGCTGAATTGTTCAAGGCTGGAGGCGGAGAATTGGTAAGGTGCATGCACCAACTTCTGTGCCGTATATGGGTTGACGAAAGCATGCCCGACGGTTGGAATCTAAGCGTTCCCTGTCCAATCTTTAAAAAAGGAGACCCTGCAGTTTGCGCCAACTACCGCGGGATCAGTCTCCTTCCCATCGCATATAAGGTTCTGTCCCGCATTATTTGTGAACGTCTAAAGCCGTTTATTGATACACTGATTGGACCTTATCAGTGTGGCTTTAGACCTGGTAAATCCACCACAGACCAGATATTCACACTTCGACAAATCCTGGAGAAAACCTATGAAAGAGGCGTCCAAACACACCATATTTTTGTTGATTATAAATCAGCCTTTGACACACCGATAAGGTCAAGCTTCTTCAAAGCCTTGTCTACTTTAGGTATTCCAGCAAAGTACGTTCGACTTTGCATGATGACGTTGAGAAGTACGCAAAGCTCCGCCAAAATAGGAAAGAACCTCTCCGAACCATTTGATACCAAAAGAGGTTTTAGGCAGGGCGATACCTTATCGTGTGACTTCTTTAATCTACTGATGGAAGATTTACTGCGCAAGTGCCGACATGCCAACAGAACCGGCGGATTTATTTATAAAAATCAGAGCTCGCAAAATATGCAGACAAACAAATTTTTTAATACCTGCTCCCCAACAAAAAAACAAGAAAAAATTTAACAAAGTGGCTCACTCTCTGAACAGAACACTAGATTTTGATTTTCTAGTGTTTTCTGTCTCATAGTAATCGATGAGAGAAACACACGAAGCTGTCTGACTATAACAGTTTGATGGGGAGAGTTTCGTTCGGGTGTCAGCAGCTGAGCATAAACAACTGAGCAAATCAAGCAAAGTGTCCAAGCAAAGTGTCTTTTCTATTGTTGTGTTAGTTAGAAAAGTAGGGAGGGAGAAACAAATAGGGCGCCTACTTGTGAGCATGTGTAATTTCTTTTGTATTCATTTAGATGTATTCAATTAAAATTGCAATAACGTGTAAATAAAACTATTCGCCAACAAAATTAAAATATGAATAATTAGATAAATATATAAACTAATAAACTTCATCTTCACATATTTTTTAAAAATTGTTTATATGATGGAATAAAAAAAAACACAAAAACTAACTCATTTAACTATTTGTGATTACATTTATTGTTTACAAATTGAATTTAATTTAACAATTAATAGAGAATTTATATTTTCGGCACTTAAAGAGGTGCGCTTCTCGCTTAAAATAAAATTAAGGGCTGAGAACGACCTTTCTACCGAAACCTGAGTTGCCGGTGTGGCCAACACAACCTGTGCGAGTTCAGCCAACTGGGGTGACTTAAACTTCATTTCATGGTAAAAATTTGTTATGTCACTATTCAATGGTAAACGGCCAAGAACCATGTTGAAATTTTCAATATCCATGTAAAATTTGGATAATTTGTTTGAAACTTCCTCTTCTGGAACATGAGGCACTGTCTGAATATCATCTAGATATGTGGAAAACAGTGACTTCTCCGCAAAAGCATCGGTACTGCTCGATGGGGAAGGATCTTCTCTAGGTAAAATGGCTTCTGCTCCAGAGTTTAAGGTAACATTAAGCTAAATAAAAGTAAAAATATAATCGTTATTAGGGCTTAATTACTTGCACTTAGTGTATTTATAAGTATTTGACAAGGACGATTTTATTTGCAAAACACAAATATACAATAACTACACACATATATATCTAGTAGACGAGACACACACAAATCTAGTTTTATTTACGTGTCTTACTTGGTTTAAATTAAAAATACGGAATGCTATTTTTTTCAAATTTTGCTTTGCCAAAATTTTTTTGATTGTCGGTTAAAATCAAATTTATACGTGGATCCATGTAAATAGTCGACAACAATGCTTCGCTTTCAAGCAACTTACGTTCGCGTATTTAAAGTTGGGCTAATCATTTTTTGGATAAGACGTTTGGGCTTTTTTCACATTTTAGCCTAAGCTCCATCCATAATATGAAAAAATCGGTATAAGCAAGTTGCTCCTGTTGCAGTTTTAGAGTTGCTTTATACGTATCTTTAAACGCATCGATATATAGCTCAACCCAGTCCCAGTCGATGTCAATATCGACGGTAGTTTGCATAGCAATGAACTGTTTTAATTCAAATAATTTTACCAACATCAAGTAAGTGGAGTTCCACCTTGTGGTGACATCAAGAGTTGGTATATTTTTGTTGTTCTCCATTAAGGTACGTCTGCAATTAATAGGTAATGTTGTTGTATTTGTATGCACTTACTTAAAAAACAAACAAAGCCCTCTACCTATGTTTTCCCGTTCGCAAAACTTTGCACATTTGACGGCAAGTACCAACTTTTTGGCTAATCTCGCATTGCTTATTTACATCGTATACGCACAACTGCAGTGTATGCGCAGCGCATCGCACAAGTTGTACATTTGGAAACGCCATGGAATCCAGCTTTTCCATAAAACCGTCGCCCACGTCATCATTGACAAAGCATTCCTCTGTGGCATCATCATTAAGCAGCTCAATTGCCTTCACCATATTTTTGCCGTTGTCAGATGTAATGCTAATCAAAAAATACAACCATTGTTTTTACAAAACTTTAAATTAACGATTCAAAAATAAGCATACATACATACGCATTTCAATAATTCAGCAAATTAAGTCTGATAAGTCCTTACCTAAAAACTTGATCCAGCTCGATGCCATACTCTTGGATAACCTCCATGATTTTATTTTTAATAAAGAGTCCAGTATGCGACTCAAGCAGTTGGATCATCCCAAGCGTTTTTACGACAATCTTAGTCTTCAACAAAGTCGAATTAATGATTTATAAATTTACTCCCAGAATTGATTTCTCCAGTCTTGTTGCCACATCAATTTTGAGAGATAAAAGCTTGCCTTTCACCATTAGCTTAATGTCCTCTTTTATGGACCGCTCCTTCAGTCGGACATGATCCATAATATTCCTCGACGTGATTGGAGCCATTTGCAGAGCATTATATATTGGGTTTAAAATTTCGCGAAACCCTTCGCTATCCAAAAGCAAAAATGGTCTGCCGTCAGTGGTAACAATTTTCACAATTGACGATATAATTGTCTCTTCATTTGCCTCGTAGGATATTTTCCTTTTCTTTGCATTATTTTGCACACCGGTGTTCTCCTTGACTTCATTAAACGACTCGAACACTTCCCGATGTTTTGCCGTCAAATGCCGCCTCAAATTTGTTATATGGTGGCCAGAAAGTTTTATACCACACACGTTGCAAACCGATTGATTAAGAGTATAGTCAAATTTAAAAAAAAAATGCACTTTATTATTAATTTGACGACTCATAATTGACCACTTTTTACTTTATAGACAAAAATCAACTCCGTAAACGTCAACGTTATGTTCTGCCTTTTACAAAAGGCAATTTGATTTTTTTTTTAGGCACACACACACGAAGACACTTTCGAAAAATTCTGAGCAGCATAGTGTCTCAAGGAAACACATGAGCAAAGCAAGCTAAAAAAATCTCTCATTGATTGAGCAAAGAGCACTTTGTGAATAGTCATCGGTGAGATGTCATTTTGTTACACTAGTTCAAAGTGTCTCAGAGTGACTGTATTTTATCTGACAGCCTGTGAAAAGTGAGCATTTTTTGGGAGCTCTGATAAAAATCTAATCTACAATGGAGGGGTACAACTTTAATGTTGTAGAGGATTTTGTCTACCTTGGAACGATGATAACCAGTAAGAACAACATCAGTCTGGAAATCCGACGAAGAATCACTCTTGCGAACCGATGCTACTATGGACTAAGTAGGGAGTTCAAGAGCAAAGACCTCAAGCGAAGAACAAAAATAGCCCTGTACAAGTCGCTTATCATCCCAGTCCTGCAATATGGCGCAGAAGCATGGACAATGACAGCAGCGGATGAAGCGGCGATTGGCGTGTTTGAACGAAAAATTCTTCGGAGGATTTATGGACCTTTAAAAGTCGGCGATGATTTCCGCATTCGAAGAAACGACGAACTGTATGAGCTCTATGGGGACACCAGCCTGGTAAGCGCATAAAGCAGCAGCGGCTGCGCTGGCTAGACATGTCGCCAGGATGAAGGAAAGGCTCCAGCAAAAAGGCCTATAAATCGAAGGCGGCTGACTATGGAGGCGGCAAGGTGGGAAGACCACCACTAAGATGGGAAGACCAGGTGCGGGGAAGACATTGCCGAGCTTGGTGTGACCAACTGGTGGCAACTCGCACAGAACAGAAGCGAATGGAGAGCGTTAATCGCAGAGGCCCAGACCGTCAAACGGTTGTAATGGCCATTAAAGAAGAAGAAGAAAACCGGAACAGGCCTGATAGGCTAAAAAATAAATGTAATACCAGAGATAGCCATGTCCGTCTGTCTGTCCATGTACATGTAAAAGTTCAGATCTCTGACATGGTAAGAGATAGAGGTTTGACTTGTATGGGACAAATGCTTTTTTTATCTGCATGCAGATCAAGTCGCAAATCGGAAAACGTTATATCTCCCACAGTTTTGAACATAGACGACTTGTACCTTCTAGAGATATTTAGAAACTGGCAAAATGAATCGATTCGCCGATCGGATGAGCGGTTCTCAAGTTATTATGAGCAAAAATGTGACATATAGCCGAGTTAAAAAAGTGTTGCATACTTTTCAGATGTTCACCATAAAGCACGGTACGGAGTACTCCAAACTGTTTGGGCGCACAAACAAGACATTTATTGTTGCTTTAGGTTCCACAAAAAACAAATTAGTGTGCTGAGAAATGCGAAAATTCCCAAAAAAAATGCCAAAATTTGGATTTTTCAGTTAATCTAACACGGTTTTCAGATCGGATTTGTTTATGAAAATTGATAAGAATTCAAAATCACCAATAACAAAATGCAGATTATGAAATACGCATAGTTGAGGGTGTAGCTACCTCTTCCGCTCAAGTCGTGTTGAAAGAGAGGTAAGGATGAGGATGCTGGAAGCATCCCTTAATGTCTTAGTTGCCTTATTTGCGGCAAGTTGGAAATATTGGAAGATTGACCAGGGCTTTGAGTATTCTGATAATGCGAAGACAGATTGTAAGATCTAATGTAATTCACACAGAACGACATGTTAAATAGATACATACTTTAAAATCACGGCATCCTGTACGCACTGAAAAGTGCATATGTACAAGTCAAAGGTCGCATAAAACGGTCCCCCGTTTGCCGTGTCGAAAGAACCCTTCGCGCGGCACTCAAAGGTTTTACCCAACATCAACTACGCCTCGCCTCTTTGCGGAGAGGAGAGAAAACACATATTTTTATTTTTTAGTTGCCAAAATTCATGCATTCAAAATTGTTCTTCTAATATAATGCGTGTGTGTAAGCGTACCCCGTCGGACTTTACGAACGTTTAAAAGGAATGCCATCTTGCACTATTCTTTTTACAAGGAAGAATCCACTACCATTTGCAGTAAGAAAAACGGCATGCAACTGGATCGGAGCACGTTCCTTTTGCGGGGTTAGAAGGGAAAAAATCTCATAAACAAACGTCTAAGGGCAGCATGCAGCACCTGTGCTATTGAACCAAAATCGGAGTGACACCCGAACATTAACGATCGTTCTTTAGCAAATGTACCTTCGGCGCATATGGACGACTTAAAATCTGCAAACTATGCAAACGGCCGACTTGGAAAGCACCTTGTAGCAACTGTGCTTTTCGAACCCAAAATGCGAAATGAGACTCAACAGAGACTTAGCGAAAAGCAATAGCTCAAAATTAAGAGAACCACGGGGAACATGAAAAACACATGGTTTTCAGTGTCGCCGTTTATATTTGCCTTCAGTTACAAGTTGACAAGTGCAGCGCAATGAATTGAAAAAAAAGGGCTCCCCATTTACATTTGGTAAGGTAAGAATTAATTAAATATCTGCTGAGCACATTCAATAAGTTTTAACCAACCATTTACTATGTTCTCTGCTTTTTTTATTTTTATTAGTCTAGGCGAGAGATCGAGGCAACACATTTTGTAGTGCGTAAATAAAGTAAGTAAAAACGAATAAAATATTTAAGCGGACGAATGACTTACTAAGCGACCAAGGAAATATTTTAAAAGATGTTTTTATACACTAAACAAATGTACGACATAAACAATATGTATGTATGGTCCCAAAAATTAATAAAAAAAAAAAGAAATAAGAAGAATTTTTTCAAATTTGTTACGGGTACGTTCCTTTGGAACTGCTTTGGCAGCGAGCACATCAAAAGTCAGACCACAACGTTCAGCAAGTCTTCTTTTGGAAAACCACCAGCACGCAAAACACCAAGAGACAATAAAGAACTTAAGGGAGAGGACGATTTTACGAAGTTGAACAAAAAAACCAAAAAATTCTATTAGAAGTCTGCTCGGCCGCCGCTGTACAAAACGAATGGAAGATTGCAGTTTTTGCAACTCAAAGGTGTGCTTCGTATGTATGCATGTAAGTCCCACGGGACAGCTTAGGCTCGGCTAACAATATGAATGTGTGCGAAAATCTGTATGCCTTCTCTCGTTCTCTCTCATGCTGACTCGCTCTCTGTTTATGCTTAAATCTAGCGCTCTCCTGAGTCTGCAACCTTTTGAACTGAGATTTTTAAAGTTCGGTTTTGTGAAAACCGCATTTGATGAGCGATTGACTGTCTTGGGCCCGGTATGGGATGCTCTCAGACCGATCAGTGCAGTGTGTTCAACGACAGCCACAGAGCAGTGAGCGAGGTTAAGGAAGCCCGAGCTCGATTTGTTTTTGTTCTTTTGGTCAGTGACGTGAGCAGAGCGAACAGAACATTGGGTTGAAAGTCATTTACGAGCTATGGTACAAGTCAAAGAGCCTGGCTGGTGGCTCCCGACTAGCGCCTCCAGGAGACCGGAGTCTCCCAGATAGTCATTTGAATTAATGAATGATATAGAACTCCAATTTGAGATTTAATTTAAAACTCAGCAAGCCCCAGGCTTGGTTCAGAGGGTAATTACTGGGGTCAGCAGAGTTGTCACGACCGAAGTACCTTCAATTAAAGTCGACTCTAACCGACTTCGATATACCCGTTACTCATGAAAAAACATGTTTAACAGTGTTCCTGCGTTCTTGAGGGTGAACGTCCGAAAAGTATGCAACATTTTTTTTTTAACATTTTCTATTGTGGGGGCGGGGGTGGGCGTGGCCAAAATTTGAAACGAACTTGATCTGCGTGCAGATAAAAGAAGGCTACATGTCAATTTTGGTCAAGGCTGCAAATTTTGCAGACGGTTCGGTTCGGGGGTTCGAACCTGTTGTAAAGTCTAAGGTTCGGTTCGCGGACCGGTTCCTTAGACCCTTGAACCGAAGGTTTTGGTTCGAACATCGGTTCGCTTGAACATAAAAGAATAGTTTTGATTTATTAGCACTTATTGACAAAAAAAAACCGAACCGGTTCTAAGGGGTTCGGTTCCGGACCGGTTTGCAGCCTTGATAGCTCTAGCCTTTGGTAGCTCTAGCTCTTATAGTCTCTGAGATCAAGGTGTTCATACAGACAGACAGCAGGACAGACAGACAGACGGACGGACCGACAGACACACAGTGGTCGATTGTGCCAATCTGACAGGCAATAATTAATAACATACAAAATAATAAAAAATTATTTTTGGAATTATTTTTATAAATTTGTATGTAAACAAAAGAAACTTTTAACAAAAACAAATATTTTTTTAATATAAATTTTTAAATTAATTTAAAAAAAAAATTAATTAAACTTAATTTTTTTTTAAAATTAACATTAAAATTTGTATACCCTTGGAGAGGGTATATTAAAATAGTCCGGGTGTTTGTAACGCATAGAAGGAAGCATCTCCGACCACATAAAGTATATATATTCTTGATCAGCATGACGAGCTGAGTTGATATAGCCATGTCCGTCTGTCCGTCCGTCCGTCTGTCTGTCCGTCTGTTTCTATGCTATCTCCTCCGTCAGTTTTAAAGCTATCTTTACCAAACTTTGCACGAAGTCTTTTGGTAAAAATACGCTGCACATTTGTCGGAACCGGCCGGATCGGATGACTATAGCATATAGCTGACATAGGAACGATCGGTTGAAAAACAAGTTTTAGTGAGAAAAACTTTTTTGTTGTTAGTGCTATCGCTCCCAACGCTCGTATTTTAAGTTTTCAATGATTTTACATAATTTCAACAAGATTTGTCGAAATCGGGAAACTATGTAGTATAGCTGTCATACAAACTGGCAGGAAGATATCATGCTCCAAGAGTATATAAACTTCGGTCGAGCCGAAGTTAGCTTGCCTCTATTTTCGGTTGCGGTTCATCCAAGAGAAGGGAGTGCTTCGCAAGACTGACATTTTACCTATGAATTGTAGCAGACTGATCATCTGCAGAAAGTTGCACTTTTTTTTATAAAATACATACCAACTCTTGTCAAATTAAATTCACAACTAATCGCAAATCTTAAGCTTTCTCAGCGCAAAACAAAAGGCATAAAAATCCGCTCAAATATAGCGTCCACTAAATGTAGTCCGATCGCAGACAGACTTTTTACTATATCTATTGGGACCAAAACGATAGTTTTGCCGCCCGGGCAAAAGCAAAAATCAGAATCTCATATATGTATATTAAAAATTCATCGAAAAAAATACCAAAAAAATAAAAATTTAAAAAAAACCACCCCCATTTAATAAAAAACTAATCATCTCCTAGCGGCTAGAGTCTCTTTGCTCTGCGTGTTATTCTGCCTTATTTAGATGCGGCCGCCGCTTAAGTTTCTAAACTGTTTAGTCAGTCTGAGCATTGTGTAGTATAGCCTTTGATAATTATCGATTAAAAGCCGATTAATAATCGATATCGATCTGAGGCGACAACATGTAATCATTGAAATTAAAGAACCAACCGTTATTTCACAGCTTTATTTACTCGAAATTTATTTACTCAAAAATTTTTCGTCTTAGCGAAAACATTGTTCGACTAAAAAGGTTTTTGTCGAATTCGAATTCGTTAAGCTCTATTTACACGACCTGATCACTCATCTGAGTTTTCGTCTGATTTGCTGGCTGACCGTGTAAAAAGGCGTCTGAGTAGACATGAAGCTACTCAGATGAGCGATCAGACGAAATAGAACCGGTTCTATTTGGCCTGAGCACTCATCTGAGTGGCATTTATCGAGTTACAGAGTTCGTCTGACGAAAACCCATCTGAGCGATCAGTTCGTGTAAATGGAGCTTTAGATATGCTGTTACATAAAATTGATTTGGCTAATCAGCTAAAATCGTTTTAACTTGAATCAGTCGTGTAAAGAGTAAGTAGAAACTGTAGGTTTGATACGGATTTCCTTGATTGTTCAATGGAGAAGAGAACATGTAAAAAATTCGAATTCACTTTAGTGAAAACCGGAACATGGCAGGCCTGTTCCGAATCGGAATTCGGAATTTTCGGAAAAACGAGTGGAATTGTCGCAAATCGAGTTGATTGCTGCTCCGAATTCCGCAAATCGACCAGAATTGTCGTTTTCAAAAGTTGTGCTGCAGAGTCTGCGGAATGAAAAGTAATTGCTATTAAAAGCATTAAAATAAATTCCCAAAATTATAATCTAATCAATTTAATAATGTTGAACATTTTTAAAAATTGTTTAGCATCTCTACTTAAAATGTTTACAGTTAAAGTGTATTTTAAAATCATTTTTTTATAAACATCTATAAAATATTGCGTGAAAAGCCAAACCGAGCGGTCGTTTTCAAACCGAGCTGTTCTAAATTACAAATTACTTTTTAGTCGATGTCAACAGTCAATCGATAGCTGCTAGGGTTGCTTAATATAAATTTATGTATTTGCACAGCACTGTTTCTATTTAGTTTAGCTATATTTAACCATATTTAATATCACAAATTTAAGTGTAATAATTAAATACTGTTTTAAAAAAGTTAAATTAACTTAATTGTAAACTAAAATTATACAAATGGTGACAACTCTGGCTGCTGTCGATATACACAAACACGCGCGCAGGCCAGCCAGCCAGCTGTTTATGAAAAAAAAAAAAAAAAAAAAAAAAAATAACTAATAAAGAAAAAAAAAATTATTGGAAAGAAAGACTTCAACCATATAAAGAAAAAAAAAGTAAAGAAAAAATAATTACTATAAAGGGGGCCTATAATATAAAATTTTATTAAATAAAAAAAAAAAAACCAAACTAAAATCAAAAATAAAAAAAAAAAAATGAATTGGTATTAACCACATAATAAAAAAAAACATTCAATATATAAAAAAATACCCATTAAATTTTAAAAACCCAAAAAAAAAAAAAACATCTAGTTTAAACATTAAAAAAAAACCAATAAAAGCTAAATTTGAGTGTGTTAAAAAGTGTTTTGACAAAACAAAACACTTATATCTTCAGTATCGGAGCTCAAATGGAAATATAAATTAATGATTATGGACAAGTTTCACATACTGAATCGAATCTGGTTATATAAACTCTATATCTTTCATGGATTAAAGCAAACTTAGCGTCTTTAAACCTTTGATCGAGAATAACCTTTAAAAAGTAAAAAATCCGCTTATTTTAGAAATTTTCGATCTTAGCATTCAGTAGTGTACCAATATGTATACAATATAAAAAGAGTGTGTGTCATGAGACGCACGGTAGCTCTTTACGATGAATACGATTAAAGTAATGGGAAAAAGACACATTTGGATTCTGTATTAATAAATGTTAAATTATCAAATATTAGGTCACTCTCAAAACACTGTAAGGTCACTGTTTAGTCACTGTTAAGTCGCTTTAGGAAACTGCAAAGTCACTGTTAAGTAACTGTTAGTTCACTATTAAGTCACTGTTAAGTCTCGGTTAAGTCACTGTTAAGTCACTGTTAAGTCACTGTTAAGTCACTGTTAAGTCACTGTTAAGTCACTGTTAAGTCACTGTTAGGTCACTGTTAAGTCACTGTTAAGTCACTGTTAAGTCACTGTTAAGTCACTGTTAAGTCACTGTTAAGTCACTGTTAAGTCACTGTTAAGTCACTGTTAAGTCACTGTTAAGTCACTGTTAAGTCACTGTTAAGTTACTGTTAAGTCACTGTTAAGTCACTGTTAAGTCACTGTTAAGTCACTGTTAAGTCACTGTTAAGTCACTGTTAAGTCACTGTTAAGTCAATGTTAAGTCACTGTTAAGTCACTGTTAAGTCACTGTTAAGTCACTGTTAAGTCCCTGTTAAGTTACAGTTTATTCACTGTTATGTCACAGTTATGTCACTGTTAAGTCTCTGTTAAATTATTGTTAAGTCACTGCTAAGTCACTGTTATGTCACTGTTAAGTCACTGTCAAGCCACTGTTAAGTCACTGTCAAGCCACTGTTAAGTCACATTTAAGTCTCTGTAATGTCTTTGTTAAGTCACTGTTAAGTCCCTGTTAAGTCACTGTTAAGTCTTTGTCACTGTCAAGACACTGTTAAGTTACTGTTATGTTAATGTCCCCACACGATCCCCTCTAGATCCGCTCCGGATCCCAACTAGAGCCCACCAGATCCCCTCCACCACCTGCCCTCATACCCCTACAAGTTGATCTCCCCCATATCCCCACCAGATCTCCACCAGATCCCCACCTGACCCCCACTAGATCCCCACCAGATCCCCACCAGATCCCTACCCAATCCCTACCCAATCCCCACCAGATCCCTACCAAATCCATACCAGATCCCCTCCAGATCCCCACCAAATCTCCACCAGATCCCCACCAGATCCCCACCAGATCCAAACCAGATCTCCACCAGTTCCCCACCTGATACCCACTAGATTCCCACCAGATCCCCACCAGATCCCTACCCAATCCCTACCCAATCCCCACCAGATCCCTACCAAATCCACACCAGATCCCCACCAGATCTCAGTTAGATCCCTGTTAGATCCCCACTAGATCCTCACCAGATCCCCACCAGATCTCCACCAGATCCCCACCAGATCCCTACCAAATCCACACCAGATCTTCACCAGTTCCCCAGTAGAACCCCACCAGATCCCCACTAGATCCCCACCAGATCTCCACCAGATCCCCATTAGATCCCTACCAGATCCCCACCAGATCCCCACCAGATCCCCACCAGATCCCCACCAGATCTCCACCAGGTCCCCAGTAGATCCCCACCAGATTCCTACCCAATCCCCACCAGATCCCCACCAGATCTCCACCAGATCCCCGTTAGATCCCCACCAGATCCCTACCCAATCTCCACCAGATCCCTACCAAATCCACTCCAGATCCCCACCAGATCCCCACCAGATCTCCACCAGATCCCCACCAGATCTCCACCAGATCCCTACCCAATCTCCACCAGATCCCTACCAAATCCACTCCAGATCACCACCAGATCCCCACCAGATCCCCACCAGATCCCCACCAGATCTCCACCAGATCCCCACCTGATCCCCACTAGATCCCCACTAGATCCCCACCAGATCCCCACCAGATCCCCACCAGATCCCTACCCAATTCCTACCCAATCCCCACCAGATCCCTACCAAATCCCCACCAGATCCCCACCAGATCTCCACCAGATCCCCACCAGATCCCCAACAGATCTTCACCAAATCCCCACCAGATCCCCACCAGATCCCCGTTAGATCCCCACTAGATCCTCACCAGATCCCCACCAGATCTCCACCAGATCCCCACCAGATCCCTACCAAATCCACACCAGATCTTCATCAGATCCCCAGTAGAACCCCACCAGATCCCCACTAGATCCCCACCAGATCTCCACCAGATCCCCATCAGATCCCCACCAGATCCCCACCAGATCTCCACCAGGTTCCCAGTAGATCCCCACCAGATTCCTACCCAATCCCCACCAGATCCCTACAAAATCCACACCAGATCTTCACCAGATCCCTACCAGATTCACACCAGATCCCCACTCGATCTCCACCAGTACCAAAACAGAGCTCGCCAGGTCCCTACCAGATAACCGCCAGATCATCACCACATCACCACCAGAACCCCACCAGATCAGCACCAAATCCCCGCCAGATCCTCACCAAATCTTCACCAGATCCCCACCAGGTCTCTACCAAATACCCATCACCTTCCCCCACTTCCACCTCACACTATCCCACTCCACACACAACCCACCTGCTACTACGCGGTAATGGTAAAAGCTGCTGATTTTGCAAATACAAAATACAAAACACAAAATCAAAGACATACCCCAAAAGAATCTGTCGCAAAGACATACCCCAAAAGAATCTGTCGCAAAGACATACCCCAAAAGAATCTGTCGCAAAGACAAAATTTTTCAAGATTTACCCCCCAGTCTGACGTCCGTAAAAGAGCTTCGCTCTAATAAACACTTTAATCAATTCATAGGTTATAAGTTCATGATCAATCCGCAAAAAATGGCTGATTGGTATGCAATTTTGTAAATGAGTGAGAAAATTCAGCAGAATCGGTTGGATTATAAAGAAAAACGCCTTATAATCCAAAACTCTGATGAAACTAAATATTTTTTTTTCAAATTTTAGGGCGTGTCCCGCCTTTTTCATATTTTTCATTAGTCAAGATTTACAACAACACTATTATTAAATCGAAAAACTCCTTATATTGTGGCCGATGAAACAGATTTTGTTTATTCCTTGTGTACTCTAGATTTGATGCTTAACTATCAAGAAAAAATCATTTTCAAAATAGTCGGATTTCAACGAGATTCAAATGTACCAAACAGGGGTAAAATTATGAATTTTCTGCATTTGGGTCATTCTTTTTATAAACCGAACAGCTAAAAAAATTTTTATTTTTCATTTTAATTAAAAAAAATCCGAAACTAGATCTCGACATGCCCACTAAAACATAATTTGCGGTTTTGCACAAAAATTTTTTGTTCATTTTATAAACAATTTCAAAATCGTCAAAAACGAAAATTTGGAAAAAAGGGTTTTTTCAAAACGTGATATCTCAGGTTTGGTTTATCGGACAGGTCTCAAGTTGATATCGATGGAAAGAATTTTACTGTATCTACTCAAATTATAATTTTATAGATTTGAAAATTATTTAATAATATTAAGTAAAAGTTGCTAAAAATTATATATAATTTTTTCTCAGTGTTAACCACCATGTTATAGCTTCTGAGAATATACAATTAGTTGCGCTAAATATAACTTAAATTTTGGCGTTTTCAAAAAGATGGAGACTTTTATAGTTTAAGAGTTATGAATTTTTGAATTTATAAACAAATTAAAAGATGCCCTTGAAAAAAGCTTCGCCATGCAGTCAGTTTCAAAGCTTTTTGACTGAAACTTGGCACGTGTGCTTTATATTTAACAAGCTTTTAAAAAATGTTAACATCAGGCGGATCGGATGAGTACATCATATAGCTGCCATACGAATGCTATGATTAATTGAATTTTGTTGTGGATTAGGGTGGCCAAAGCCTGCAAAGTAATTTATAACACTACTAAATTCAGCGTTTGTATGGCAGCTATATGATATAGTCGTCCGATCCGCATGATGCTGACATTTTTTAAAAGCTTGATAAATGTAAAGCACGCGTGCCAAGTTTCAATAAAAAAGCTTTGAAACTGACTGCATGGCGAAACTTTTTCAAGGGCATCTTTTAATTTGTTTATAAATTCAAAAATTCATAACTCTTAAACTATAAAAGTCTCCATCTTTTGAAAACACCAAAATTTAAGTTATATTTAGCGCAACTAATTGTATATTCTCAGAAGCTATAACATGGTGGTTAACACTGAGAAAAAATTATAAATAATTTTTAGCAACTTTTACTTAATATTATTAAATAATTTAAAAATCTATAAAATTATAATTTGAGTAGATAAATTGAAATTCTTTCCATCGATATCAATTTGAGACCTGTCCGATAAACCAAACCTGAGATATCACGTTTTGAAAAAACCCTTTTTTCCAAATTTTCGTTTTTGACGATTTTTGAAATTGTTTATAAATGAACAAAATACATTATTGTGCAAAAAACCGCAAATTACGTTTTGGTGTGGCCGTCAGATTTTTTTATTAAATGAAAATAAAATTTTTTAGCTGTTCGGTTTATAAAAGAATGACCCATTTGAATTAAAATTAAAATAGAGCTAATCCACTGACTTTTGTCAAAACACTTTCTTGACACTTCAAAATTGAGCTTTTATTGGTTTTTATACCCTTGGAGAGGGTATATTAAAATTGTCCGGATGTTTGTAACGCATAGAAGGAAGCATCTCCGACCACATAAAGTATATATATTCTTGATCAGCATGAAGAGCTGAGTTGATATAGCCATGTCCGTCTGTCCGTCTGTCCGTCTGTCCGTCCGTCCGTCCGTCTGTCCGTCTGTCCGTCTGTTTCTATGCTATCTCCTCCGTCAGTTTTAAAGCTATCTTAACCAAACTTTGCACGAAGTCTTTTGGCACAAATACGCTGCACATTTGTCGGAACCGGCCGGATCGGATGACTATAGCATATAGCTGCCATAGGAACTATCGGTTGAAAAACTAGTTTTAGTAAGAAAAACTTTTTGTTTTCAATGTTATCGCTCCCAACGCTCGTATTTGTAAGTTTTTATAGATTTCACACAATTTCAACAAGATTTGTCGAAATCGGACCACTTAATAGTATAGCTGCCATACAAACTATCAGGCATATATCAAGCTCCAAGGGTATATAAACTTCGGTCGAGCCGAAGTTAGCTTGCCTCTATTTTTTTTTTGTTAATGTTAAAACTTTGGCTACTTCTTTTTGCATACTTGGTCTAGGGACGGTACAGAATCTGAATAAAATAAGAACAACATTTTACTATCTATAGAAAGCCCCTTTTTTGCAATAAAAGTGCAAAATGTGAATTTTTTCCTGTGTCAAAACACTTTCTTGACTTACTGTATATTCTTGATCAGCATGAAGAGCTGAGTCGATTAAGCTATGTCCGTCCGTCCGTCTGTCCGTCTGTCTGTATGAACGTGTAGATCTCAGAGACTATAAGAGATAGAGATACAATTTTTGCATGTACATAGATATAGGCCGTACGCAGATCAAGTTTGTTTCAGATTTGCAAAATTTCCCCCCCTCCCCCCTTAAACCGAAAAATAACGGTCAGAGCCACAATTTTAAAGTTACAACATCGTCGTTTAATATATATTATCTTAGGCCCTTAATCTATCTATTCTGAAACGCACAATGAGATCTGAGCAAAAACACAGAAGTTATTCACGAAACAATTTTTGTACCCCCCCACTCCACACGCTTTGCTTATTACGCATTGCTTGCAGCTTGCGCCCGCGTGTGTGTGTGTGTGTGTGGAGGGCGTGTTTTTAAATGCGTTTATGTGTATGTGTACGTGTGTGTTTGTTTGTGTATGTGTTTGTTTGTCAATTGTACAGGGTATTTTAAAGTCGGGCTCCTCGACTACAACGGTCTTACTTGTTACTTTTTAAAAACGTTCGGAATTCGGAACAGGCCTGTATATCTTCTTCTTCAGTATTTCGAATTTCAAACAATACGTTTGGTGCGATATTCTCTAATATCTAAGCTATAAAAAATGTCAAGATGCCATGTGCAACTATTCACAAAAATGCAATTAGAGCAAACCCTATTGTGTATGAATGTTGATGATCAACCATTTAACACTACAAATAAAAAAGAGTGCGATTTATTAAAGCTCACCAATTGTCTATGATTTGAAAACACACAATCATTTATTTATAATTTTACTTCAAACTCTAAGCCGCCCCAAAAGCCTACAAATAGAAACTTTACAAGAAATGTCAGAAATCTTACCAGTCCTTAAGATGCCACTTTGCAAATTTCTGGGAGAAAATATACTATGTACTATTTCACTAATTATCCCACTAATATGTGAGATAGAGCGAAACCCACAAAAAATGGGAAGTGAACTTAAGTCTGTCCAGCTTGGACAAACAGATCACCTTTGCACACTAAAGGAAGTGGCTAAAAAATATTTATGTTTTTTGGCACCATCCACAGCTTTTGAAAGGACATGCGGTAAAGCTGGAAAGACCATGGCGGACTTTGGTCCTTAAAGCCAAATAATTTGTTTAATGTTTCTTTATTACAATTTGAATAATTTTAAAAAGACAAAAGTTTGATCTAGAGCCCAGAAGGAACATTGGTTTTATACTATATCACTAGACCCCAGATTTTATGTTTTTCGTCATTTCTGCACGACAAAAAACCCAAATTTTGCATTTAGTCATGAAATTAAATTACAGGTCGAATAAAAACAACATATCAGAAATATGCATATTTTTATGCAAAAATATGTCGAAAACATACAGTACTACATTCTGGAATTATGCTTTAAATTAGATCAATATAATTGTTTGGATGATTGCAGAAAGAATATCTAGACAATATTGCATTCATTACATGTCCAAGCCATCTCCCGCAAAGCAAATTTAAGTGGAAAACTGAGCAAAAGTATGAATAATATTTATTGTCTTTAATGTTATTTGTAATTTTGTTTACAGTAAGTTACCATAATATTTTCTAGGTTTTCTACTGTTAAGACATGGCGCTTGTCTGTCAGAATCATTTTATATGCCAAAAAACTTCTCTCAACTTTTGCAGGACGTCAGCGGAGCATATTTATACTTTAAAAGAAAGGCGGCAGATACACCATACAATTATTTAGGACCCATTTTTTTAGTAGTTTAGAAATTTTGGCCAATTAAAGTTACGCATGTATATGAACAAAACGTTGAAGCGGATTTTATCTGGTCTTGGAGCCTTCCCCATATTATGTCTGCCTCACATTTAGCTGCTAAGACGTCACAACTGCACAGAATGAGTTGTCTTTAAGAAGCTCTTGCACAATTGCCCTGGCATCGCCCAGTAAAGTGTTTATTTTTGTACTTTCTTTACTTTAGATTTAATACTTTCGTAATTTGTAGCATGAGAGCATGCATCTTCAATCCAGTTGCCCCATCTGGTAATAATTGGCTCCGGTGGTAGTTTAATATTTAAAATTTCGTTGCAAGTTGTAAGTTATATTGTCCACAATAGTGAGGCGACTTCTAAAATATTTATTTAAATATTAATTTTGGAAGCCTGCTTTATGTCGGTAAAATTCTGAATATGCGAAATATGTGAAATATGCAAAAATAACTTAGGTCCAATCTTATTATTTTTTTATGAATCAAATTTCTGTGCAATCAGAATTAATTTCGGTCCACCCGTTAAAAATGTGATCTGGGGTCTATTTATCACATTTATTTATATTGTATACATTTTTTACTAAAATTCAATTTAATCCCAAGCAAGAAAGTGCTTTAGGAAGGTTCATAACCGGACTCTCAAAATTTGAAAAAACATTGTTGAAACATTTTACTGCTAAAACATCGAAGACATGGGTGTACGAAGACATCGATGTTTCTCCAGCTCTATTTTCAAGTTCATTTATCAACTGTCTGAGTGCCAAATGTTATCCAAATTTAATAAGAAATTTGTGCGTAATTGATTGAAAGAATGTTTTTATATGCAACTATAACACTAGTTTACAAAAATAAAAAAAAAAAATGACCCATTTCAGCTGAAAATTTTTCTTAGTATAGTTTGGAATGGTGATCTGAAAAATCGATTTCAAAAATTTTTTCATGACTCCGTTTTTGAAATATTAATTTTTTAAAATTTTTTGGTAGGTTCTCTTACATTTTAAGCCATATCTCAGTTCATAATTGTCAGATAGAGTCAAGTAAGAAATAAATCGAAAGGTAATGGAGCTGCCAATAATTGCGTGGAGCATTGTTTTTAAATCGGTTCAGTAGTTTGAATTTAACAACCAAGAATATTTCAAAAAAATCGATTTTTAGCTCGAAAATCCAAGAAATTTCATTTTTAAACGACTAGAAAAAATATAAAAAAATACAAAAAAATTATTTTTATTTTTTCTACTTAAGAATCGCATTTTTACGAAGAAAATAAGGTATTGGTGAGGAAAATCGTGTAACACGTACCATAGATGGATCAAATTGAGTAGAGGAACTAACAGTCAAATTTGAGTATATTGTGTGTTTTCAAAAATTAACATTGTACTTTTCTTCGTTTTTTGGTCAAAGTATAAAGTGAACGAAAAGCCAGAACAAAAATAAAAATTAAAAACGGAACAAAAGTCGAAGCAAACAAAAATTTATTTTAAAATATTCAGGAAAATATCACATTTGTTTGCACTAAATTGCTTACAGCTCCTGTGTTTGTTCACAGATTTTGATCATCGATATCTGTTTTTCTTCGTAGAAGTGCGGTTCTTATGTAGAAAAAATAAAAATATTTTTTTTGGATTTTTTTATATTTTTTCCAGGTGACCAAAAATGAATTTTCGAGCAAAAAATCGATTTTTTCGAAATATTTTTGGATATTGTAGTCAAACTAATGAACCGATTTAAAAACAATGTTCTACTCGATTACCGGCAGCGAAATAACGTTTCGATTTTTATCTTGCTTGACTCTATCTGACAATTATAAAGTGAGATATGGCTTAAAATGTAAGCGCCCCTGACAAAAAATAAAAAAAAATTTTATTTCAAAAACGGAACCATGAAAAATTTTTTGAAATTGATTTTTGAGATCACCATTCCAAACTACACTGAAAAAAATTTTCAGTAGAAATGGGTCTTTTTGGCTGTAAACTAGTGTAATTACCGACTCAAGACGTCATGCCATTTCCGATTTTTCGTTTGAAAAATTAGTTGTCATAAAGGCCAACTAGAATTTAAACTTGTTATTATTTTCACATAAGAACATGTTATATAAACCATTAAATTGATAATTGGGCTTAAGTAATTTAATTTCACACCTTAAAATGCATGAATAATTCAACATTTGAAACACAATTACTCAATAAACACCCTTTACAGCTGCAATTATCTATGTAATTGTAAAAGTAATTATATTTTGGAATATTCACTGAATAATCGTTATTCCAAGTAACAATTACGACTATTAAAATATCGTAATTAGGAATTGTTTTCAATTATGCGAAAAACGGTAATGGTTATGGTAATATAAGTTTACAGCTCTGCTATATAGTTATCCCTTTTCTATTAAGTTTGATGGAATGATAAAAGAGGATCGAAATGTGTTGAAAAGGAGAAGTTTTTATCACTAAAACTTGTTTTTTACCGATCGGTTCCGGTTTGCACCTTAAGACTTCGCGCAAAGTTTGATGAAGAGAGATTTAAAACTGATGAAAGAGACAGCATAGAAACAGATGGACGGACGGAAAGGGTCGTTAAAAAGTAGCATGGAGTTCTTTTGTGATGCTTTTTTTTTGGGTCAAAATGATTTTAAATGCAAAGCTCAACCAATCAATGTGATTTTGATTCGATTTGCGCAATTTAGTCACGGGTATTCTTCCAAGCTGATTTCGAGATCAAGTCAAGTACGATTGTTGCGCTTAAATTAATGTTGGACCTTTAAGATTCAACAATGATTAACAATACTTAAAGTCTATCCCGTGTGTTCTTAAAATAAGTCTATATCGAGCCAAGGTCATGCGTTCCCGAGCTAAAATCCTGATTTAAACGGGAATTTCGGGATACTCAAGTCAATCCTTTTGTACTTGGTTTGAGAAAATCCGGGATCGACCGATTTCTGATCTCGTTTACGACTGATTTTAGCCCGGATATCTCAGATTTGTATTCCCATTGTGCAAATAAATGTAAAGGGGTACGAAATATTTCCGACCCTATAAAACATATGTATTCTTGATCAGCATCAATAGCCGATTCCATATAGCCCCGATCTAAGTGACTATTAGAGATAGAGATATTTGCATTTGTATGTCCAATTTACAGTTAATTCGTTCGTGATGTGGAATTGCTAATGGTAAAATTCGGATCAGCGTTAAAAGCTTGTCTAGAATCAAATCAGTCATTTAACATTTGACGTCTTGTGCTGAGAATAAATCAATTTTGAAATCGTGTCAAATTACTTATGCCAACACCCATTTGCACATTTCATTTCTATTTTGTAACTCAAGCAGCTGATTATGAACTACTTTTGTATTTTATTAAAAGCTTACTTTTATATCAAGCCACCAACGATGTTATGTGGAAGTAACTGAATAGTCAAGTTTTGCTTAAAACATGCACTCAGACACCGGAAGTGCGGATACTTAGCTTCAACAAAAAAGAAATTACACGTAATAAACCATATCCTCCTAATTTTAATATAATTCCAGCTAAAATTATTGACCCAGAAACTGGAGCTTCTACATGAGCCTTAGGTAATCATAAATGAACTAAAAATATAGGTATTTTTACAAGAAAAGCAAAATAAAGTAATGCCCTAAGTTGGGCAAGAGCTTTGCACCTCTGCTGTCCGAAACGGTTCCATTTATAGCCGAACCTCTGAAGGATGAACATGAGGAAAAGAATGCGCAAAGTGCTGTCCAGGAATTGGAAACTATTCTTGGTGAATCCAAAATTAAATAAAAACAATAAAGAAATTAAAAGAAGAGCAGAGACCAGTTGATTGAGCGACTGACTGGTCACAAATGAAACATGTCGTGTGTCACCTAGGACTATCACTTGTGTTCGATTTCACGGAAAAGTCATGGCCTACTTTGATAAAGAGAATTTGTAGCAGAAGGTAGATTACACAGTTCAACAAATACTGGGCCATCGCGGGCCGGAGAATGAGGTTGATACCGTATGACGGAGGCTTTCAAGGTGAGTAAAAACCAATTTGCAAAATTATTCTAGCACTTAAATTTTTATACCCTGTACTAAAGGTACATTGAGTATTTTAAGTTTGTGCAAAAGTATGTAACAGGGAGAAGGAATCATTTCCGCCTATATAAAGTATATATATTCTTGATAAGCATCAACAGCCGAGCCGATATATTCATGTCCTTTTGTCCGTCTGTCCGTCCGTATGAACAAACAGATCTCAGAGATGGCAAGAGATATAGGTTTGACATATATGGGACAAATGCTTCTTATACTTGAAAACAGATCAAGTTTATTTTTAATTTTTGCCACGCCCACACAATTTTGAAAAAACGTCACATCTCATAGCAATCAACACCGCTTTTCATTCAGCAAAAAGAGGTAGAGAGAGAAACTCAGCGCTGCATTCTTTTCCAGGTACAGAGTATGATATAGTCGGGCTTGAACGACTTTCTCACTTGTATTTGAATAACAGTGAATGTTAGGGCCGAGCTCAATCAATCAATTTGATTTTAATTCTATTTGCTTTTTGAATACAAATATAGTTAAAATCGAGACCAATTTAATTATTCTTGCCCCAAGCTGATTTTAAGACCAGTTCAAGTACGAATATTGAGCTCAAATTAATGTTGGACATTCTGAATTCAACCATGATTAAGAATGGATATAGTCTATATCGAGTTAAGGTCAAGCCCTCCCGAGCTAAAATTAAAATCAAGACGAGAATTTCGGAATGGAAAAAACCCTAAAGTCAATGCTTTTGTACTTGGTTTGAGAAAATTCGGGATCGACTGACCTTTGTTCTCGTGAGGGATATCTCAGATTTTTATACTCATTGAAAATGAGTAAAGGGGATCGTTAAGTTTTGCAAATATGTGTAACAAGGGAGAACGAAGCATTTCCGACCTCATAAAGCATATGTATTCTTGATCAGCATCAACTGCTGAGTCCATATATCCCTGTCCGTCTATCTGAATGAACGCAATCTCAGTGAATATAAGAAATAGAAAAATTTGCATTTGTATGTCGAACTTACAGTTAATTAATACGAGATGTGAAATTGCTAATGGTAAAATTCGGTTCAGCGTTAAAAGCTTGTCTAGAATCAAATCAGTCATTTTACATTTGACGTCTTGTGCTGAGAATAAATCAATTTTGAGATCGTGTCAAATTACTTATGCCAACACCCATTTGCACATTTCATTTCTATTTTGTAACTCAAGCAGCTGATTGTGAACTACTTTTGTATTTTATTAAAAGCTTACTTTTTTACCATGCCACCAACGATGTTGTGTGGAAGCAACTGATTAGTAAAGTTTTGCTTAAAACACGCACTCAGACACCGGAAGTACGGATACTTAGCTTCAACACTAAGCCTTAAATTTATTAATTGTAAAAAAGAAATTGCACATAAAAAACCATTTCCACCTAATTTTAATATAGTCCCTAAAATTATTGAACGAGAAACATGAGCTTTAGTTAATCACAAATGAATATAGGTATTTTTGCAAGAAAAGCACATATTATACAAAAATATAGCAAATCATAACTAAAAAATAAAAATTTTTTATTAAATAAAAAATACCAATTAATATAAATAAAGACATTAATAATGTATAAAATAATGCCCGGAAGTTGGGCGAGAGCTTTGCACCTCTGCTACCCGAAACGGTTCCATTTATAGCCGAACGTCTGGAGGATGAACACGAACATGTGGAGAAGAATGCGCGAAGTGCTGTCCAGGAATTGGGAACTATTATTGGCGAATCCATGCAGAAATATAAGTAGATGTTTTAATTTAAATTTTAATTCTTACACTTTTTTAAGAAGAACAATTTAAATTTTAAAATGTATTGTTTTGTTAAATTTTACAAGACAAACAAGACAACAAAGTACTCCGTATAAAAATTACTCACTAAACAAAGGCCATTTGGTTTCAAAAGTTTTGTAAATTATTTTTGTTTGTAATTTTTTGTTTTGGCTGAAATAATTACCTAAGAAAGTAAAATAAAAATTATAAAGAAAAAAAAAAGCAGAGCAGAGACCAGTTGATTGACCGACTGACTGGTTACAAATGAAACATCTAGGACTAATCATTTGTGTTCGATTTCGAGTAAAAGTCATGGCCTACTTGTAGTAGAGAATTTAAAGACCGGAGGTAGATTATTTGTGACTTTCAGCGTGCTATTTTTTTATACTCTATACCAAAGTTACATAGAGTATATTAAGTTTGTGCAAGAGTATGTAACAGGGAGAAGGAATCATTTCCGACCCTATAAAGTATATATCGCTCACTTACTTCAATACTGGCATAACTAAAAATAATCCATTTTGAGAAAAACGCGCTTAAAGTTCTCAATGGGTTTAACCCATGATGAATGATTCATATAGTTTCAAGTTAATCTAGTAAAATATTTTGAATTTAAGATGCGGATTAATAAAATTTTAATATATGATGTTTTAACTGAAAGCCGAAGTATGATTGTGCCATATCGACTGCAGAACAACTGAGATATGACGCTCTTGCAAGAACATGAGAATGAACCAGTAAAATGGTATTTCGATATTAATATGCAAATTTTACATTTGTACTACACAATACAGCGTATATATCTGCATCATAAAGTCAAAACTCATATTTTATGATTAATGCTAGTATTGAAGTAAGTGAGCGATATATTCTCGATATAACCATGTTCTTTGTCCTTCTGTCCGTATGAACTTAACAGATCTCAGAGATGGTATGAGATAGAGGTTTGACATGTATGGGACAAACGCTTCTTATACTGGCAGGCAGATCAAGTTTATTTTTAATTTTTGCCACGCCCCTTCAGCCATATCACGTCATATCTCCCATAGTTATAAAGATAGATGATTCGTACCGTCTAGAGATAGTTAGTCATTGGTAAAATTTAAGTCTTCCCCCTACCCCCTTAGCCAATTCCTAGATCCGTCACTGGATGCACCACATGTCCTTCAAGGACAAATATTAGGGATCCTACCATTTTCTATTAAATATTATTTATTCCTCACATTTTATTGCAGTATGTAGGTATATATTATTTATGGTTAAAATATAGAAAAATTGGACATTATGGGCTAACAGTTACTAAAAATACCAAAATACCAAAATGAAGCCATAATTACAAAAAATATGGTTTTTAATTTTTTTTCTTGCAACATTTTTTTAACTCGGCTTTATATATTTGACTTGATTAAAATTTCAGGGAAGATCGTTTTTGCGAATACAAATTTAAGTTTTATATTTTAATATTATAATATAAAACAATTAAAAATTGTGGGAGGTATTCAACATTTTTATACTCTGTACCGAAAGTACATAGAGTATATTAAGTTTGTGCAAATGTATGTAACAGGCAGAAGGAATCATTTCCGACCTTATAAAGTATATATATTCTTGATCAGCATCAACAGCCGAGTCGATATAGACATGTCCGTCTGTCCGTCCGTCCGTCCGTATGAACAAACAGATCTCGGAGATGGTAAGAGATAGAGGTTTGACATGTATGGGACAAATGTTTCTTATAGCTGCAGGCAGATCAAGTTTATTTTGAATTTTGGCCACGCCACCTCCCGCCCCCGCAATTTTGAAAAAACGTCATATCTTCCACAGTTTTGAAATGAAATGATAAAGATCGGATGAGCGGTTCTCAAGTTATAAGCAAAAAAGTGAACCAAGCTGCCCCCGCCACCCCCCCTCCCACCCTTTTACAACCAACACCGCACAATCTTAGAGAGAGAGAGAGCGAGAGAGAGAGAGAAAGAGACTGAGATAGAGAGAGACACAGCAGCAGCACTGCATTCAGCTCCTACTCCAGGTACAGAGTATGTTGTAGTCGGGCTTGACCGACTTTCTCACTTGTTTATTGTGGGAGCGGGGGTGGGCGTGGCAAAAATTTGAAACAAACTTGATCTCCGTGCAGACATTATGAGTTTACATGTCAAATTTGGTTGCTCTAGCTCTTCTAGTCTCTGAGATTTAGGTGATCACACAGCCAGACAGATAGACAGACGGTCAGACGGACTGACGGACATGGCTATATCGTCTCGGCTGTTGATGCTGATCAAGAATATATATACTTTATATGGTCGGAAATGATTCCATTTGCCTGTTACATACATTTGCACGACTTTAGTATACCCTTTTTACTCTACGAATAACGGGCTTTAAAATTATTTCCTCACAAACTTCTCCGACGCACAGTGGGGCGAAAAGACCAAAATCGTAATTCATAATTCAGCGGAGCACTGTAGCAAAATACTGTTGATGCCATCTTTTTAAGAGGATTAATGTATTGAATAAAAAGTTAAAAGTTAGAAATATTTAGTGGAAGTTTTTTTTCAAAAAAAGTTTATTTACCCTTGGAGCTTGATATATGCCTGACAGTTTGTATGGCAGCTATACTATATAGTGGTCCGATTTCGACAAGCCTTGGTGAAATTATGTAAAATCATTGATAACTTATAAATACGAGCGTTGGGAGCGATAGCATTGAAAATAAAAAAGTTTTTCTCACTAGGACTTTATTTCAGACCAAACTTTTGTATGGCAGCTATACTATATAGTTGTCCGATTTCGACAAGCCTTGGTGAAATTATGTAAAATCATTGAAAACTTATAAATACGAGCGTTGGGAGCGATAACATTGAAAACAAAAAAGTTTTTCTCACTAAGACATTTTTTCAGACCTAACTTTTGTATGGCAGCTATACTATATAGTTGTCCGATTTCGACAAGCCTTAGTGAAATTATGTAAAATCATTGAAAACTTATAAATACGAGCGTTGAGAGCGATAGCATTGAAAACAAAAAAGTTTTTCTTACTAACACTAGTTTTTCGACCGATAGTTCCTATGGCAGCTATATGCTATAGTCATCGGTTCCGACAAACGTGCAGCGTATTTGTACTAAAAGACTTCGTGCAAAGTTTGGTTACGATAGCTTTAAAATTGACGGAGGAAATAGCATAGAAACAGACGGACAGACAGACGGACGGACGGACGGACGGACAGACGGACATAGCTATATCAACTCAGCTCGTCATGCTGATCAGGAATATATATACTTTATGTGGTCGGAGATGCTTCCTTCTATGCGTTACAAACATCCGGACAATTTTAATATACCCTCTCCAAGGGTATAAAAACACAAAATTAAAAATTTGTGAATGTGAGGGCTGTTCAAAAAGTTCTCGGGATCCAAAGTAGGCTCTTCCAAAAAAGATGTGTCGATTGTACCCACGTTTCCGGGATTCACAATTATCAGAAAGCAAAACGGAAGATGGGAAGTTTGTTAGTATGAATGCCATTATCGTCCGAAGCTGAATTGTGAAAATAAAATTGAATTTAAAATAGTGCGGCCTTTTAAAAACGAAAATCGATTTTTCACCACTTTTTTTGCAGTCCAGTGTACAAAAAAATAGTAAAATTTTTCTTTCTCAAAAATTAAGGTAGGGACGGTAGCCACGTTTTAATTCTGCTTCCATGAAGCCCTACATCATCAAAATCGGTTCGGTAGAACTTGAGAAAATGTGGGCACCAGTCCGAAAAACTTTGTTTCGAGATAAATGAGTTTAAAGTTTAAAGTAATTTGAAAATTGCTTTTTTTACCGAAGTCATTGGTCGACAAAAAAAAAACAATATAATCTAAGGTATTTCGCATTTTTAAAAATCCATTTGGGATTATATTTTTGAATATCTAAGCTATAAAATAAAAACAAAAAAAATATTGGAAAAAAATTTTCTAGACCAGAAGAGGGCCTTAAAAGTCTTTAAAAAGACGCGTCGCTTTGACGCATATGGCGCATTTTAAAGCAGAAGCAAGTCGCTCCGAAGGCACTGGGGTAATAATATACCTTACGGCTAGTCTGGATAGTCCCGTCATGGCCGCCTTATGCGAATTCCAGAATATTAAGGGATAACTCTCCTATGACGTTTGTGGCAACCTAAAGTATAACTTCAGCCCTCTATTTTGCGACTCTTGGGCTTGCATAAAATCAACACACGGGACATTTGGTCGTGCTAACGCTTGCTTTAAATACTTTTTTCGAACAAATTACACTTGGCTGTGCTTTTTTATGTCGCTCTAGTTTGCTTTTATCAAATTTGAATCCATTTTCTGTCTCTTAAATGCGCTTGCGCTCGCTACCCAGATCAAAGAGTTACTAACGCAGAAATATCATAAAATATCCCAAAAAAAATCGATATTCGATATTTGTTCAAAAAAAAACACAATATAAATATATCAATTTTAAAAAATATTATCGATATATTGATATTTTGATATATTTTCGACAACCCTATACCATAGTTAAATCCAGGTTCGGGAAATCAATAAATAAGCCTAGTTTTTCCTTGAATTCGGTATTTTGTTTTGGCAACAATTTCTTTGTCCTCCACCGATCTGGCTTGCCACCTTCTTATAGGCATTTCACGTCAGGTAATAACACTACTAAATTAAACACTACCTGCTTCATTTTCCATGGTTATTTATAGAAAAGTATTTTTAAATTTAATCCACTCGCAAATATCAAGAAAGTAAACAATCAAAACAGATGTTAGAACAGCTGATGTATGACATTCAACATGCGCGCGAATGTTCCAGGGCTAGCGATATTTGAATTTTGAAAATGACTTCACTTACTAAAATTCAATTTTTTCAGAAAATGCAAAAAAGGGCACGCTAACTTTTTCAGGACATAAATTTAAATATTGCAATTTTTTAAAAATTTATTTCAAAGCGCTATCGCGCGCAATAAAAAAATTTTTAGTTTTTTAAACCTTTTTACCAAAAATTAAAAAAAATATTACGTTTTTTTTATAAGAATTTTATTTATACTAATGAACTAAGAATAGTCAAAAGTAATACTTCCAATCGCCACATATCCGCATAAAAGTTTCATATTCATGAAAAACTATTGCGAACATACAATAAAATGCCATATTTTATGAATTCCTTACCTGACCGATGCTAAAGAATATAGGCAAGATCATAAGAATCGTTTCAAACCTCTTTCCGTTACTGACAAATCATAAAATCGCACAAATGATTAAATAAATTGATTTTCTAATGGCCATTTAATAGCTTTATACTACGCAAAGGGGTTTCCTGCCTGTACCAACTTATTACTTGACTAATTATAACACTCTAATGTTTCTACTGTGGCCGTATGTGGCCCAGTGGTTAGTGTGCTGGACTGCTGGGCGGGAGGTCGTGGGTTCGATCCCGCCTCGGAACATCTAATAATAAAGTTTTTTTCTTTCTTTAGAAAATAGCTTTTACACATACGGTTACCTTCACCAGCTATTGGCGCCAGCTGTGAAGTAACTAGCCATGAAAAAGCAAATTCTCAAACTTTACCGTTCGGATCCGGCGTTAAACTGTAGGTCCCTTTCTCTTGTGCGAACAATTTAAAGCACACACGCCAAGAGATTGTGAGAAGCTTGGCTTGGCCCCGTTTTAGGAGCTGTATAGCCAACATTTACATTTACAATGTTTCTACTTTTGATCCTCCTTGGCATTTTTCCGCTAAGTTACACTACTTCTAAGCAAAAGTGTATTTCGATTGTAAGTTAAAAAAAATGTTTTTTGAGAGCATAATGTGTGAGAGAAAATGTAACTGTAAATGTGACTGCCGTAGTGTCGAAATACCACCAGAATCAACTGTTGCTTGACTTAAATAAAAAGCGACATACAAGCTAGAATACCCCATACCATTTCCGCCCCCAGTGCATGCATATTCATTACTTTAATTAATATGGCATCTGGGGCTGGGGTCCCATATGAGGCGGACACGTGTCCATTGTCATAGCCACAATATATAAAATGTTTCGGGCACATGTTGATGATTATGATGATGGTGACGGCAGCAAGACGCATATTCAAATTGCGTGACGGCGGGTGCCTTAGTGTACCAACACGGGTCAAACACACAGAGGTATTTCAAAGTCAGTATCAATGCTGACGCCAGTGTGTGTGTATCTGTATCTGACAGTTGGATTTCTTTTCTTACATTATTGATGGCAATCAGTTTCAATTTAAATCAATTCGCTTTAACGGTCATTGAAGCGAATTGGCAGCACTGCAAGTGCCGTAATTTTTTTTTCGTTTCTCTTTTGGCATGAAACTGAGTATCTGAGCAGGTGTAATCGAAAGGAGTAGCACAAAGTACATTATTTGAGCCAAGGTTGATTACTTCATTGTTATCAGGTTGTTGTTAATAAGTCCTGAAAAACGTCGATGTCACCTGGACTGACTCCGACGAGGAGTCTCTATATATACTTAATACGATACCGAATATCAGATCAACCGATAGAAGTCTGATAATCGTCGTATTTTTTGAAAATATGTGTAAAGAACAAATGTAACTCTTTAGACAGTACATTTACCGAGCTACAATGCAGCTGTGGCTGATTCTGCGCTTTGCAAGATGACGTCCAATGCTAGAGGAACCTCTATCACGGAATCGAAGGGAGCGGCAGAAGAGGCGTTGCATCGGTGGGCCCTTCTTATCCGCGCAACCCAGTTCCACGACGCAATAGATATCACAGTGTGCCAGTATATACTCAAAGGACTCCTCCTTCTCTTCACAATATCTGCATAGCTGGGTATTTTGTATTTCCAACTTATGCAGGTGACACCATTTGTCTGACACCCTTTCGTCTCTGGGTTGAATGATAATAGGAATTTCTTCTTCAGTTATGAAGAGTTCGTCAGGCTTTCTTTGTGGTTTCTACGCATTCCTTCCGCAGTCAGTCTTAGCAGTCTTGCTTGCTCCCATGGCTCCTGTCATGTAATGCCAGTCATTGCAGTTTCTGCAGTTGCGTCTTTACAGTTTGCACTATCTCCCCGAACGACAGCACCTTACGCGAACATTAGAGAACATAGAGCGTACCTGACTTATATGAAAAGTAATATTTTTTCTAGTTCTTTGAGCAACATGGCTCAAAAAATTTATTAAAAATCCAAAATCAGATATCTTAAGGATTGATGGCCTCGACATGGCTTTAACATTTCTTATTTCCCCTTAATTTGTCTCTGAACTATCAATGTAGGCAGACACCTTTTAAAAATGTGAAACACATATTAAGGATTTTTCATAAATATTGGAATAAACTAAAAGTATAAATTGGATTTGACTTGAGCCCTCTAAGACCTAAGATTATAATATCTTAACTTAGAAATAAGTCAGCAGTTCGCCCTCACTAACGCTCTCCGGATTTCTGTAATTTCCTATGAAGTATCTTTTCGAACACTATTAGTATAGTAAATTAGTATTTGAAAATCTTCATAAAACATTCTGAATTTATTTAAACATATTGTGAAAAGAATTTCATATGAAGAAATGATCGATCTAATGAGCATCACTGTCAAGGCTCACTGGCTTTTTTTGCTTATAATTTTAGATTCGTTCATCTGATCTTATTGTTTCTGCGGCAAATCAATAAATAATGCTAATTACTAACTATCTTTTTACTCAGAAAATAACGACCGGCAGAGTTCTAGATCGATAGGGATAGAATACATACCGTTTTATACTTCAAATTTCTAGTATGCTTTGTTTTTGGATGTACTTAAACTAAGTACGAAACATTCTACAATAGAGAAACGACAGTTGGGCTGCCGGCCTTGGACAGGTAGCGGTTCACAAGAAAGGCGGTGTGAGCTGGGGCGGTTGTCGTGGTGCAACTTCCTGCACAGAAAAAACGAGAGCTTAAGTTAAAGTCGGCTCTAACCGACTTCGAAATACCCGTTACTCATGAAAAAACATGTTTAACAGTGTTCCTGCGTTCTTTATTGTGACCATCCGAAAAGTATGCAACATTTTTTTTAAAGTGGGAGGGGGGGTAGCGGGGAGTGCTTGGTTCACTTTTTAGCTCATAACTTGAGAACCGTTTATCCGATCTGTATCATTTCTTCAGCAAATCGATTAATTTCTAATAACTAACTACCTCTAGAAAGTATGAATCGTCTATCTCCAAAACTGTAGAAGATATAACTTTTTTCCAAATTGCGTGGGCGGGAGGGTCAAACCTCTATTTCTTGCCATCTCTGAGATCTAGGTGTTCATACAGACGGACGGACAGACGGACATGTCTATATCGCCTCGGCTGTTGATGCTGATCAAGAATATATATATACTTAAATGGTCGGAAATGATTCCGTCTGCCTGTTACATACATTTGCACGACTTTAGTATACCCTTTTTACTCTACAAGTAACGGGTATAAAAATTGATATGATTATGGGGCTCAATGTTATATTTTTTCATATCATTAAAAAGCCGGTATGACAAACTAGAAATTGACCTGTTCGAAAATATCAAAGTGAACTTTTCGACCACATCAAAATGAAATTTTTAAGATCAAATTAATATTTAATTATTTCATTAATACAGAACGAAAAACGAGAAGGCCAAGCTAACTTCGTCTTTACCGAAGTTTATATACCCTTGCAAATGTTTTATTACATCAGAGATTAAAAAAAAATTTTCTAAATAAAACCCACTTTTCGACTTATAGTTCCTATGGCAGCTATAAGATATAGTCATCCGATTTTGACCAAAACTTCAAAATCTGTGAAAAAGCGTATAAAACTAATAATTGCTGAAGCGGGAGGCGTTTACATTAAAAACAAAAAGTTTTTCTTACAAAGACCCACTTTTCGACCTATAGTTCCTATGTCAGCTATAAGATATAGTCATCCGATTTTGACCAAAACTTCCAAATCTGTGTAAAAGCATATAAAACTAATAATTGCTGAAGCGGGAGGCGTTAACATTAAAAACAAAAAGTTTTTCTCACAAAGACCTACTTTTCGACTGATAGTTCCTATGGCAGCTATAAGATATAGTCATCCGATCCGGTTGGTTCCGACATATTATCAGTGTGCAGTAAAAAGAAGACTCTGTGCAAAGTTTCAGCTCGATAGCTTTAAAACTGAGAGACTAGTTTGCGTAGAAACAGACAGACAGACGGACAGACAGACGGACGGACAAAGCTCAATCGACTCAGCTCGTCGCCCTGATCAAGAATATATATAGTTTATAGGTTCGGAAATGAATATTTCCGTGCGTTGCAAACTTCTGGGCAAAATTATAATACCCTTTGCAAGGGTATAAAAACCAATTACAAATGGCAGGTCGTACATCCAAAACTACTCTCCAGGCGTTCATTTTTAGCTAAGAACTATTAATTATTGTTTTATAGAAACAGAAAAAGAACGTATTTATAATTCCTTGACTCCGCCTTGACTAAGGATCGAACTCGGGACCACTTGCACGTAACAAATTGGCATGGCGTTTTACCGCACTGCGCTATCGGACGGATGTGTGTGCACTCATGGCTAAAAGCCTACTTTTACATTTCTTTTCTTTGCTTGAAGTTCTGATTTGCAAGACTATCTGTCTCTTTCCTTTTCGCATTTTCTATACATACCTTTCCTATTGTGAGAGTTTCGAAAATTAAAAAATATCTTTCTTATCTTTTATAATATCATTTGACAAGTTGATATTATTTACTGTTAAAAATGAAACGTTATAGTTTAGAAATGATATGAATATTATGATATTTCACAAAGTATCAAATAAACCAGCCTATATCAAATTGATATTGATCTTATTTTTTTTCTGTGTGTCGGCTGCGATGTCTTGTCGGACCGTCAAAATGTCATGAACCACAGATTTGGGTAAATTTGACATCTGGGCAATTAAATAAATACTTAGTCGACGGTCTGAGTTCAAAACTTTGCGCACACGAGTCACAAGTCGAAGGTCTTCCAGTACGGCCTTAATCGGCGGACCTCTTCCAGGCCATCCAAAAAGGCATTGTGCCACCGAAACACACCACTTCTTGCTACAGCAACATCTGGGTAAGCCTGCTTGATCATATCAAACGTCTCTTTAGCAGATTTACACAGAATTTAATAGCGTACCTCTGCTCTAACGAACGCTGCATTTTCGGCTAGCAACACTCACAGAAACACATCACGCGAAAATGCCTGTCCCGACTCTCCAGGTGCTCGGAGACAACTGACCAGCCGCTTATTCGCTAGCTAGGAACGCCCTCTATCGAATACTGTCGCACATTCTGAAGTACAGTCGCGTCGGAAGAAAATCGAGAAGGTCAAGCTACCCTCGTCTGTGCCGCAGTTAATATACCCTTGCAAATGTTTATACCCGTTACTCGTAGAGTAAAAAGGGTATACTAAAGTCGTGCAAATGTATGTAACAGGCAGAAGGAATCATTTCCGACCATATAAAGTATATATATGTCCGTCCGTCCGTCCGTTTGTATGAACACCTAGATCTCAGAGATGGTAAGAGATAGAGGCTTGACATGTATGGGACAAATGCTTCTTTTATCTGGACGCAGATCAAGTTTACTTCAAATTTTGGCCACGCCGCCTCTCGCACCCCGCAAATCGGAAAAAACGTTATATCTCCTACAGTTAGATTCGTACCTTCTAGAGATAGTTAGTAATTAGTAAAACGAATAAATTTGCAGAAGAAATGGTAAGGATCGGATGAGCGGCTCTCAACTTATGAGCAGAAATGTGAAAAATAGCCGAGTTAAAAAAGTGTTGCATACTTTTTAGATGTTCACCCTAAGGAACGCAGGAACACTGTTAAACATGTTTTTTCATGAGTAACGGGTATATCGAAGTCGCTTAGAGCCGACTTTAACTTGCACTCTCGTTATACCCTTGCAAAGGGTATTATAATTTTGCCCAGAAGTTTGCAACGCATAGAAATATTCATTTCCGACCCTATAAACTATATATATTCTTGATCAGGGCGACGAGCTGAGTCGATTGAGCTTAGTCCGTCCGTCTGTCTGTCCGTCTGTCTGTCTGTCCGTCTGTCCGTCTGTCTGTTTCTACGCAAACTAGTCTCTCAATTTTAAAGCTATCGAGCTGAAACTTTGCACAGAGTCTTCTTTTTACTGCACACTGATAATATGTCGGAACCAACCGGATCGGATGACTATATCTTATAGCTGCCATAGGAACTATCGGTCGAAAAGTGGGTTTTTGTGAGAAAACTTTTTTGTTTTTAATGTAAACGCCTTCCGCTTCGTAAATTATTAGTTTTATACGCTTTTACACAGATTTGGAAGTTTTTGTCAAAATCGGATTACTATATCTTATAGCTGCCATAGGAACTATCGGTCGAAAAGTGGGTCTTTGTGAGAAAACTTTTTTGTTTTTAATGTAAACGCCTTCCGCTTCGTAAATTATTAGTTTTATACGCTTTTACACAGATTTTGAAGTTTTTGTCAAAATCGGATGACTATATCTTATAGCTGCCATAGGAACTATCGGTCAAAAAGTGGGTCTTTGTGAGAAAACTTTTTTGTTTTTAATGTAAACGCCTTCCGCTTCGTAAATTATTAGTTTTATACGCTTTTACACAGATTTGGAAGTTTTTGTCAAAATCGGATTACTATATCTTATAGCTGCCATAGGAACTATCGGTCGAAAAGTGGGTCTTTGTGAGAAAACTTTTTGTTTTTAATGTAAACGCCTTCCGCTTCGTAAATTATTAGTTTTATACGCTTTTACACAGATTTTGAAGTTTTTGTCAAAATCGGATGACTATATCTTATAGCTGCCATAGAAACTATCGGTCAAAAAGTGGGTTTTATCAGAAAAATGGTTTGTTTTAATGCTGACGTTCGTAAACTCTGTGGTAATAAAACATTTGCAAGGGTATTTAAACTTCGGCAAAGACGAAGTTAGCTTGGCCTTCTCGTTTTTTTAATATATTAGAGTTCAAGAACGCCAGCATTAAATCAAACAATTTTTCTAAATAAAACCCACTTTTCGACCTATAGTTCCTATGGCAGCTGTAAGATACAGTCATCTGACTTTGACCAAAACTTCCAAATCTTTCAGAACACTGGTATATCGAAGTCGGTTAAAGCCGACTTTAACTTACGCTCTCGTTTAGATTGTAAATGTAAAATTGGCTATACAGCTCGAACGGGGCCAAGCCTCTTGGCGTGTGTGCTTTAAATTGTTCGCACAAGAGAAAGGGACCTACAGTTTAACGCCGGATCCGAACGGCAAAGTTTCAGAATTTGCTTTTTCATGGCTAGTTACTTCACAGCTGGCACCAATAGCTGGTGAAGGTGACCGTATGTGTAAAAGCTATTTTCTAAAGAAAGAAAAACCTTTTATTATTAGATGTTCAGAGGCAGAATCGAACTCACGACCTCCCGCCCAGCAGTCCAGCACACTAACCACTGGGCCACATAGGTCGTTTAGATTGGAACGCAATAAAACACAATAAACATCTGTGTGCAGTCGCGCTACCTTTAATAGAGCCTTTCTAAACCTGTCGGTATGACCTTGTCGCAATTGCCCAAATCTATAATCAGTGTGTATATGAAAAAAATTTGCCCAAAACTAGTTGGATTTTGATTCAAGAATATGTGAAAACGGCGCCAAGAGTTTGCCTACCTTAAAATCTGCAACTGAAAGCTACTTAAATGCGAAAACATGCATACATAAAAAGCTTTGAATTTTTATTTTTAAAATTAATTTTTTTAAATAAATTTTAACCTTGGGCAGGATCACCAGTCGAAGAAGAAATTAAACTGCGACAGTGCGACAGGCGGCGAATGCGCACTTCCAGCAGCTATAAGGGAAGATTCTACCCGGCCAGAACGTTAGTGACGTCGCCGACGACGACTCTGGTGGCTTTTGTATTGGGGTTGACGCTGACTTTGGTCACTTTTGCTTTGTGGCTTCCCAGCTTCGTTCCAAGCCTCGTTTTGCATTTGCTCGACCTCTTGCAAGGCTTGCTCCTCCCTCTCTGCTGTTATCTGGGCCTGCTTCACCTGTAGACGTGCCCTCTCCGTGCGTTCGAGCTGCAGTGCGTTGAGGCGCTGCTGCAGTTTGTACACTGCAATCATATCGATCAAGATCCTAAAACTGGGCAGGGTGCGACGCGCCCTGAACATAAGGTGCACCAGATCCAGCGGATTGGCCTTCTGCAGCCTGGCACACGTGTAACGTCCATTGTTCACGACGACACCAAACGGAACGCTCTCTGCTGCCTCGGCTAGCATTTCAGACACCTGCATTTCAGTAAAGGCGGCGGGCACACGAAGGCGCTTGGCCAACTTCACGTTGATCTCGTCTGCGGTCAGAGGTTTCTCGATATTCCTCAGGGATCTGATGATCAGCCAACCGTAATCGTGTCGAAAGCGTTGAAGCGACATGGCTAACACAGTTGGTAGAAATAAGGTACGTAATTTGGAAAAAATACCGTGCAATTGGTTGAATTAGAAAGGCCAATACTAAAATTTAACTTTAATTGAGGTCTTTGTATAAATGGTAAAAAAACGAAAAAATTTTGGGTTGTTGTGGGCACAGATTCTATAACTTAACTGAAACAACTATAACTCCACTTGACTCCACAATGACAATCAGTGAGAATTTTAATTCAAAGACTACGTGGATATAGGATTTTCAGCAATTTATTTATATGGACAAGTAAGAAGGAAAATTTCGAAAATTATTAAAATCAAAAAAGGTGAGTGCGAAAACCATTTTAGTTGGAAAAGACTGATCCATGTGAGTATTTCATATGCCATTTAATTTGGAGTCTTAAATTAATTCTTAGCCCGCTCAGAGGCTAAGAATGAATGTTAGACCCATGGTTTTGGATTAAACTTTCTTCGAACAAAGCTAGGCAGCCACAATGCAAAAGTCACCTGACAGTTTACTTTTTCCAACTGGCCGAGTTGAATCTTCCCTTCAAGTTGCTGCAAGTGCGTATATACCGGTTGCTTGTCTCGTTTTGTTTTTGCGTCGTAGTTTTCTTTTGCCGTCGATTGGTTCTGCCACATCACAGACCAAGGCGGACCTTGCCCAGAGTTTCTTTATTAAAAATAGAAAAATGTACCCAAATATTGGGCGCGTTTTGCCTTAAGCAAGGAGTTGTATGCATGCATGTTTGAGCTCGCATGTTTGCTTATGACATTGGGGGTGGCTAAGCAAGTAGGGGCTTTGTCCGCAGTTGAGTAGCTGAAGTTTGCCTCAACTTACAGGTAAAGATTAGAAGAATATTATCTGCTTTTGCTTGAAGCTTTAAAAACGACCTTAAAATTTATTCTCTTATATATCTGAAATATCCCGCAAGTTCAGATAATACATATGGGCTAATCCGAAAATGTATAAATTTAAGTTGTCCAAAATCCAAATGTTTGTTAATGGAATAATAGGATACATATTCAAGCTTCAAAATATGTAAGCAATATTGTTCTACGGTGCACTGTGGGTCGAATTCCCAAATAATTGGCATAAAGTCGAAAATTTCATGGAAACAAAACTCATTTTTAATAATACACCTTAAAAATACATAGTCTATGTACAAAGAATCGAGTAATATTTTCGATAGTTTTGCAACCCTGAAATTGTTATCGATTATCGAAGTCAGGTGTTGAGTGCAGTGATTGTTGCGATGAAATTGGCGACAACTATTTGTTAACTTTGAGGACTTGCACGTCGTGTAAAGTTGCACAAACATTTTTGCAAAAATATGGATAATAAAGGCCAGGGTATGTAGAATAAATAAATGGAAGCATTCCTTATAATATTCAATATGTTGCTTTAGATTGTGTTGTTTCGTGTGGTCCCTAAACAGAGAAAACTTAAGAAAAGTGCAAGTCTTCTGTGGAGCAAAACTAACCTTGTGCGTGTTTGTGTGTTTTGTAATATATGTCAAAATAAAGTAGAAAGTGTGTATTAAAAGATTATAATTATCCTGTCTGCGGCTTTTTGCGGCTTTTGCGGTGCTGTAAACTTGAAAATGAGCTTAAACTCTGTCATGCAACGCTGCTGGACGTATGGACGGAAACTCTACCGCTTTTAAAAATCAGATATTTGGCCAACTAAAGGAATGGACGCTTAAAATTTGACTATAAATTACTGGAAATTCATTTTTAATTTAAACTCTAACATTTTATTCACAGTTCTCAAAACTTTGTTTTCAGATTACGTATACGCAGTGTTGCCATATAAGGGCGGTCGGGGAAGGCGTGGTCAAATTAACTTAACATTTCGTTTAAATATTATAGGTGTTATATCTATTAAAAGTACCAAGTTTCAACTCGATATCTGCAACACACGACTTTATGCCAATTACACTAGTTTACAAAAATAAAAAAAAAAAATGACCCATTTCAGCTGAAATTTTTTCTTAGTATAGTTTGGAATGGTGATCTAAAAAATCGATTTCAAAATTTTTTTCTGGCTCCGTTTTTGAAATATTAATTTTTAAATTTTTTGGTAGGTACTCTTACATTTTAAGCCATATCTCAGTTCATAATTGTCAGATAGAGTCAAGTAAGAAATAAATCGAAAGGTAATGGAGCTGCCAATAATTACGTGGAGCATTGTTTTTAAATCGGTTCAGTCGTTTGAATTCAACAACCAAGAATATTTCAAAAAAATCGATTTTTTGCTCGAAAATCCAAGAAATTTCATTTTTAAAGGACTAGAAAAAATATAAAAAAGTACCAAAAAATTATTTTTATTTTTTCTACTTAAGAATCGCACTTTTACGAAGAAAATAAGGTATTGGTGAGGAAAATCGTGTAACACGTACCGTAGATGGATCAAATTGAGTAGAGGAACTAACAGTCAAATTTGAGTATATTGTGTGTTTTCAAAAATTAACATTGTACTTTTCTTCGTTTTTTGGTCAAATTATAAAGAGAACGAAAAACCAGAACAAAAATAAAAATTAAAAACGGAACAAAAGTCGAAGCAAACGAAAATTTATTTTAAAATATTCAGGAAAATATCTCATTTTTTTGCACTAAATTGCTTACAGCTCCTGTGTTTGTTCACAGATTTTGATCATCGATATCTGTTTTTCTTCGTAGAAGTGCGGTTCTTTGTAGCAAAAATAAAAATAGTTTTTTGGATTTTTTTATACTTTTTCCAGGCGACCAAAAATTCATTTTCGAGCAAAAATCGATTTTTTCCAAATATTTTTTGGATATTGTAGTCAAACTAATAAACCGATTTAAAAACAATGTTTTACTCAATTACCGGCAGCGAAATAATCTTTCGATTCTTATCTTGCTTGACTCTATCTGACAATTATAAAGTGAGATATGGCTTAAAATGTAAGTGCCCCTACCAAAAAATAAAAAAAAAATTATATTTCAAAAACGGAGCCAAGAAAAAATTTTTGAAATTGATTTTTGAGATCACCATTCCAAACTACACTAAAAAAAATTTTCAGTAGAAATGGGTCTTTTTGGCTGTAAACTAGTGTTATTTGGGAATTCGACCCACTGCACAGTGGTCGCCCCCATAGGCCAAAAATAAAAAAATCAAAGTCTCTATTTTAGCTAGAAATGTATCAGCACATAACACCTCAAAATTTTTTACTCTGCTGTTATTTTTGTTTTTCTCCATCTGTCCTCTTCAAGAATAACTATAAAACATAGAGCAAAACATTTTATTGTGCTGCAGTGTGAGCGACGCGTCGCGACGTTTCAAGTGAGCTTGTGAAACAATAAATAAAAACAATAAAAAAAAAAGATTTGATGAACAATGGAAGTATTTAATATTTTAAATACAGGTATTAACTATTATTTTTAATTATATTCATGTACTAAGATTGTTGTGTCTATTTTTAATAATTAAGGTAATACTTGTCCACTTTTATATAAAATTTGTATGTAAGTTAAAGTTTCACTTAGACTTTTAGTTGTGAAGTTAATCGAAGTTAATGATCAAACTTATATTAAAATTTAAACGAATATTTACAGATTATTTAGAGAAAATTTCAGCTGCTAGTTTTTGCTAGCCGCTGCGTAAGCTTGAAAAGAACAACGTGGTCTCGCCGTTTTCGAGCATTTTTTTCGTTTGTGTAACTGTGCTTTTTTGTGGCGTCTATCTCTGGCTCTGTCTTCGTCGTCGTCTTCGTGCGTTTTGTTGTGTTGTTTTGTGATTGTCATAAATGTTATACAAATTTATAATTTAAATTTATATTATACTTTATTTATTTTATAGGAGCTTTTCACGAATGCGAGTTTTGTCTGTCTAAAGTTTTGATATGCTGATTTATAGCAGGGGGTGTATCTTCAATAGTTGGTTGAATATGAACGTTTTGTTTTTTTTGTTTTATTTATTATGTTTTTATAGAATTTTGGAAAAAAGTTTAAATTTTTATCTACACTAGAAGTGTTTTTGCGCACCATCGCCTTATACGCCTTGCTACGGTGCTATGGGAGCTATAAGATATAGTCGTCCGATGCAGCCAATTTTTTTACTATATGTTCAAAATATTTCTTTAGATTTTTGGAGAAAATTGCATAACGATATCTCAGCGGGAAATATTTATGGCCGCGGCTCCATACAAGCCCGACCACTGTGCACTGTGCGGTGGTTTGTTTGTTCTTGGCAGACGCATACCTACACCTTAACGCTTGGTCAAAAAATAATGGACTATTATTAAACCCCACAATTCTTGAAAAAAAGGATATTTTTATTGGTCAAAAAAACGGGAAAAACAGTCGTTCCAGTATGTTGCGCTTAGCAAACTTAAAATTTGTTTCATTTTCTTCTTGATACATTGATACATTTGCGTACAAATGTAACGTCCGCAACGCAGGATTAGCCCATATATAGTAAAGATATACAAAAATTATTGGTGGGTCAGCAGTGCTGACATAATGTTCACTTGTTAAAGGTTAATCTCTATAAATATAAAAGAGAGTGTCCTGATTCACTGATTCATTGATTCACTGACTGACTGATTGGCAATCATCGCACAGCCTAAACGGTAAGAGATAGAGGGCTGTAATTTGCACAGGAGTTTCTGTTGGTGGTGAAAGTGCGTACTAAGACAGGGTTTTGGACAATTCCAACCGGAAAAGTCGGAAAAGCGTCGGAAAAGTTTGTTTGGGAAAAATACCATTTTTCATCCTTTTGAATTGAAACTATTCGACACGTGTTTTCCCGATTTTGGAAAATCCGCCCACGAGGAAAATGGCCGGAAAATTCTGCATGCGAAAAACTATTTTTCATCCGATTGGCTTGAAACTCGGTTTGAAAGGATAGAATACGAAAAAGTTTGAAATGTGATTTTTCAATGTCGGAAAATCCGCCTTCAGGCGTAAAAATTCCCGGAAAGTTCCACATGCAAAATAACTATTTTCATCCGATTGTTCTATACTGTTGAAGGCGCAGCGAAGCGCGACGGGTTATTTCCTAGTTTAATTTATATAGTAATAATGGTATCAAGTTCTCACTAATCCTTTTTTTCAGATCTTTCTTTTGTATGGCAGTTATAGTATATGGGCATTTCCAAAAAAAGGTCCACCTGGGCCAAAAAAATTAAAGTGCTTAAATATACTATATTTGATCGAATTTTCATAGGGAAACAATCAAATTAAACTAATGTAAGCTAATCTTACATTTGCTGATAACCCAATTGGGTTTATTCGGTTTCACGGCCGTGCTAGCGCGATTTTTCTCATTTTGATATTAAATTTACTTAATTCTTTGGAGAAAAGTGACCATAGATTTCAAGTAAATACTTCCGCTATCTAAAATCTTTCTAATGGTAAAAAGGGCTATATAAGAATGCATAAGAAACCATGATAAACTATGCCAATGCAATTAACTGTAAGTTTTTGCTTCGCATTATAGGAGAAACCACATAAATATGATGATGGAAAAAATGTCACGTTCGACATGTCACGTATCGACAGAGAAAAATATTCTTTACAAAAAATGTAATCAAGATTTTTAAATCAATTTATATACATTTCAAAGAACTATTCATTCATAAAATATTAAAACTATTTGGGCTTAGTTATTGTGTTAGGTTTCGCTAAACGTTGTCTTTATATAGCTGCTCTTCAAAACCACTTCTGTTTTTGTCACGTTCGAATAGCTTCCAATTTTGTATACACTCTAACACTAACTAAAGTGCTTGCTTTAAAAGCGAATTAAAAATTTGATTTATTTTGAATTTTTTTTAATTTTTATTGTGTACGACGGTCACGGTTCCACAGAATGAAAATGCCCATATATAGTTGTCCGATTTGGAAACATTCTAATAAAATTATGTGAAATCAATGAAAACCAATAAATACGAGGGTTGGGAGCGATACCATTAAAAACAAAAAGTTTTTCTCAATAAAACTTTTTTCAGCACTAACTTTTGTATGGCAGCTATTTTATGTATATAGTTGTCCGATTTCGACAAATCTTGGTAGTATTATGTGAAATCATGGAAAACTAATAAATACGAGGGTTGGGAGCGAAAGCATTGAAAATATAAAATGATAATGCGTTTTTTACAGAATTTATGAAAAATTTAAAAACAAATTTGACCTACCTAAACAAGCAAATGCAAAGCCAAAACTCATGGTTTATTCTCATAAAAGTACTATTTTGACTTTTACTTTTAAATTTTGATTTGAAAACTAAGAAAATCGTGGCTTCTGACCAAATTATAAGTAAAAGTCGAAATTAATATGGGGGAATCAATATTTAGGGGAAATTCGATTTGTGCGACCTCCAAACGTCTTTTGAAAAATCTGAAAAAAAAATCTCAAAAATACTTTTCTCTTTAAGCTTTCAGAAAATGCCGGTGCAAAAATGTTTATTTTAATATTAATATTTTATTAAACATAAGTTATATAACCTTTACCTGAAAAAGCGATCGGCATAAACAGTAACCGTAACCCAAACTGTTATTCGTACCGGTTTTAATCTCTGAAAATGATTGATATCTTTGGTCTAGCGTTAACACTACAAATTCGACAATAAAAGTATGTATGAATGATTATTTTATTAGCTTAAATTTGGAGTATAGTCAGTGGCGTAGCGTGTAGTTATGCCGCCCGGGGCGGAAGTCGACTTTGCCGGCCCCCTTCCCCCTTGAATAGTCCTAAACTTTAACCTTTTTTCTATAATTACAATGAAGTTTTTCTTATTCATTCCATCAAACACTTCTCTGTAACATAAAGGGACGCACGCAGGATTTTGATTAGGGATGACAAAGACCTAAATTCTTCGGGGAGTATTATCTTGCTAAAGTTGCTCATTATTGAAAAAATTCGTGGGGATGTATAATAAAGGTGCGCAAAAACCGCGGAAACGTTTTTTACATACCTTCTTAACCAAAATTTAAATACAAATTGACTTCGATGGGCCGAAACAAAAATTGTTTTGAGGTCGAACATGGTTTTCTAGTTTGATGGCAAATGCGTTTTGAAATTAGTTTTTTCTCCAAAAAAACATTCCTTGTAGGGTGCCTGCAGAGGTTTTTACTGGAGGCCGATATAATTGGACGAGTTGGACTACGTTTTTTGGTAACATAACATAACATAATCCGTTCGATCTCAATGGCAGTATAGTTAGCTCCAAAAATTCGGAAAATATCGCGAAATAGATGGACGCGAACTATAATGAATTAATGTGAAAATATTTATTCTTCTTTGATAATTATTCTTTTATAATTGACACTATACATTGTTTTTTTTTTTGTGTATAAAAGAACTCATTCTGTGTATTGATTTCTAAGTATATTTGAAAACAACTTTCTGATTTTGCTCTTTATTTGGACTTGGGCTTTGCTTGATTTTTGGACTTTAATATGGAAATTGTGGTTATTTTTTGTGATAAAAACAATTTTTTTTAAAATTATTCTTCAGTTGACACAACTTTTGTTTTAAAGAAATTTTCAAGGCATACTACAAATCTGCACCCTCCTGCATACTCCCTTTAGATCATAATCAATATATTAGAAGGGCTTAATAGAGAATAGGGAAGATATGGAGTCCCGAACATCTTTGATTAAGTCAAACACAAGGTCTAAAAACTGCAGCATTTTTGACTCTGTCCATTGTAGACCTCTGCTCTTTAATCCCTTTATACTGACTCGTAAGCTTTCAAAAATGCATTCAATAAATATTTCTTTTATTACTAGATCTTGAAGTGCAGAATCTTGCAACGTTCTTCATATTGAAATAACAGCAAAGTCTAAATCACTTTCAGGAATACCACTAGTTCTTAATTTAAGAGAATAATATACATTTTGTAATTATTTACCGCCCCTGAAATTTGCTGCACCTAAAATTTGCCGCCCCAAAAATTCCCCCCCCCAAAACACCAAACCCCCAAAAACACCCCCCCCTGGGGGACCCCCCCCCCCTCGCTACGCCACTGGTTGTAGTGGTACATCTTGTTTGTATTCTGACCGTTAATAAGGGGTAAGTTCCTCCCTACCTGGCTCATGTTTGAAATCCGTCCGTAAGCGTCGAGCGTGCCTCATCTTTACGTTCAGAAGCGTAAAGAATCGCAAAAAGTTAACCGACAAAAATTCTGCTACAGAAAGAACGTACAATTTGAATGTGTTGCTCGAAATGATTATTACCAATGTATGAAATAGGGAGTCATTGATAAAAGTTGATGTTTTTTTTTGGTTATATCCCATTCTGGTATACAGAAAAGATAGATGTAGGGCCTAACTGAATATATATATATAAGTCACTTGGTTCAAACTTAAATATTGTAGCTCTGACCGTATTTCGCGGTTAGAAGAAGATGGAGAAGGATTTTGCCAAACCTACAGCAATCTTGATCTGGGTACGGTACACTCAGAGAAAAAATAGAGAATTTCACTCTTGAATCAAGAGCATTCGTTCTCAAAAGTAGGGTAAGAGTGAAAATTCTTGATCCAAGAGCGATATTCTTGATCCAAGAGCGATATTCTTGATCCAAGAGTGAATTTTTGATCCCGACATTCTTGACTCAAGAGTTTCAGTACTTGATCCAATTACGAATAATTCTCAAATCTTAATGTTCAACTTTAACATAATTATCATCGGGCCACGGTCAAATGATAAACACAAACTGCGCATGCGCTGTCTCTCTTTGAGGGAGCGCGGCCAACGTTATTTTCTCAAAGTTTGCGTTTCCTCACTCCCCTTGCCTATAGAACCACATTGAGAATGAATTTGTCTCGATTCCAAGAGCAAAATTCTTGAAAATAAAAGTAGATTTTTTTTTTTCAAGAGCGTTCGTACTCAAATTATTCGTTCTAGATTTTTATGAGTGTATACAGGTTTATACAAACATGCAAAAATTTGTGGCTCTACCTCTTATAGTCTGTAAGATCCAGTCGTTTATACAAAGTAAGTGACAGTTTTTCGGTATTAAATGATGGAGGAGGAGGAGTTTTCCAAGTCTGAAACAAACTCGATGTGGCTACAGTATACACCTACTGTTGTGTATGCTAAGAACAGTGCGCGCACAGCACGCTGTTACATCTGTTACTTCCCACTCTTACTGTCTGTCACTCAGTTGGTCAGCTATTGTCATCGTGGACAGAACCGTTTGCATACAGCGGTCACCGGCTCATGCAGACCCTCACACATTCATTCTCAACTGTATTCATACTCCACTTATGTAATCCATTAATATTCAATAATAAATAAGCTCGCGCATATTTAACATTGGCGACGAGGATGGGATATACTAAATAATTAAATTGTGCGAGTAAAGAATAACTCACATGGACAACGAAGACAGTGACAAGAATTCGAGCTGCATTAGAATCACCGACAAGGTCAAAGAGGAAGACGAGAAAACCGCTACGAGTGGAAGTAGTGAAGACGAGAACAGCGCTGTCGCTACGTTTGGAAATAGCGAATTAGAAAAACAAGGAGAAGCGAGCGATCAAGCTTCCAGTCACAGTGGAAGTGCCGCAAAGAAAATATTCACGTGTGCAAGTGCAAGCAGTACATTGAGTTCTGTAGACAATCAATTATCACAAAACAATATTACGCAACAGCCTACAATGGCTGGACTTGGTAGTCTGGAGCCATTCGACTTGGCTCATCCACACAAATGGACATCGTATTGGGAACGTTTCAACTTATATCTGCTGGCCAATGATGTTAAAGACGAAGAGCGAAAAAAGGCGGCTTTCCTAACGCTGGCCGGCGCGCAGCTATATGACCTTTTAACATCATTGGCCTCACCCAAAAAGGTGAGTGAGATGAATTTAAATGAAATTGGCAACTTACTGACCGCCCATTTATCTCCACGCCCGTCCGAGATCGCTTCGTACTACCATTTTCACAAGCGGGATCAGCAGCCAGACGAGTCTGCAAACAGTTATATGGCAGCTCTGCGAACAGTGGCCAAGGACTGCAATTTTGGGGCCGCATTGGACCGAATGCTGCGCGACCGTTTTGTGTGCGGGATGAGGGATGAAAACCTACAGAGAAGCTTCCTAGCGGAGGAAGTCCTAACGTTGCAACGAGTCATGGAGCGTGCCATGACCAGTGAAGCCGCAGCAGCAAGTGCTGCCGCCATGAGACAATCGAGTGAGGCGGAACACAGCGAATCCATACATGGTGTCTCCGCGGGTCGTTCCCGCCAATATCAACGTAGCCGCAGCAGCAACCAGCAAGCGTGTGCTGGCTGTGGTGGTCATCACCTGAGGAAGCAGTGCCCTCATCGTAACACTGTTTGCCATTTATGCGGCCTTAAGGGCCATCTACAGCGAGTCTGTCGCCGCGCCAACATGTCTAGAGACAGCGCCACAACATCAGATTCTAGGAACGCACGCCAAGATGCTCAACAGCACAGATCGTCTCGAGGAGAATCTGCTGTTCATCACATACTGCCGCTTCTCAACCAAAAGAAGTCCATAACGATCATCATCAACGGTCGAACCTGCTTATTCGAGGTGGACTCGGGGTCCCCAGTGACCATTATGAGGGAATCAACGTTCCGTTACATCTGGCCTAAAGGCAGGCAAGATCTCTCCAAATGCGATTTGGAATTAAACGACTATCAGAGGAATCCGATCCCAGTAAAGGGAGTCAGCGACGTATCTATTCATTACAATCATCGAAAAATAGAAAATCTTCCCCTTGTTGTCGTCTCTGGCGGCGGCGCAAATTTACTGGGATGTAACTGGTTCGACGCCCTCGGTATACGAATTGAAGGAATATGTTCGATATCAAACAACATGAGCATTGAATCAGTACTCAGCAAATTCCAAAAGTTGTTTCACACCGAGCTGGGCCAATTGACTGGGCCCCCAGTATCCCTACACATAGACACAGCTGCCACGCCAGTACGTCTGCCACCACGGCGTTTGCCATTCGCCATCAAGGGTCTTGCAGCCAGGGCATTTTGGAAAGGGTCGAATATTCGGAATGGGCAACACCGATTGTGCCGGTAATCAAGAAGGACGGCATGGTCCGCATTTGTGGCGACTACAAATCAACTTTAAATAAAGCTATAAAACAACATTGCCATCAAATCCCTGCAGTCAACACGCTGCTGGCCTTAATCGAGGGAGGCTCAATATTCGCAAAAATTGACCTGGCGCAAGCATATCAGCAACTTGTTGTGGATCAACAATCGGCAATGCTACAGACCATAATCACGCACATGGGCGCATTCAAGGTCAACAGGCTGCAATTTGGCATATCGTCGGCTCCAGGAATTTTCCAAAGCTGTATTGAGAACATTTTGCGAGGAATTCCAGGTGTGTTGCCATATTTCGACGATATAGTGATTATGGGAAAATCGGAACAAGAGCTTGCAGAGAGGCTGAACGAGGTTTTCACGCGTTTCGAAAAATCAGGACTGCGATTGCGTAAAGACAAATGCCAGTTTGGTAAGCCTTCTATTGAATTCCTAGGGTTTAAAATAGACGCATTAGGAGTTCGGCCCTCAAGCGATAAAATTAGAGCTATTCGAGACGCACCCACACCGAAAGATAAAAAACAACTGCAAGCGTTTCTCGGATTACTGAATTTTTATCATGCATTCCTACCACACAAAGCAACGCTTGCTGAACCGCTACATCGACTACTAGATAAGAACGCCACTTGGAAGTGGAAACGACAGCATGCAGACGCTTTTTCTGCACTAAAAGAACTTATTACCTCTGACAATCTGTTAGTCCACTACGATGGTCAGTTGCCATTAGTGCTAACATGTGATGCATCACCATACGGGCTAGGAGCGGTCCTCAGCCACAAATTTTCAGACGGATCTGAAAAACCGATTGCATTTTATTCACGAACGCTGTCCAAGTCTGAAAGGAATTATGCGCAAATCGACAGGGAAGCAGTCGCATTAGTTGCAGGAGTCAAAAAATTTCATAATTATGTATATGGACATTCATTTACGCTTGTTACCGACCATCGTCCGCTTTTGGGCATTTTCACAACGTCAAAGCCAGTACCAAACGTAATTTCAAACGTAATGCTCCGTCGGTCAATATTTCTAAGCGCTTACAATTTTAACATCGTTTATCGCGAGGGAAGCAAGATGGGCAACGCGGACTTCTTAAGCCGTTGCCCAATATCAACTAAAGAAGGCGCTACGCATACTGAAGAGATCCTTATGATTGAGCTAGCAGCAACGCCCATCATAAATGCGCAACTCTTATCTTCACAAACGTCCAAGGACTTAACGCTCTCTAAAGTTTTGAGCTGGGTGTTAAGGGGATGGCCAGACACAAAGATCGAGAGAACAAATCCACTATACCCTTACTATGTACGTCGCGAGGAGCTATCTGCAAACAAAGGAGTCTTAGTATGGGGTAACAGAGCAGTCATACCCCCTCAAGCAAGGCGAGCCATCTTAAAAGCCCTTCATGCGTCTCACCCAGGTATCGTCAAAATGAAGGCCCTTGCACGCAGCTATGTGTGGTGGCCCAATATCGACTCAGAAATCGAATCAATTGTGAAGTCCTGCTCATCGTGTCAGGAAATCCGGAATCAACCACCCCAGACGCCACCTCACCATTGGGAATCGTCAAAGCGCCCCTGGTCACGCCTTCATGTGGATTTCGCAGGGCCCTTCCAAGGCAAAACTTTCTTCTTGGTTGTTGACTCTTACTCCAAATGGCTGGAGGTCGCCGTGGTCAACTCTACCTCTGCACTCTGTGCGATCAAGTTCCTCCGTCAACTGTTTGCCACACACGGCCTTCCTGATGAACTAGTCTCCGACAATGGCACCGCGTTCACGTCAGAAGAGTTCAGGATTTTCATGGAAAATAATCTAATACGACATATTCGCTCGGCTCCGTTCCATCCGGCAACAAATGGCCAAGCTGAGCGCATGGTACAGAGCACCAAAAATTATCTCAAAAAGTTTGACCGGAACTCGGAAATCAGTCTCAGCCTGGCCAGATATTTGTTTCATCAGCACATTACGCCTCACGCAACAACAAACCATTCGCCAGCTGAACTATTGATGAATCGAGAATTGAAAACCTATTTTGACAAAATTCAACCCACAGAAATAACATTTGCGAAACACATGAGAAACATCGAAGATCAATCTTATATTTCAGGTTCTCCAGTTTGGGTCAGGAACTATGCTGCAGGCCCCAAGTGGATCGAGGGATGGGTGTCCATCCAAACGGGACCTATCTCCTACACGGTTCGTACAGGCGACAACCGCATAGTCAAACGGCACTATGATCAGCTCCGCAGTCGCCAGCAACCATCTCCCTGTAATGACAACTACAGCACGGACATAGACCACAATGAGAGCGATGACGACGCATCGTCTCACGCAGCTGGTGGCACATGCGCCGCTAACCAATATGAGGGTTCACCTGCGATGCCGCCTACAGTAACCAACCAATCCCCAATGCAAGCGCCATCAGAGGTTCTTCGGAGATCTAAACGTGACCGACAGCCCCCGCAATTCTACGACGCATCTGGGTGTTAAGGGGTGTTGTGTATGCTAAGAACAGTGCGCGCACAGCACGCTGTTACATCTGTTACTTCCCACTCTTACTGTCTGTCACTCAGTTGGTCAGCTATTGTCATCGTGGACAGAACCGTTTGCATACAGCGGTCACCGGCTCATGCAGACCCTCACACATTCATTCTCAACTGTATTCATACCCCACTTATGTAATCCATTAATATTCAATAATAAATAAGCTCGCGCATATTTAACACCTACATACATGCCAAAACTTGTGGCTCCATCAATTACAGTCTATGAGATCGACGCGATCACACAGACAAACATACGGACACGACTAAATCGACTCGGCTGTTGATGCTGATCAAGAATATTTATACTTTATAGGTTCGAAAATGCTTCCTTCTCCCTGTTACATACATTTGCACATCATGATTCCCTTTTTCCCCTTTTTAATGGGAACTTTGTTTTTCTGAGTTTTGACTTTGAATTGGTAATCAGCGACTCTGAAGACCTCCGGGTACAAACTTCAGCCAATGCAAATAAGTTTTTTGACTTTTGTCCTTCTTTTGGGGATTTGGGACCTCAGGGGTTTTGGGATCTCAGAGGTGGTAAGAGATAGATGCTTCTTATAAGGGCTGCAAACCGGTGCGGAGTTGAACCGCTCCGGAGTCGGAGACTCCGGAATTTTCGGGAAATCCGAACCGAACCTGAACCGGAGCAGAACAACTTTTTTCTTCCCGAACCCGAACCTGAACCGGAGCAAAAAAAAATATCAAGATTGCCATTTCCCAATATTTGCAAGCCTTGAAATAAAATCAGCTAACAAAGAAACATTTTGCTTCATTGTATAATATTCAGAAAAAACTTATAATCAAAAGCTTTAAGAATGATAAATAAAATAATCAGGACTGTTCTCAATTCCACTTCGGTTTTCGTATAAACCAGAGATGGGCATGCACACATACCGTCACACTTTTCACACGCATACAAGCACATGCAAATATAAGTAGCTGTCAATGCTTATAGCGTACGTGTGATTTTTGCAGTCGGCCGCGGCAGAAACCTAATGCACGCGCTGCTTTGTGTGTGCATTGGAACGTCGCGACGCGCCCATCTCTGGTATAAACCTTTGAACTGGCCTTTTTGCTCTTGCAAATTTGAAAGTAATCTGTGGTTACTAGATCAAGGCTTCATTTTTCTTCGGATTGAATCCACTCGGGACTGAGCTGTCCGTTTCAACTGCTGGAGCAAATCCACTTTTAGTGAACGCGGATCTAGTAATCGTCGATATAAGTGTTATACAATATTATTAACATAGAGTTAAAAGTACAATCTCTATATATATAAAAGAAAGTGTCCTGATTCACTGATTCACTGATTCACTGACTGACTGACTGACTGACTGATTGGCAATCATCGCAGAGCCTAAACGGTAAGAGATAGAGGGGTGTAATTTTCACAGGAGTTTCTGTTAGTGGTGAAAGTGCGTACTAAGACGGGGTTTTGAAAAATTCCAACCGGAAAAGTCGGAAAAGCGTTGGAAAAGTTTGTATGGGAAAAATGCTAATTATCGTCCGATTGACTTGAAACTTGGTTTGTAAGCATAGTACGCGAAATAATTTGATACGTGTTTTCCCGATTTTGGAAAATCCGCCCACGAGGAAAATGGTCGGAAAATTCTGCATGCAAAAAACTATTTTTCATCCGATTGGCTTGAAATTCGGTTTGAAAGGAAAGTAGGTGAATTAAATTGAAATGTGGTTTTCCGAAGTTGGAAAATTTGATCCAAAGGTCGGAAAATTCCCGGAAAATTCTGCATGAAAATAACTATTTTTCATCCGATTGGCTTGAAATTCGGTTTGAAATTAAAGTAGGTGAATTAAATTGAAATGTAATTTTCCGAAGTTGGAAAATTTGCCCTGACGGTCGGAAAATTTTTTGGAAAATTCTGCATGAAAAAAACTGTTTTTCATCCTATTGGCTTGAAACGCGGTTTGTGAGGATAGAATACGAAATAATTTAAATGTGATTTTTCAATGTCGGAAAATCCGCCCACGAGGAAAATGGTCGGAAAATTCTGCATGCAAAAAACTATTTTTAGTCCGATTGGCTTGAAATTCGGTTTGAAAGGACAGAATACGAAATAGTTTGAAATGTGATATTCCGAAGTTGGAAAATTTGATCCAAAGGTCGGAAAATTCGCGGAAAATTTTGCATGAAAAAACTATTTTTCATCCGATTGGCTTGAAACTCGGTTTGTAAGGACAAAATACGAAATAATTTGAAATGTGATTTTTTAATGTCGGAAAATCCGCCCGTGAGGAAAACGGTCGGAAAATTCTGCATGCAAATAACTATTTTTCATCCGATTGTCTTGAAACTCGGTTTGAAAGGTCAATATCGGAATTAATTTTTGTTTTTATTTTCCGATGTTGGAAATACCGCCGGGAAGCCCACTGGGATGTGGGTGGTAAGTGGATGTAAAGTGTGTGGAATGTAGCGGGAATTGGGAGCGATGTGGGTGGGATGTGAGAGGGATGTGGGTGGGATGTGGGCGGGTAATGGGCGGGAAGCGGGTGGTATGTGGGCGGGAAGTGGGTGGGATGTGAGTGGGATGTGGGCGGGAAATTGGCGGGAAGTGGGGGGATGAGGGTGGGATGTGAGTGGAATGTGAGCGGGATGTGGGCGGTAAGTGGGCGGGAAATTGGCGGGAAGTGGGTTAGATGTGGGTGGGATGTGGGCGGTAAGTGGGCGGGAAATTGGCGGAAAGTGGGTGGGATGTGGGCGGGAAGTGGACGGCGGAAAGAGGGTGGGAAGTGGGTGGTATTTGGGTGGGATGTGGGTGGTATGTGGGTGGGATGTGGGCGGCAAATGGGCGGGATGCGGGTGGTATATGGGCGGGAAGTGGGTGGGATGTGGGTGGCATGTGGGCTGGAAGTGGGGGATGAGGGTGGGATGTGAGTGGAATGTGAGCGGGATGTGGGCGGTAAGTGGGCGGGAAATTGGCGGAAAGTGGGTGAGATGTGGGTGGGATGTGGGCGGGAAATTGGCGGGAAGTGGGCGGAAATTGGCGGGAAGTGGGTGGGATGTGGGCGGGAAGTGGACGGCGGAAAGACTGTGGGAGTGGGTGGTATGTAGGTGGGATGTGGGTGGTATGTGGGTGGTATGTGGGCGGGAAGTGGGTGGGATGTGGGTGGGAAATTGGTGGTAAGTGAGTGTGCGTTGTTGTACTATTGAAGGCGCAGCGAAGCGCGACGGGTTATTTGCTAGTCTATATAGATATATTATATATAGATATATTATATATTATAAAAGAGTTCAACCTGACTAATTGACTGACTGACTGGTGACCGTCGCACAGCCGAAACCATAAAAGATAGGAAGATGAGATTTTCACAGTAGTTTTATCTTATGCTGAAAGTGAGTACTAAGAAAGGATTTTGGAAAATTCTGCCGGGAAATGTGGAAAATTCGCGGAAAACTTTTGTATGAAACTTTTTTGTTTTTCATCCGATCAAGTTCAAACTTATTTTCAAAAATCAATAAAAATAATTCAACATTAACTGCATACCAATCTTCCCGAAAATCAACCACCTTTGGGTGGAATGTTGGAGGTCAAGGTTGCCAGCCATTTGCTCCCAGTTCATTTCGAAAGGCACACTTTGCTTTACCGTTGCATCAGAGAACAAAGAGCGCACGCAATACCAAAGCCCAGAGAGCATAAATCGAAGAGAAACGATTTCAATGTGTGCGTGGGAGCAATTGAATTGAGTTGCCTCGGCAACAACAACAAGACAGAGTACAAATTAAAAAACTACAGTTGCAATTAAAACAAAAACAAACGCAAATACAAAAACTCCAGCCACAACTAAAATAACAGCAACATGAAATAATTCAAATAAGGACTTTCCTTACCGTGGAAATTGGGCGGGAAGGGTGTGGGATGTGGGTGGGTGGGAAGTGGGAGGGATGTGGGTGGGAGATGGGATGGAGCTGGAGGGGAAGTGGGAGGGATGTGGGTGGGATTTGGGTGGTAGGTGGCTGGGACTTGGGCGGTAAGTGGGTGGGAGGTGTGGGATGTGGGTGGTAGGTGGGTGGGATTTGGGCGGTAGGTGGGTGGGAGGTGTGTGGGATGTGGGTGGGAGATAGGTGGGAACTGGAGGGGAAGTGGGAGGGAGGTGGGTGGGATTTGGGTGGTAGGTGGGTGGGATGTGGGTGGGAGGTGGCTGCGACTTGGGCGGTAAGTGGGTGGGAGGTGGGTGGGGAGGTGTGTGGGATGGGGGGGGGATGGGTGGTAGGTGGCTGGGACTTGGGCTGTGGGTGGGGGAAGTGGGTGGGAGGTGTGTGGGATGTGGGTGGGATTTGGGTGGTAGGTGGCTGGGACTTGGGCGGTAAGTGGGTGGGAGGTGGGTGGGATGTGGGTGGTAGGTGGGTGGGATTTGGGCGGTAGGTGGGTGGGAGGTGGCTGGGACTTGGGCGGTAAGTGGGTGGGAGGTGGGTGGGAGATGGGTGGGAACTGGAGGGAAAGTGGGTGGGATGTGGGTGGGAGGTGGCTGGGAGGTGGCTGGGACTTGGGCGGTAAGTGGGTGGGAGGTGGGTGGGAGCTGTGTGGGATGTGGGTGGGAGATGGGTGGAAACTGGATGGGAAGTGGGAGGGATGTGGGTGGGATTTGGGTGGGAGGTGGGTGGGATTTGGGCGGGAAGTGGGTGGGAGGTGGCTGGGAGGTGGGTGGGAGGTGTGTGGGATGTGGGTGGGAAGTGGGTTGGATCTGGGCGGGAATTGGGTGATAAGTGGGTGGGATGTAGGCGGGAAGTGGGTGGAAAGTAGGTGGGAAACGGGTGCAAGTTGTGAAAAAAGTAGATTGGGAGTGGGTGAGGTGTAGGTGGGATGGGGGTGGTAAGAACGCAGCAGCAAAGTCGTAACGCTGAATAAGCAAAGTAGTAAAACGTTGATTTCAAGCCTATGCATGTATGATTCGATTTCTGGGCTCTACAGAGGAAATAAATTTATAGAATGTTTTCAAAATTGGTAAATATTTGACTCTCACGATTGACTTCAAACTGATTCTGATATGGGATCTATACTGTTCAAGGCGCAGCGAAGCGCGACGGGCTTTTTGCTAGTAGTTTATATAGTTTAAAAGTTTATACGAAAACCGCAGTGGAATTGAGAACAGGCCTGAATAATTAATAATTCTTAACCATGTTTATATTTGATGAAGACGAAAAGGAATCTCTTTGCTTTAAAGTTTTGAAAAACAACCATTGTAAGGAACTTAAAGATGTCGCATTTGTTGTATCAGCAGCAGCTTCACAAGTATCACTCTAGCGCACTTTTCCTACTCTATATTTGTTTTATCCAGCGATAGAGTCAGTAATAATAAAAGATTGTTCAAGACAGACCAATAATTAACCTATACCACTGGGGCGATAGAATTTCCTCCTCTAATACAGAAGGTCCGAAATGGGGCACACAAATACAAAAAGACTACTTCTGTCAATTTGTCGTTGTGTGTTGCTGTCACTTCTTGCAGTTGGGTTATCTTTGCAATTCTAAAACAGTTATTGCAACGGGCTCTGGCGACTTGCAGAAGATAGGAAAATCCTGCTTAGAATAAAAACGGGAGGTTCTTGAAGCAGTTGTACAGTCGACCATCCTTCTTGGTGGTATGAGTGTGTCTTGTTTAGAAAGTTATAATCAAACATTAATGTACAGGCCAGTTCCCGTTTTCGATATCTATCAAATCATGTAGAATCGGAATTGAAAAATGTTCTCACTTCCAAAAACCGTCAGTGCTATTGGGCATTGTTACTTAAAAACCCAATTATCATCATTCGATCCTCTTAACAGCAAAAACATATGGTCGAGTTTTTTAATAGTTTTTTAGAAATCACAACATTTACCAATTCCGATGAACCAGATTTAGAAACGGGAACAGGCCTGATATAGACTGAACGATCCAAGCTTGAATACGATATTATCAAGCCTCTAAACTTCCACCTATGAATAAAATGTTTAAGGGCCTTTTTCTCATCTTATGTTCGATCCCGAACCTAGGTTCAGCGACCTTCTGAACCTTCTCCTTGAACCCGAACCCAAAAAGTTTCGCGGGTTCGAACCTCGGAGTGAACCCCTCTCGAGTTTTAGGAGGTTTGCAGCCCTGCTTCTTATACCTGGAGGCAGATCAATTTTATTTTCAATTTTTGCCACGCCCCCTCCCGCCCCTGCATTTTGGAAAAAACATATTATCTCCCATTGTTTTGTAGATAGATGATTCGTTACTTTTTAAGATAGTTAGTCATTAGCAATATGTATCGATTTGCTAAAGAAATGATAAAGATCGGATAAGCGGTTCTTAAGTTGTGAAATCTTGCCTAATTTAATCGAAGTTATTAAGTTACTTATTTTTTGTTTTGCAGCTAAGGAAGCACTATATCTCTAATCAAAAAATATTCCACATAAGCAAGCATCATTTTCCAACGACAAGGCTCTCTAAATTCTTACTCGTGGGAGAAAACCTTGGCCAATGCTGAGTTGATGTTTTTTTAATCTAAATTTTGTATTCAATCCAAATAGAATAAAACTTCAACAACTTTACTAATCTTGTCCCACACCTTAGGTATCAAGAAAGAAAATCATTGATAATGTGATATCACATATGGGCATTTCCACAGAAATTAAAAGTGCTTAAAAACACTTTGTTTATCATATTTTCAAGGGGAGACAAATATATTGAACTAATGTAAGGTAATCTTACATTTATTCATAACTCCTTTCGAAATATTCGGTTGTACGATCATGCTACCTCAAATTTTCTCATTTGGATATTTATATTGAACTTTATTGTTGATAAAAATGCCTTTCGATTGCCTTTAATTTTGCTATCTTAAATCTTTCTGAGAATGCATAAGAAACCATGAAAAACTATGAGATTGCAATTAACTGTAATTTTTTTATATTATAAACAACATAAATATAATAATAGAAAAAAGTGTCGCGTATCGAATCCTATTTTATTTTGAAGTAAAAAAAATAAAGAAAATTTTTTGATCAAATAAATTTTAAAAGTAAAATTATTCAACAACATTCTAAAATTAATCGCACTATATAGTTTTGGCAGACTTCGCTAAGTTTTACTTTTATACTGATGGAAAAAAAAACTCCACTTCTATTTTTTGTCGCGTGCGAATCGCTTTTTAATTGGCTTTATCTTAAAACCAGATATAGGTGTTCTGACCAGGGCTGCAAACCCCTCTGAAATCGGCGAAGGTTCACTCCGGGGTTCGAACCCGTGAAATTTTTTGGGTTCGGGTTCACGGAGCGGGGTTAGTAGGTCGGTGAACCTAGGTTCTTTTTTTTTTTTTTTTGCTAGCTTAAGAAACAGGAATGTAAATTGTAACAACTATTGATATATTCCAAATAATATTCGAACTATGCTAAAGTTAATAATGGATAAAACAAAATTAACTGACTGATGAAAAATTTGCCTGAATGTGTGTTTAAGGAACAGCTAATGCAACATATTATTGTTATTTACATTGATAGTTTACCCAAACCTTTAACACATTAGAATCTTTAGGCAATCTTGGAATTCCTTAAAATAAAGCTACGAAGTCTTTCACTATTATGTATTTGTCACTAATTCTTTATATTCTATCTCTTTAGCTAAGAATTACATTTCATGATCATAAGAATAATCAGTGATGCTTTTAGTTCTTTTTGAGGTTCAAACAATTCAGCAATTTGTCTCTTTGCAAGCTGTTTTTGTTTCAAGGTCAAAAAATTAAGTTTCTTGGATTCAAAAAAGAAAAAAATTACTATACTGCTGATGTCGGATTTTGCTAAAAGCCTGCCTTGAGATTCCCAAGCGGTCATAGCAGTTCTGTCATGAGGTACTTTCTGCCAATACACCAAGGACAGACGAAGACAGCTGAATATTGAATTGCTATCCATGAAATAGCTGTACTGTCAACCAGCCTCCTTTGTGGTGTTGTGCGTGTCTTGTTTTAGACAAGTTATGAACAAAATCCTAACTTAAATGACCTAGAGCATGCTTAAAAAAGTTCTATGATTTTATTTGAGATTGAATGTAAAAAGTAAAAACGTTTTTCTAAGAATTTCAGTATTTACGATCATTCAAACCTTAAAGCACCAATACATAAGTCAGCCCGAAAAAAGTAATATGAATTTTTTTCTGAACCGAATCACTTTTAACTTTTATTTTGCTCCGGTTCGGGTTCAGGTTCAGCCGCGAAATTTTTTTTGCTCCGCTTTAGGTTCGGTTTGGGAATCTCGAAAATCTCGGAGTCTCCGACTCCGGAGCAGTTCAGCACCGGACCGGTCTGCAGCCCTGGTTCTTACTACTTTACCACTAAAAAGTTCTTCGAAAGTGCTAACTTATAGCGGTAACAGAAGAAAAAAAACTATTTAAATTTGACTTTTATTCGACTTTAATGCGACTTAATGTACGACTGTCGCGTTCGACATCGTGGAAATACCCATATATGTATGTATAATGAAAGATGAGGAGGGTAAAGACTTTAGTTAGCTACACTCTCTTGTTCTCGTTCGCTATCTTTCTTTTGTTTATGTTGTGGATGTAATTCAAGTATGTAAAGTGTTCAATGTACATTTTACATACATCAAAATTTACGTTTATCGAGATTTTGAATAGCAGAGGAAATTATTAGAACTAACTCTCTTATTTTTCGGTACTGAAAACCGGCGATCTAAATAAAGGTAATAGGTTTACGGCTATAAGAAAATATTTGTTTTCGGTTTCTAATTTTACAGGGTATTTAGCGGTTTTCGACTTTAAAATATGTTTGTATAAAATATTCAAATTTGTATACCCTTGCAGAAGGTAAAAATTGTCTGGATGTTTGATGAACGCAAAGAAGGAAGCATCTCCGACCACATGATCAGCATGTCGAGCTGAGTTGATAAAGATTTGATTTCTTCTAATGTCCCAGAACCGTAACCTGAACTGAACATACGAGTCGATTTGATAACCTAATATAAACAATTAAACTGTGGTTGTTTATGGAAAATTATAATGTCATGGTTTTCATTGCTAAAGAAGCGCCTTTCATTTATTCTTCGTCTTTTAAATTATTATGTTGAAAACGCTGTTAGGAACAATTTGTAACACTTTTGATATTTTTATAGCTTTTTCATTTGTTCAATAAATTTTATGCAAAAGAGTTTGGTCGTTCCACAACATTCCCACCCCTGTCGGTGCGCTCAAACTGATCTTGTTGTGTGTGGGGCTCGTGAGCTCATCACGCAACCGGCCGGAGGCCATTCCGATGTCGCCATTGTCATAGCTGACAGCTGTTCCGGCACAGCTGAGCGCGTTCGCTGGCGCATTCTGTTCTGTCATATTCCTATCCATCGCATGGCTCTCTCTCAGCCTCCTCAGTCGTTCATTCGTTGGCCCATTTGGTTGTCGAGCTGTAGTGCCGCTGTGCCGTGTCGTGCTTTCCCTTGCGCTCGTTCTGTAGTCGTCGTCCGTTTATTTTTGTATTGTCGCATATATTTAGTTAATATTTTGTTGTTGTTATTTATAGTGCATAGTTGGCGTGGAGCTAGTTGATTGTTTTGTTAGTTGTTGATTTGTTGTAACTGTTCAAGGGACGATGGCGGCCAAAGATCGCTTACCCATATTTCCCTCACGTGGGTGGGTATCCAGTGAGCAGCAGGATTTGATTAACTAAAACTCACCTCTACCCCCACAACTTGCAGGGCACAAACGCTGATGAAATCCCGTCTGGCTGGTGCCACCAAGGGACATGGCTTGCTCAAAAAGAAGGCCGATGCCTTGCAGATGCGCTTTCGCCTGATCTTGGGCAAGATCATTGAGGTGGGTGGCCGCTAAACATTTCAACGAAGCACCTCATATTTCCCTGTTTCCCAGACCAAATCGCTGATGGGTCAGCTGATGAAAGAGGCTGCCTTCTCGTTGGCCGAGGTCAAGTTCACCACCGGCGACATCAATCAGATTGTGCTGCAAAATGTGACCAAGGCCCAGACCAAGATACGTACCAAAAAGGATAATGTCGCTGGAGTGACGCTGCCCGTCTTTGAGCCATACCAGGACGGCGTGGATACCTATGAGCTGGCTGGGCTGGCTCGAGGTGGCCAGCAGTTGGCCAAGCTTAAGAAAAACTATCAGAGTGCTGTGCGTTTGCTGGTGGAGTTGGCCTCGCTACAGACCTCCTTTGTGACCCTGGACGATGTGATTAAGGTGACCAACCGACGGGTCAATGCCATTGAGCATGGTGAGCATGGTGCGGGTGTAGCATAGCCCACTTTAAAGCTGATCCCTGTCTCTCTGTTCCCAGTAATCATACCTCGCATTAATCGCACCATCGAGTATATCATAAGCGAACTGGATGAGCTGGAACGTGAGGAGTTCTATCGCCTCAAGAAGATTCAGGATAAGAAGAAAGAGGCACGGAAATCCGCAGATCGTCGACGTGAAGAGCAGCGTCGGCTGGGCGACATTGAGGCCAATGAGCAGGTCCAGAATATACTCGAAGAGGATGGTGATGAAGACTTGCTATTCTAGAGAAATTCGGCCAGCCCCTCCTGCATCCCACACAACTGTACTACCTCATCCAATGCTTTTCATGTACTTTCTTGTTCTCCCACTTGTTCAATGTGATCTAGTGATCTATATTGTTGTTGTTGTTGTTGTTGTAGTTACTGTTGCTCTTGTTGATTATATGAGTGATCCAAAGCTAACATACGTATCTGTGTCTTCGTGTGGATCGTTCTCGTTGGCGTCTGACCGCGACTCAATTGCTAATTTGATGTGCAAAATAGAGACAAATTTTTTAATGGCCCATCAACATGTCTTATTAAACTGCTTATAATAGTTCCAATTGCCAATTACCCATGGCCATTCCCACTTCACCGATATGGCTATGCGAGGGAGGTTTATGAGGTAGTGCAGCCGAATATGAAAACACTTACCCAAGATGGCAAGCTGCAATCGGTTTCAGTTTCAGCTAACCAAGCTTATTGAATTGCATATTGAAAATGTTGAACCATGCAAGTATCGAATGGCAGACCACAAATGCCAGTTTAGGACAAGAACGTGATTACGACTTACGTGTAAGTTATGTTTATAAAATAGTCTCTCCAATTGTGGATGTAGTGTTTAATAGTAAACATATGTATATATAAACGCAACTATTGAAGCAACCCAAACGGAATTGTCGGTGTTCCTGAAACTTCCTTTGGTTGTTTTTAAATGTTGCAGATTTTGTGGCGACATTTGGCATATGTTTTGCTAATAAAGAGATTAAAGTCACAGCTATACATATATATAAAAGTGAATGTATGTTTTGTCCTAACGGAAGTCTAATCGATCTTCACGAAGTTTTTACAGTGTGTTCATGGCGATCAGAAAAGAGCCATAAGCTATATCTCAAGTCGGTGAATGGTCCAAAAAACCGCGAAATTTCCAAAATTATTATAACAGATTAGAAGAGAATTCATGAAAGCGCATTCACGCACAAATGCCTGAAAAGATTTTTTATATTCTTACAGGTACAGTGTGTATGTATACATTAGGGTGAACGCCGAGAAAACAGTTAACTGATACCATCTTAAACAATTACTTTAGGGTAAATTAAAAAATCAAAAAAATGTAGATCATATTTTAACCTCTGCGGAAATACTTCAAAGTTTCCACAAATATTACGTATACGACATGTTCACCAAATCGAAATTTTGTCGACGAATTCTCCGTATCATTTCAAAAGTTGTCAAATTTGAATTTAATCAACCAACAAATAAAAATGGAGCAGGAATCGAATGTATTTTTGGTCGGTAAATTAATACCTTATTTTGTGTAAGCGAGCCAGTGCACAGTGAACACTGGGCCAGATTTCATTTTAGGCGGCATAAATTCGAAAAATGTAGTTAGACAATTGCAATTTGCGCACATTTGATAGACATCAAGTGTGTTATAACTCGGGAAATTATAAAACAGTCCGACCACGACCACCCTTACTGCCCACATTAGATAAGGGGCCCACTTCTGGTGTAGTTTGACAGTTTTTTAAAACTTCTGGAAATCAATCATGAAAAAATTTTTTAAATTCTGTTTTTTAAATGTCATTGTACTTTTTATTAAAACGAGAGCGTAAATTAAAGTCGGCTCTAACCGACTTCGATATACCCGTTACTCATGAAAAAACATGTTTAACAGTGTTCCTGCGTTCCTTAGGGTGACCATCCGAAAAGTATGTAACATTTTTTTGGGGTGGGAGGGGGTTAGCGGGGGAGCTTAGTTCACTTTTTTGCTCATAACATGAGAGCCGCTCATCCGATCTTTATCATTTCTTTTGCAAATCGATTAGAAATGTTAATTAATAACTATCTCTAGAACGTACGATTCGTATATCTTCAAAACTGTAGGAGATATAACGTTTTTTCCAATTTGCGGGGGCGGGAGGGGGCGTGGCCGAAATTTGAAACAAACTTGATCTGCGTGCAGATAAAAGAAGCATTTGTTCCATACAAGTCAAACCTCTATCTCTTACCATCCCTGAGATCTAGGTGTTCATACAGACAGACGGACGGACGGACAGACGGGCATGTCTATATTGACTCGGCTGTTGATGCTGATCAAGAATATATATACTTTATATGGTCGGAAATGATTCTTTCTGCCTGTTACATACATTTGCACGACTTTAGAATACCCGTTTTACTCCACGAGTAACGGGTATAAAAATTTAAAATGTGTCAATGCGAGGGCTGTTTAAAAAGTTCTCGGCCTCCAAAGTAGGCTTTTCTAAATAAAGGTGTGTGGATGGTTCACAACTTTCCAGGATTCACTATTAACAAAAAGCAAAATGAAAAACGGGAAATTGGTAAAAATTAATGCCTTTAGGGTCCGAAGCAGAATCATGAAAATAAAATCTAATTTGTAAAATTGGCGGCCAGAAGACCAGAAGTGGGCCCTAAATTGCTGTTAAATATCTTTTTTTAAATCATGAATTTCTGTTACCTAAATTGAGAATGCTTATATCATTTAATATTTATGTGATTTTTATATTGTGTATTTATATTTTGAAGTCATTACATTTTAAATAGTAGGTATGTATATAAAACCAGTATCCATATTTTTTCTTGGCGTAGAACAAATCAAATGTCACACTTAAACGTTTTCTGCTAAGTTTACAAATAGAGTAAATAATAGTTTTATTCAAAGGTATGTTGAAAATATCACTTACTAACTATTTTTTATATCCTTGATTAAATACTATTTAAATTTTATCTAGCTCAACATCTAGTTCAATAGCAATAGAAAGTGCTGCGGCATGTACAAGCAGACTTGTGTTGTTTTCTTGCTTGTCTGCCAGATTACATGCCAATTTCCTAATTAGTCGAGATCCACCGACGTGTCGCACAGTGGCCGGTTTCGCTGACTTAGCGTTGCAAAAATCGTAACTTTTGAACGGAAAAAGATTTTTAAAAAATTTCAAAGGAACGATTATAAAAAATTTCTGAAGCTTTAATATGAGCGTAAAGTTCTTATTTGAAAGATACTGAAATTTTCTATCACATTTCCTTCGGAATTTTTCGAATATCTCTTTTCATTTGAAAGTTTCGGTTTATGCTACGCAAACCTGGCACGCGCTTGATTTTATCTAAATACGTAGACTATTCATGCATTTTAATATGTTCAAGTCGCTCACGTAAGGCGCAACACTGCGCAAGATCACATAAATATATTTTTATTTAGAAAAATGTATTTTAAAAATATTTTCACTTTAGAAGCGTGAATGAGCGTGAATGTACTGTTCGCAGTCCATCAAAGTGGGAAAATAGGGTACAAAAGTAGTACTTCAGTAAAACGACAACAACTCAAATATTGATGCATCTTTAATAAGCAAAAAACCAAAATCCCTTCCGAATTTCCGTTTGGATTTTATACGTTCCAAAAAGTAACATTTGAAACCAAAACGAGAGCATAAGTTAAAGTCGGCTCTAACCGACTTCGATATACCCGTTACTCATGAAAAACATGTTTAACAGTGTTCCTGCGTTCCTTAGGGTAACCATCAGAAAAGTATGCAACATTTTTTTAGGGTGGGTAGCGGGGGGGCTCGGTTCACTTTTTTGCTTATAACTTGAGAACCGTTCATCCGATCTTTATCATTTCTTTGGCAAATTGATTCATTTTGCTAATTACTAACTATCTCTAATTACTAACTAAACAAATCGTCTATCTTTTAAAATGTAGGAGATATAACGTTTTTTCCAAATTGCGGGGGCGGGAGGGGGCGTGGCCAAAATTTGAAATAAATTTGATCTGCGTGCAGAAAAAAGAAGCATTTGTCCCATACATGTCAAACCTCTATCTCTTACCATCTCTGAGATCTAGGTGTTCATACAGACAGACGTACAGACGGACAGACGGACAGACGGACATAGCTATATCGACTCGGCTGTTGATGCTGATCAAGAATATATATACTTTATATGGTCGGAAATGATTCCTTCTGCCTGTTACATACATTTGCACGACTTTAGTATACCCTTTTTACTCTACGAGTAACGGGTATAAAAATACAAAAATTTATCAGTTTGAAAAATTGTTCAACTTTGAACCACTGTAAAATCCAAAATAATTGACCAAATTCAATAAACTAAACATTTTCGTGTTATCTGGGGTTTTCTTTATTAAATTAAAGCGGTCAAAAAAATCGACTATCAATTTTTGATTTTTGCAACGCTAAATTCGCCAAACCGGCCACTGTGCGTCGTTGTATGCCTCACGTGGACTTCCCACTTGATTCATTGCTATTTACTAAAAATACCATGCTCGACGATAACGATTTTGAATTCTTTGCCTTGAATGTTTGAACATTTCGAGCGCTTTTTGCAACCTTTTTTTCAAGTAAATCCCAAAGATTTTAATTTTTATGTGCTAACTGCACGCTCCTTAAGCTGCCCAAAAATCCAGCTCCAAATTGCACGGGAATTTCGGTTGTTTTAAGACCATACATAGAACAGCGTTTCATGGCTGAACTCAAACTTAACTGCAAATATCAAGAGAATGTGCGCAAAGCCGCAAAAAGCATTAATAACACGATGATATATACACTTTAAGGTCAAACTCCTCATATTTACTTTTTGTCAGAAATTGTCAGAAAGTTAGTTTATACTCCACAATTCACGGGCACGTTGGTTAGGTTATTTTCTATATAAGGACATAACAAAACGATAAATAGAAACAACACTTTACAAGAACAACACTCAATTTGTTTCAGAAGTCACATTCTACATACCTTTGCCTTTATTTTCCATATTTTACATTCAATTTTTATTCATGGAGTGATAAATGGCACAAGCTTAAAGTTGAGTAACTGTTTCTCGTTTTTTTAACACAACAAGCAGCTGACCGGAACAGTTGACTTTGCAGCCCTGCGAAAAATTCAGGGCTGCACTGACAGCAAAACGCTTAGTGGATTTAATATACCTAATGTATGCTGGTTAAGAATAATTGATTAAAATCACGATTTTTTTCCATAAAAATTTTGAATTTATGCCGCCCAAACTGAAATCTGGCCCAGTGCACAGTGTAAGATTTTGCCAATCTAGGGGGACTTAATTCAATAGCAGTCGTATTTTAATAGCTATCGACTTGAACTTTGGCCTAAATGTTCAAATATTCCCCAAAGAAATTTTTGGACGAAATTATAAAGTGGGCGTGGCACCTTAAAGGGCGTAAGGTACGTAAAAACCAGAAAACTTTTACTTTTTATACACTTGAAAAGTGTATTATAACTTTGCCCAGAAGGTTGCAACGCATAGAAGGAATCATCTCCGACCACATAAAGTATATATATTCTTGATCAGCGTGACGAGCTGATTCGATTAAGCTTTGTCCGTCCGTCTGTCCGTCTGTCTGTTTCTACGCGAACTAGTCCCTCAGTTTTGAAGCTATCCAGCTAAAATTTTGCACAGAGTCTTCTTTTGTCTGCACGCTGCTAATATGTCGGAACCGACCGGATCGGATGGCTACTTCTTGTAGCTGCCATACAAATGATCGGTCGAAAAATGTGTTTTAATGAGAAATACTGTTTTTTTCTCAATATTACCGCTCTCAATCACGGTCATGGGTAATATTAAATGTTTTTAAGCTGATCTGCGAAGTTTGGTCGAAGTCGCTAACCTTTGAGACAAGCGATTTCAAGTGTATAAAAACTTCGGCACGGACGAAGTTAGCCTTGCCTTTCTCGTTTAACATACAATCCGCAATAAAAACAAGGAAAATTTTTTTTCAAAAAAGTGTCTGGTTAGTATTTTTATACCCGTTACTCGTAGAGTAAAAAGGGTATACTAAAGTCGTGCAAATGTATGTAACAGGCAGAAGGAATTATTTCCGACCATATAAAGTATATATATTCTTGATCAGCATCAACAGCCGAGTCGATATAGCCATGTCCGTCCGTCCGTCTGTCTGTATGAACACCTAGATCTCAGAGATGGTAAGAGATAGAGGCTTGACATGTATGGGACAAATGCTTTTTTAATCTGCACGCAGATCAAGTTTGTTTCAAATTTTGACCACACCCCCTCCCGCCCCCGCCCCCGCCCCCGCCCCCGCAATTTGGAAAAAACAATATATCTCCTACAGTTTTGAAGATAGATGATTCGTACCTTCTAAAGATAGTTAGTAATTAGCAAATCGAATAAATTTGCCGAAGCAATGATAAGGAAAGGATGAGCCGATCTCAAGTTATGAGCAAAAATGTGAAAAATAGCCGAGTTCAAAAAGTGTTGCATACTTTTCAGATGTTCACCCTAAGGAACGCAGGAACACTGTTAAACATGTTTTTCATGAGTAACGGGTAAATCGAAGTCGGTTAGAGCCGACTTTAACTTGCGATCTCGTTTGTTCTGATTTTAACCAATTTAAAAATATTTTTGTAAATTAATCATGAAAAAAAAAATAATTTTTTATTTTTAATTTATTATTTTTGGTAAATGTTCATGCTTTTGCTTGTAACTTCAAAAGTATTGGCCGTACAAATATAAAAATGGATAGGTTTCAAAGGTAATTCATTATTGAAAGAAAAAAGCGATTTTAAGATTTTTTCGGAATTTTATTTTAATTAAAAAAACACAACTCAAAGTTGATAAAAAGATAAGGCGAAATTTTTTTTGGCAAATTTAATCAAAATCTGAATTAAAATCACAACTTTCTTCACTAGATTGATCTGAAAATAGTTTTATAGCTCTTTCTATTCGGTTTGAGGTTGAAGGCGCGACATCAATCCTACAAGCATCGCCTTTTATTTTGCCCTGAAACCATCTTGCATTATCGGTAATAATTCTGGACTTATCCCTCTTAGTTTTAGTCCACCACAGCTCAAATTCATGGCACATGCTTGTTAAGTGCAACTTAAGCTTTTTATGTTCAATATCGATGCCAAAATGATCGCTGCGTGCTCTAGGAGTGATTTAAGCTTACGTTTCTTGCCCAAACCTCGAAAAACTCTGCCCGTTTTATTTCACTCATTGCTGAATTGAAGGTCTTTGTGCAAAATAATAGCAAATTTTTATTTCTGATCCTGATTTAAAATGGACTTCTGCAAACAATGTATGTTTTGGTTGATTTGAATGTGATTGAATGTTGTTCGTTTTTTATCACCAAAAACAAAATATTGATAAAAAATATACCTACTTTTTGGCACTTATTTCCAAAAAATAACAACAATGTATGCCACTTATGAAGTCCATTTATAGCATTTTTTGTTTTGTTTTCGGCTTGTTTTCGTAACTGTTAAGCCATTTCAGGCTTCTTTTGGTGCAGCCCTCGTCAGAATACTTAGATAATAATTTAACTTTGAATTCGCACTTGCATGTGCATAATACTCTTGTTATGTTAAGTTGTTAGTAGATAAGTCTCTCTTTTGTTATCTCTCTCTCTGCCTCTGCAATGATCTGATTCGGTTTGAGGGAAATTAAAAATTCCTTTAAGTAAAACCTATTTAAATAAACCTTCTCCATTACCTTCATGTTTTACGGCATACAACAACGTATAGCGACCACTGTTCGTTCAGTGACGCAAGGCGAAGAGCTGGAATCGTTTAGACTGAATTCCTGCCTTTGTCACGAACAGTCGTTAACCTTTTTATCAATATCTTCCACCGAGATTGCCAACTGATCGGTCGTAATATTTCAGCCCATATTCCAACGGTGTTTGTTTGTAGATACTTTTCACTTCTGATTAGGGTTGTCGAAATATCGATTTCCTTGGATATTAGTAATATCAACAATACTAGTAATATCCAAGAGAATGTAAAATTAGGGATACAGCTACAAAGGGGCCAACCCAAGCGTCTCTCAATTTTTTGGTGTATGTGCTTTTAAATTTTTCGCACAAGAGAAAGGAATACATGCACAGTTTAACGCCAAATCCGAACGGCAAAGTTTGAGAATTTGCTTTTTCATGGCTAGTTAGTTAGGTGGTGAAGGTGACCGGATGTGTAAAAGCTTTTTTTCTAAAGAAAGTAAAAAACTTTTATTATTGGATCTTCCGGCGGGATCGAGCACACGACCTCCCACCGAGCAGTCCAGCACGCTAACCGCTGGGCGACGCACCGTCACCTAACTATCCAAGAGAATGCCTTCAGAAAACCTCCCTTTTGTGGTCGAAACTAACAAAAATACACACCAAAAATATATTTTACAAGTATTAGATATCGATATTTCGAAATCTCTACTGCTTATGCCTTTTTAAAACAAACTAAGTATTTGCATCTTTTTCTAAAATTCTTAATTACTTAATTTGCTCTTTGCATATATTGGATGAATTAAGATATTTGGGCTCTAAGGGGGGGCTTCAGCCCCTATAGCCCCCCCCCCCCCTGGATCCGCTACTGTCCGTCTGTCCGTCTGTCTGTCCGTCTGTCTGTCCGTCTGTTTCTACGCAAACTAGTCTCTCAGTTTTAAAGCTATCGAGCTGAAACTTTGCACAGAGTCTTCTTTTTACTGCACACTGCTAATATGTCGGAACCGACCGGATCGGATGACTATATCTTATAGCTGACATTGGAACTATCGGTCGAAAAGTAAGTTTTTGTAAGAAAACGTTTTTGTTTTTAATGTAAACGCCTTCCGCTTCGACAATTTTTAGTTTTATACGCTTTTACACAGATTTGGAAGTTTTGGTCAAGATCGGATGACTATATCTTATAGCTGCCATAGAAACTATCGGCCGAAAAGTGGCTTTTATTAGAAAAATGGTTTGTTTTAATGCTGACGTTCGTAAACTCTGTTGTATTAAAACACTTGCAAGGGTATTAAAACTTCGGCAAAGACGAAGTTAGCTTGGCCTTCTCGTTTTTGTTTTCAATTAAGTCCCCCAAGATTGGCAAAATCTTACACTGTGGGACGTTTTAATTTCTCGGATTTCATTGATTCCTTTTAAAACGTCAATTGCATTTAAGCGATTGCAGTTCTTTGTTGAGAGAAGCTTGGCTTGGGCCCGTAGGAGGACCTGTATAGCCAATTTCACATTAACAGTTCTTTGTTCGACTTGCACTTGCAATAACTATCAATAAAGCACAAACTTTAAGCGACTGTAAAGTAGCTGGTCATGGAAGGCTGGGTATTTTCAAATTATTTACTCGATCACATTGAGTATTATTGGCTTAAAAATATATGTAATGGGGGAACGAAACATTTCAGACCCTATAAAGTATATGTATTCTTGATCAGCATGAACAGCCGAGCCGATATAGCACTGTCCGTCTGTTCGTCTTTCTGTATGAACGCGATCCCAGTAAATATAAAAGATATAGATATTTGCATGTCTAATTTACAGTTAATTCATTCGAGATGTGGAATTGCTTAGCGTGAAAAACTTGTCTAGAATCAAATAATTCTTTTATGATGTCTTGTGCTGAGAATAAATCAATTTTGAAATCGTGTTAAAATACTTATGCCAACCCCCATTTGCAAATTTATCATTACAATTTTGTAACTCAAGCACCTGATTGTGAATTACTTCTGTGTTTTATTAAAAGCTTACATTTATACCATGCCACCAACGATGTTGTGTGGAAGCAACTGAATAGTCAAGTATTGCTTAAAACACGCACTCAGACACCGGAAGTACGGATACTTAGCTTCAACAAAAAAGAAATTATACATAAAAAAACCATTGAACCAGAATCTGCAGCTTCCACATGAGCTTTAGTTAACCATAAATACGGGTATTTTTGCAAGAAAAGCACATACTATACAAAAATATAGCAAATCAAAACTAAAAAATAAATTTATTCATTAAATAAAAAATACCAGTTTATATAGGTAAACTTACTAATAATGTAGGTATAAAATAATGCCCGGAAGTTGGGCGAGAGCTTTGCACCTCTGCTACCCGAAACGGTTCCATTTATAGCCGAACGTCTGGAGGATGAACACGAACATGTGGAGAAGAATGCGCGAAGTGCTGTCCAGGAATTGGGAACTATTTTTGATGAATCCATACAGAAATATAAGAAGATGTTTTAATTTAAACTTCAATTTTTACACTTTCTTAAGAAGCAACTATTTTAATTTGAAAATATATTCTTTTGTTAAATTCTCAGAAAAATAAAATAAAAATTGAAAAGAAATTAAAAGTAGAGCAGAGACATGTTGATTGACCGCCTGACTTGTCACAAATGAAACATGTTGGTTGTCCCCTAGGACTAATCATTTGTGTTCGATTTCGATAAAAGTCATGGCCTACTTGTAAAAGAGAATTTAAAGCAAGGAGGTAGATTATCTGTGATTTTCAGCGTGCTATTTTTTATATTCTGTACATAAGTGAAGTTTGAGCAGAAGTATGTAACAGTTTCGACCCTATAAAGGATATATATTCTTGATCGGCATCATCAGCCGAGTCGATATAGCCATGTCCGTCTGTCCGTCCGTCCGTCTGTCTGTATGAACACCTAGATCTCAGAGATGGTAAGAGATAGAGGTTTGACATGTATGGGATAAATGCTTCTTTTATCTGCACGCAGATCAAGTTGATTTCAAATTTTGGCCACGCCCCTCCCGCCCCCGAAATTTGGAAAAAACGTTATATCTCCTACAGCTTTGAAGAGAGACGATTCGTACGTTCTAGAGATAGTTAGTAATTAGCAAAATGAATCGATTTGCCAACGGTTCGCAAGTTATGAGCAAAAAAGTGAACCAACCCCCTCTGCTAAAAATGTTGCATTCTTTTCGAATGCTCACCCTAAGGAACGCAGGAATACTGTTAAACATGTTTTTCCATGAGTAACTGGTATATCGAAGGCGGTTAGAGCCGACTTTAACTTACGCTCTCGTTTTTTTTTCAATTTTGGTATAGAAGGTATGTTAAAACCGTTTTCGCGGGTTTTGCGAAAAAAAATGTTCCTTCTACTATATTCCACAGTTAAAGAATTTGTCATTCCTAATTAAAGCAAAATAGTACCCCTCGAACAATTTCGTCCTTCCCAACTAAATCCAGCGTACACCATTGTATGTTACAGAGAAGTTTTAATAAGAAAAAATTTATTTTAATTATTGAAAGAAATTTAAAATTTAAGGGTACTGTATACCTTCAGGAGTCATTTCTTAAAGGTTTACCAAAAATTAGATTACTCAAAAACTATAAGTGGTATTAAGAAGCGGTTTTTTTTCATTTGATAGGTTTTCGGTTAAACTAAATTTAGTAATTTTTGTTGTTGTTGTTGTTGTACCTCCGGTTGTTGTTGTATTTCTGTTCAAAGTTAACCAAAAATTTAAAACATAGGCCCATGGTTGCAAAAATTTTTTGAGAACGGATGATCTGAATTTTAAACTGAAGACAGGGTTTTGTTAAGAAATAATGTAATTCTGGTGTGAACTAGGATATTTTGGATCGGTTAATAAATGACGTAGTTATGGGGTTTCAAAGTCAAAATTTCGAAAATCGACTATTTTTTCCCACTGTATTGGTCCTAGCTCCGTTATTTGATGACCGATCAAAAATATCCTAGTTCACATTAGAATGGTGGGTATTAGGAGCAATTTAAGGGAAAGAATTTGAAAATCGGTCAACAGGTACTCTTTAAATCTTTGCAACCATTTTGGAAAAAGTGGTTCCGAGATAATCGCATTTAAAGATTCGACATCTGTTTTCGATGAAATAAAAATTATATTTAATAAATGTATAAACCGGATTTGGTGCATTTGGGTGTTAACTTTCACCGAAAAAAAAGATTATCAAAATCGGTTAATCAGTTCTCCAGAAATTTGAGTCAAAGTGCGTCAAGACATGGTAAAAAATAAAATCTCCAAAAATTTCCAAGTAAAATTTTTTTTTTCAAAAATTTTTTTTTTCCATAATATTGAACATTTTATAAATATTTATAAAGTTTTTGATCAAAAAAGGGAAAAACATACGAATTTCTAAAAATACGAGGGTCGATAAAAACAATTTTCATATAAAAGGGTCGGAAAAAATAATTGTTTTTGTTTATATCTTTAAAACTGAGTTTCGGATCAGCTTGAAAGTTTTGCAGGATGTTTATAAGATCCTTATAGAACGTTTAAGCAAATAAAAAAAAACCGAAAAAAAAAATTTCTGAAGGTACACAGTACCCTTAAAACGATTCAAGGGGCGGCTATGTCGACTTCCACCCCGGGCGGCATAACCACACGCTACCCCACTGCCGAAATGTATTATTTCATTGAAACTGGTAAACTAAAAATATGGCGCTGCGAAATAAGGCCCCAAAAAAAAAAATGAAATAAGGTCCCAAAAATTTATATGGAAAACAAAAACAACGATTTTTTCTCAAATTTGGGGTGTTATTTCATTTTTTGGGGCTTTATTTCCTAAATAAAATTTCAAAATGAAATAGGTCCCCAAAAGAAGAAATGAAATAAAACCCCAAAAATTAGGTTTGCGGTCTTATTTCATTTCGCGGAAATAAGACCCCAATTTTTAATAAGAATTTTTTGGGGTCTTATTTCATTTCTCTTATTTTTGCTGATATATGAAAAAAAAGTCCAATAACTCCAATAACGGTTAATTTTCTTATCTGCCTGCGTTTTCTGACTTAGTATTTGATGCATTTTTGTACAGATGTGCAAAAGTACCGTTTTACAATTAGTTCAGTGATAAGCTTTTGAGTATGTTGATCAGTTTAGTGATTTGCATTGTATAAAGCAGACGTTCAAGTGCGAGATAAAATTATAGAGTGCGGCAAAATTGTTGGATTACGGCGAACTGGAAATTTGTTCTACGTCAAAGAACAGAAAATGCTGACGAGGTAATTACATTGTCTATCTTAAAAAATCTTAGCGCCGCAGACGAAATTTTTTTCAAAAAAATCGCGCGAATTTTATATGAAAACTTTTTATATTGTATCAAAAACGAGAAAGGCAAGGCTAACTTCGTCCGTGCCGAAGTTTTTATACACTTGAAAACGCTTGTCTCAACGGCTTGCGACTTCGACCAAACTTCGCAGATCAGCTTAAAAACATTTAATTTTACCCATGACCGTGATTGAGAGCGGTAATATTGAGAAAAAACCAGTTTTTCTCATTAAAACCCACCGACCGATCATTTGTATGGCAGCTACAAGAAGTAGTCATCCGATCCGGTCGGATCCGACATATTAGCAGCGTGCAGACAAAAGAAGACTCTGTGCAAAATTTCAGCTCGCTAGCTTCAAAACTGAGGGACTAGTTCGCGTAGAAACAGACAGACGGACAGACGGACGGACAAAGCTTAATCGACTCAGCTCGTCACGCTGATCAAGAATATATATACTTTATGTGGTCGGAGATGATTCCTTCTATGCGTCTTCTGGGCAAAATTATAATACACTTTTCAAGTGTATAAAAATTGTGTCAATCTTAGCGCCGCAGGCGAAAATTTTGTACAAAAAAATCGCGCGATTTTTGTGTAAAAAATTTTCATTATTATTTAATGTTATAGGTAGTTTATTTCACTAAAAATCCAAATTAAACAATATTTTTAAATTTTATTTTAGGTATTTCCAATAGTTTTTATTTTATTGAATAAATTGAATAAAGCAATAAAATGAACAAAATAAAAATGGAAAAATTGGGGTGTTTTTTCATTTTTCAAAATGGGGTATTATTTCATTATGAAATAACACCCCAAATTTGGGGCCTTATTTCATTTTATCGATTGGGGACTTATTTCATTGGGGACTTATTGCCTGCAGCCAAAAATATTACTGACTAAATATACATTTTATAAAATGAACACAAATTACAAAAATTCAACATATTATTAACTTTTCTATTCAATATTCTTGTTCAGTTTCGCATTGATCTAACGATTAAGGGCCGATTTCTGGTCTCCCAGATAGCTGCTATGTGTCAGATAGTCATCGATTTTACACTGTTATTTGTTGGTTTATGTGACAGATGGCTCTATGTAGAAGATTTGAAATTTTAGAAGATTTTAATTTAATAACAATAGTTTACAAAAATAAAAAAAATAAATGATCCATTGCAACTAAAACATTATTTTAACATAGTTTGGAATGGTGTTCTCAAAAATCGATTTCAAAAATATTTTCATGGCTCCGTTTTTGAAATGTTAATTTTTTTCATTTTTTTTGGTACATTTTAAGCCATATCTTACTTCATAATTCTCAGATAGGGTCAAATAAGATATAGATCTAAAGGTAATTGAGCTGACAATAAACGCGCAGAGCATTGTTTTTAAATCGGCTTAGTAATTTTAATTTAACGACCAAGAATATTTAAAAAAAACTCAATTTATTGTTCGAAATGCAAGAAATTTTATTTTTCAACACAAAACAAACAAAATTTTGTACAAAAAATAACTTTGTTTATTTCTTTGTTATTTGGGCAATTTATAAAGTGAGCGAAAAGCCAGAACAAAAATAATAATCAAGAACGTAACGAAAAATGAAGCAAAGAAAATTTATTTTTAAATAATCACATAAAATACCATATGTATTGCATTGAAGTGCTCACAGCTCCTAGATTTGTTCATAGATTTTGATCATCGTTATATGTTTTTCTTCGCAGAAGTACGATTTAAATTAATAAAAGAAAATTAATTGAATATTTTTTAATTCCTTTATATTTTTCCAGCGTTCAAAAATAAAAGTTCTCGCATTTTCGAGCAAAAAATCGATTTCTTAAAATATTTTTGGTTATTGTATTTTAACTTATAAACCGTTTTAAAAACAATGTTCTACGTGATAAATGACAGCTCAATTACCTTTCAATCTGATAATTATAAAATGAGATATTGCTCAAAATGTAAGTGTACCTACCAAATAATTAAAAAAAATAATGTTTCAAAAACGGAGCCATGAAAAAATTTAAGAAATCGATTTTTGAGATCACCATTCTAAACTACTACACTCCCTGGGAGGATTCTGGATTCTTACCGACCTCTTCGAAAGAAGCGTGCTTGCTTTCAGTCGGGCTCTGTGCGCAGGGCAATCCTGGAATTTGTTTACGCCGTAACTGATGAAGTTTATGATAATAAATTCAGATCCGATACCACGGTGTTTTTAGCGCCAGAGCCATGTAAGTCGAACTAGTAAAGCACATCCATCGCACCGATAAGTCGTACTCTTTAGCGGCTTTATCCTGTACCAATTACAGCTTTGTTATAAATATCATTAAGTTTAGCAAAAAGAAACACTTCCGAGTCGATATACCCATGTTTCTCCGGCTGTCTGTTTTTTTGGTTGTCTGTATAAATACGTCCACCTGAAGGTAACACAAACAAACCAACAAATAAAAACCCTTTCCAAATAACAACAATCACAACCAAGTGAACACGTCGGTCCAGTTTGACTATAATAAAAATCTGTACCAGTGAAAATGTGTGCTCGTATACAGCTGCAGAAAAAACAGTATCGTTCTCTTATAACTAGATCATCGTTCATTCAATCTTTACCATTCCGATAAATAATGATGACAGGGTAAAAAAAATTGCAAGTCCTTATCTCACGCCTTATTGGCAACTTTCAACCCAATTGCAAATTTTGTTATTGCGTTGATTAGGTATAAATCAGGGGTGCCAACGACCATTCCGCAAGCCAGGCGGAGAGCGCTAAAACGCGGCTGTATCTCTCTCTAACACACAATGAAGTATGACTTCGGCAAGCATTCGGCAAGTAAGTTCGTGCCACCGGGGCTATCGCTGGGGAACTCTTGCGTAAAGCAACAACAAATTCATATGTGTGCTGATCTGCAACAATAGCTTCATATGCGCTTCTCTTTTCTCTCTCCAATGTCTCTGGCAAACTCAAACGCTGCAACAATGGCGGACCTCGATCGCCTCGTTCTCAGTGGCCGATCGCTTTTCGCTACTCAGACACACACACACAAACGAAAATCGGGTTTCTCTTTCCATATTTTGAAGTCGAACAGTCTTACATACTTACATTTTACAAGGTGCTTTTCAAAGTAAACAGGACTTTTAAAAGGCCAGCTGTTAGGACGTCGGAGCGAATAAAAAAAGCTTGTTTCACTATTCTGAATAGCATGCTGACCCACCTAAAACACTCCTCAAAGTGCTTCTTCAATACGTTTGGTTGAGTCGGATGGTAATTATTTTAAATACTCACTCATTTTTTCACAGAGTTAATATTCTGTGGTCGTATTTTACATTGTACTTTAAGTTGCACCTTGCACCAATGAACGACGACCTTCGGTGAGCACTGCCTGTGTCATGCACCAACCACAACTACCACCCCAATGGATCATCTTTCACTCCCAGCCACAATCATGTTCTTGAACTTGATCGCAGTCCAATAACAAAGTAAATTAATACGTTCCGATAGCATTCATTATGTATGCATGCATATACATACATATATAAAATCTTTTAATTTATTTATAATTCCATTTTGCTTATACACGTAATAGTTTGCCATTGACCACTGTGTGTGTTCCGGTTTTATAGTTCTTACAGTTCAAGTTTGCTAAATTCGGCTTGCTGTCTTAGATAAAAGTTTCTGTGAGGCCAAATAGTGAGAAAATAAATACTCAGTAAAAGTAATTAGTTTTGCTTGAGCAGAAAACAAGACATATGGTCAAAATAATATGTACCCTTTTCTAACTTGCCTTTAAATTGCCTTAATAAAATTTTCAATGAAAATAACCATAACTATGCTATTTGGACACAGTCTCTCACTTCCCAATTGTGAACGGGACTTTAACGTTTTTATTCTACAATAGCTAAATTTTAGAACGCGTCGAAATGTGCAGGGCACTCGCTTAAGTACTGAATTTTATGACCTGGTCTCGGACTGATTTCAGTACTATAAGTCTAAACGACCTGCCTGTATGATTTCAGTACCAGCCATTCCAAATGAGTGCTGAATCAGCTTGATGAAAAACAATATTGTTGGAGGAAAGAATTGGTAAAGAAAAGGAACGAAGGATTAGTATGAAAATATGAAGCAAAGCCTATATTCAGATAAGATACTTTAGTTCGACACAATGATCTATGAAAATAAGACACCTTTCCAAAAGCAGATAGAGTGAAACTTGACTTAAACGCATATGGAGCAAATTCTAATAACACACCCAGTATTGGAATAAGGTAACATTAGATTCATAATCGATATCCATGGTCCATAGCTCCGCTCAATTAAAAACTTAAATTCGCATGAGATCGTTTAAACGGTCATATGTCAGTCAGCCCCGATTAATGATTCTTTTTCACTAACTTAAAAATGGGCTTTTACAGGCATTCCAAAAGTCAATTTTATACGACCTTTCATAAAAGTGGGTTTTCCAAGCGAATCAGTGATGCAACTGTGGATTGTCAACGCTGTCATCGCAGAGTTTGACTCTTCACAAAGAAGACTGGAAGGGCCTTATTAGCTTACTTCGTCCAGTATTTCGCCAAAGTGGAATCTTTGTCTATTGTAATTACGACGAAATTTGAAGATTTTGGTATTTCTAAATTTGAGCGCACTGCCCGTTCAGTAGTAATTTTGTTTTGGAAAAATATATCCAACTTCTATTCCTTTTTTCCCTTTTTTGACATTTGGGAATTTTTTACGTCTATTTACCCGCTGTTATGATACTCAAAACTCATTTTAAAATATTGCAAAATTTCACTACTTTTTGGTCCGTTCGATCAACACCTTCCATTTTCATCCGTTTTTATGTCCATTAGAACTCATCAGAGCTTTTAAACCAATTGACCGACACCCTCTATTTACCCGACTTCAATTGCCAACCATTAAATCTTCGGTATAATCTAAGCTTATTATAAAAATTTGCGAATATTTTGTACGTATGATCTGCACTCCATATCTAACCGTCTAGTTACCCATCTTCATGACAATCGAAGCGCTTTTAAGATTTTTGTTTGCAAATTTCGCGATTTTTTAAAACCGATTGACCTTCTCTCCAATTTATAAAATTTCATGGATGCAAACCGGTTCTGAACCGAACCACTTTTTGCGCTCGTGAACCGAACCGGTGACTCTTAAAAAATGCTGAATTGAACCAAAAACGGTTCGGTTCATTTCAACTAGGTATTGAGCTACCATACTGAGCAAAATAGCACCACATTATTTGATCGATAGCAAGTGCGTGCCCAACTGGTCAAAACAAAAATTGGTTAAGATATATTTCGGATCATTCGAATAATTAACGAGAACGTAAGTTAAAGTCAGTTCTAACCGACTTCGATATACCCGTTACTCATGAAAAAACATGTTTAACAGTGTTCCTGCGTTAGTTAGGGTGAAATTCCGAAAAGTATGCAACACTTTTTTAACTCGGCTATTGATTATCCAATCTTGCTGTAAATTTCAGGGATTATAGTTATCTTTATAAATATAACACTGATTCACTGACTGACTGATAGGCAATCATCGCACAGCCTGAACGGTAAGAGATAGAGGGCTGTAATTTGAACAGGAGTTTCTGTGAGTCGTCAAAAGCGTCAGAAAAGTTTGTATGGGAAATATGTTGTTTTTTATCCGATTGACTTGAAACTTGGTTTGTAAGCGTAGTACGCGAAATAATTTGACACATGTTTTGCCGATTTGGGAAAATTCCTCTGCATGCAAAAAACCATTTTTCATCCGATTGGCTTGAAACTTGGTTTGAAAAGATAGAATACGAAATAGTTTGAAATGTGAAATTCTGAAGTTGGAAAATTCGACCTGACGGTCGGGAAATTCCCGGAAAATTCAGTATGAAAAATAATATTTTTCATCCGATTGGCTTCAAATTCGGTTTGTAAGGACAGACTACGAAATAGTTTAAAATGTAATTTTTTAATGTCGAAAAATCCGCCCGCAGGCGTGAAAATGCGCGGAAAGTACCGCCGGGATGCCCACTGGGAAGTGGATGGAATGTGGGTGGAATGTGGGTGGCAAGTGGGTGGTAATTGGATGGTATTTGGGTGGGATGTAGGTGGAAACTGGGTGAAAAGTTGCTGGGAATTGGGTGGAGAGTGGGTGGGAGGTGGATGGGAAGTGGTTGTGCATTGGTTCTATACTGTTGAAGGCGCAGCGAAGCGCTACAGGATATTTGTTAGTTGCTAATATAAATTTAAGTTATAAATTTAAGCCCGATTTCTAAAAAATGTGAGAGTTATTCAACAATTTTTATTGTGGGTGCGGGGTGGGCGTGGCAAAAATTTAAGACAAGCTTGATCTGCGTGCTACAAGACTACATCTCAAGTGTGGTAGCTCAAGCTCTTATAGTCTCTGAGATCTAGGTGTTCATACAGAGGAACATGGCTATAGCGACTATATATATATACTTTATATGGTCGGAAATGATTCCTTCTGCCTGTTACATACATTTGCACGACTTTAGTATACCCTTCTTATTCTACAAGTAACGGGTTTAAAAATTGAAAAATTGGTTCTAACAGCCAAAAGCGTCATGCTAAACTTGTTGTAATCTTTTGACTAGTGTTCTTCATGTCTTGTTATGTTATTAAAGCAAATTGTTAGTTTATTAAAAAGGAAATGGAAACCTTATGATATGTTAATAAATACCACAAGGCAACAAAATAAGACTTTTTCCGGTATATTAAACGGTTGGTGGGGGCTTAAATTACTAAAAATTGCTCTAAAAATCTGATGGACTATTTCTGAAAATAGATTCGTGTTCAGCACACGAAAATCATTTAGAATCACCACCAACACTTCAATATTCTGGACCTTGTTGCCTGGTGTAATCTAACTACATGAATCAAAACTATATTTCTTTTATTTGTTCTCTAAAAGCCATGCAATAAACCAAACCAGCGGTTCAAAAACAGTGTGAACTACAGAACCGAACCAGTCCTTATTTACAAGCGGTTCGTTTTCCTGTAAAATTTTGCATTTTGCACCAGACGATTTACCCGCCTTTTTCGACTGTTTGATCTTACCATATACGCGTCAACAATTGGGATCTATGAAATCTTCTTGATAGTCAAAACTTCTCAGTTAAGACTGAACTCTTTAAACTATTTTCTAAATTTTGCGATTTTTGGACAGTTCAGACTACCCGTTTGATTTACTCCTCCTATTTACCGGACAGTTTACCCGTCTTGCTTATTATGAAAATTTTGGAATTTTCGCGATTTTTTGGCCCGAAATTTGTAACTTTTGCATTATATTTTGGACTGTTAAATTTAAACTTCTTACGTCAGCGCTTTTGTAAGTACTTAAACAAAAATTTGGCGAATTTCAAGGTTTTTGGTCTACACTGCTTTTATATGTGTCTTCAGTTACCATTTTCAAATTTTTTCAACAAAAAAGTCAAGTCGCAAATTCACTGAGAACAATGTAGAAAATTAGCGTTTGGAAGATTTTGAAACCAATATTGATTCCACGTACCGGCAAAAAAATTACAACTTTAACAGCTCTGACGGGGTACCTTCCCTTTCAATCGACCAACCATGCCCAACAGTTTCATCACAATAAAATTTTTTTACTATTTTGTTTACCATTTCTCTTCAATTTCTTTAACTTGGAAAACTTTCCAGGCCAACCAATTCCTAAATTTTCATTACAATCGGATGAACGGTATATATAATTTTGTGGTTTTTTGAACAATTTTCGCCCATTGCAGATTAAGTCGCCAAGTATAGATTAAGAACGAGGAAGTGCAGTTCTAATTCAACTATGTCCCAAATGTTGTTTAATTTTCTCCTATTTATTATTTTAACTTTAGGTGTTCGCTGATGGTTTGAAAGCACAAGAAGTGCGACTCGACATTGAGTGGAGTCAATGTTAGTTCAACTGTACAAAGTAAAATGAGGCACATTGTCATTTATAAAGACTCCACAAATGTGCTATGGTGTAACATTAATCCTTTACTTTTGCTTCTTCATATCTCAATTTTTGTATAAAACTTCTAGTTACTTGACCTACGCGTAGAGGCTTTAATTCCTATCCCAGCATTCTTCAAGCTATTGCCTTGTTGAATTCTATTTTTCACACAAGAGAAATTTAACTTTGAGCCCGAACGCCAATGTTTGTTCCAAAGCTGGCGCCAAGAGCTGGTAAAGGCGACCGGTTGTATCTATCTATGTTAAGCAAAAAAAGCGTTCCAGGTTCAACCAATTTCGAATAAATCCTGGCAATCCAATTTTATATAAGAGTTTGAAATACAAAGTGTTCTAATTTGAAAAAAACGAAGCACCGTCACAGTTTTAGCAAAAGTATGAATGAAATATGGCTTAAGTAGCAACGGCGAAGATCATCAAATTACGGAAATTAAGTAGGATGAGTTGTACTGGACAATTACAATACTTTTGTAAATTAAAAATGTTTTCTTTGTAGGGATTTTTGGTATCCTCGAACCGGTCCATAGAGCACCTTTTTTAGAACTCCGACCACCGGAATCTGAAAATTATTTTCTGAGCAGAATTTCGCTGTAGTCAAATTGTTAAAGTACAATATAATCTTCATTGAAAAAAGAAAATTCCCTTTGATTTAAAAGTCCATGCACGTGTGAAAGACGTAATGAATTAGACACGTTCTCCTCGACAGAAATAACGATTTGTTACATTTTACAGACAAAAGGGTGAAAATGTTGCAACAATCGATTAGAAAAAAAAACAATAATTGGCAATGTCAAATACATGTATGAAAAACAATTTCTACCGTCCAATCATAAATATGAAATCTTTTAAATAGAGCTATTCAGCCTCAGTGAGGGTGAGGATGATTTTGGTGGGATAGTTTCAAAATTTCGTTTGAATGTTTTCCAAATTTAAGTCTAAGATTCGGGTATTTTGTCCATTGTGCAAAAGTTCTTAAACCTCCGGACTAAGTCTTGAAATTAATTTTTAGATACTTGCAAAAATAAATACACATCTAAACAAATGCTGCTGAACTGCTGCTGCCTTGTAGTAGGCTTTACCGATGTAATGAACCTAATAAAAAATTCTCATAGTAAATAACTGTTAGAAAAGGCAAGCTGTGGTGGTGACATTATTATTTTCACCATAGGTTTTTGCATGTCATACTCAGTATAACGATGTTCCACTCAGATGCTTAAGATAAGATAGTTTTAATTGATCATTTTTGCATTCCATTTAGTGATAACATATCAAGTTCTTTGTACTCTCTGATACAAAATTGAAGTATGTACTTATGGTGCATATTGACTTACATATGTAGATTCAGTTTCCATGATCAGGTGTTTCTTCGTATGCCATTTGTTTGAAATTCAGTGTAAATATATTTGCTCTCGGCATTTGTTAATAGACTTGTAATTTTATGCATGTTTTATATGTATATAAATATAAAGAACGACACATTTACATAAAAAAAATATATGTGTATGTATGCTTACTTAATATTTAAAAAAAAAAAATTTTTTGTGCTTAACTTTACTCTTTTATACACAGTACATACAAACATACTTATGTGTATGAAATTAACATGATCCAACATTTTTCACACTTATCCACTATTTTTGGTCATTTTCACCAACTTCTCAATGTACCGTTAGGCATTAAGAAACCGGTGCTCCCAAACAGTTTCAGGTTTTAGTACAGTTGCGGGCTTCAAAGCTAAGCTAGATACACACAGACAGATAGAGCGGGTGAGCGAGAGAGCGATAGAGTAAGCTTTAAGCTTTAGGCGGTTGCTGTTGCATTTTTGCGGCGGCTGCTGTTGCTGCGGTCGCTGTTGTAGGCAATTGTGACGTCATAAATATTTGCTGCGGCTTTGCAGTGCCGGGCATCACACATTTGTTCTGCAATCGAAAAGTAAGAAAAGACAGAGACAGAAAGAAAGACAGAGAAAGAAGAAGACAATGCGCAGCAAAATCAAAGCAACGAATAGAACCAAAGACAGAAGAGAAGAAAGAAGACATAAAAGATATTTGTATTTACTTGATGGTTTTTCTAATTTTTTTTATATAATTATTTTGTGATTAAGTATTGATTATTGCAAAAGAAAACGCAGCCATGGAAAAAGCTGTGACTGTGTTTAGAATAACAGTGTGACCGAATATGTCAATGGGAGAGGAGCACGCATTTGATAGTGTGCGTAAAGCTACAAATGAGAATGTTTAAAAATTTGTCTGCTTCTAAGGCAGGATTTCCCAAGAAGAGAGCGCGCTCTCTCTAACACACAGTGTGAATTGGAGAGTATGTTCGGCCCCAGGGGCCTACCTGGAGAACCCTGTTCTGAGGCTTGTAAGAGAACGCTCTGCTGTTGCTCATGTGCTGTTGATGGAAGAGATCGCTATAGCTACAGTAATTAAAGTTCTTCTAATACTCTTGTTTCACTAATATATGTAATACAGAGGTCATTCTATCATTTTTTCTGTTTGTTTCCCTATAATAGATAAATGTCCAATCACAATATTTTGCTCTTTGTTTGTTAAAACGCTAGATTTTCTATTGATGTGCTATTGAAGTCTTAAGTGCCAGCAATAGGAACAGCTGTGGGAAAGGGGTTTTTATCAAAGCGAGAGATTATAGAAGCTGACAACGCCCATAAGTTGTATATGGCCCAGGCAACCGCCAAGTTTACCATTCTTTGTTATAGAATTTTAAAATGCCGTAATGAATTTTTTGAATGAATCCCGTAAACTAGCTTTATCGTGAAGAGACTACGAGAAAGCATGCTGCTTGACAAGTGAATGGCGAACTTGGACTTACAATTGCAAACAAAGCAATCCAATCAGCTGTTCTTTGCTAACGTGAGTGTGACCGTAGAAAAGAAATCATAAGTATAATAAGAAAACATGCACCTATTGAGAATGTTGTTGATTTTTTGCCAGTGAGGTAAAGGTATTAAGCAGTTCACTGAGAAGAAACGACCATCCACAACGCATCACAAGCGTGCACCTGTTTAAACGATCTTGTTCGTGAATAATAGTTCACAAAACAAACCCGACTTTCACCGAAAAACACCACTAAACAGTATCTTACTAAAACTGGCACAAATCACAGCAGAAGACATTCTTCTATAATTATAAATATTTAAAAAAAAAAATTTTTTTTAATCTTCGGGAACACGCCCCAAGTAAAATATTCAAGGCACGCCTATAGCAAAAAGCTCTCAGTCACTTTGGTGACCTTTGGCTTTGCCCTAATAATGCAATTCGCCGCAATGTCACGAGTGAGGTCCGCAGCCGTGATAGTTGCCATGCCGACTCTTGCGTTTAAGAAGCCGCGAGGTTCTGAGTTCGATCCGCAGGGAAAGAGGACAAAGTCAATAAAATAACAAAACGAAGAGATCAGAAAGAAAACTAATTTAATTTAAAATGTTTAATAAATTTACTTTTGAAACAGAAGAAATGTGAGCCCAACATGTTCATAATCAGCGGTGTCACAGAAATCTCTTCCAACCAAACTCCAACCCAAAACCAATTCTCGGTGTCACAGAAATCTTTTTTGGTTGGTTTTAATCTCTCGCGTTTTGTTGGGATATTTGGCGAAATTCACCACTAAAATAATTTTGATAAGTAAAATTGGTATTGGAAATGTAATCAACATTATTTTTCTGCATAGATTGCATCAAATTAATTATATTTTTTAATTGTTATAATATTAAAATTTGCGTTTCAATAATTGTTGGCAAAACCAACCGAATGTTGACAAATCAACTCGCTACTCAAGGCCAGTTGGCGCCCTCTACACATGGTGACGCTCTCTGAGTACCAACATGCGCTAAGGGTTGCCAAGTTACATTTAATGATTGGCGCAAAAATTAATTTTAAATTTTTCATTTTATTTTTGAAGAATATGACTAGAATTTGAATTATAATTTAAAACTGCATCGTAAGACTTGCAACACAATCAAAAAATTACACTTAAACATCAAATTAACTCAAAATTAGAAGATGGAATATTTTTTTTGCAAGAAAGGAAAACCCTGTTTATAGATTTATGAGAAAAATACTATAAGCATGGACTCAAACCTTCCAACTCGTTTTTCAAATAAGAAAATGAAATTTCTTGAAGTTCTGGGACACCGACGGATTTTTCGAGCGATTTGCAAACCAACCGAAATCAAAATCTCTAGAGATTTCTGTGACACCCCCGAATATGACATTCGCTGTTTACGGTTCAAGAAAAGCTTTGGTATAGAAAATTGTACGGAATCGAGTGGGACGGGATTGAATTGAAAATAGTTGTTCCAGATCGGGACTGGATGAGGTATGAGTGGTCGGGATCGGGACAAGATTAAATTGAAAATTGTTGGTCAGGATCGGAACGGGACGGAATTGACGTGGTGGGGATCGAGACAGGACGGGGACGAATTTTCTTTTCCGCGTTCATCTCTTTTATGGTATGCATAATATCGGCGATTCAAAGGAAGATGTTACTCGAGTAATTGCCTAATACACAAAAACTCCGACGAAAAATTACAAATTTCTGAAATTTTTTTTAGCAAAAAGTTTTTCAAAATTATTTAACCCTTGAAACAACCGATTTAATTAAAAATAATTAAAAAGTATCCATGATTTCTATATTAAAATCGAAAAATTTGTATCTTATGAACCAAATCAAAATTTTGTGTTCGTGTACAGAAAATCTTCAGTCAGGTTTTTCTATGCAGCTTAGTTAAACCAATTACCAGGGAAAGGTTACTTAATGTAACCACGGGACCTTGAAGAATAACTAAATACACGATTATCCAAATAAAATCCAATTGATTAGAATCTAGTGACCAAAAATATTATTAGGGTGTTCACCAGCTCGCGTAAAAGCGTAATTGTGTATATTTACGCTACGCAGCTTTTTAGCGCCCCAATAATGTCGTAAATTTTGGCGTACAAATCAAACTAAATAAATAAAAAAATCTTACTGCAATTGCATGGTGGTGGCGAGGAAACAAGTTCTTTGTGCCGAAATAAGTCGAATTAATGTGCTACCATTTTCCAATGACCAATGACTCCGTGCGTCCCCCTGCTATATGTCGACTGCATTTCGACCCCAAATGGAACCTGAGTTAAAGGTTACACTTTTCTATTTAAGGTAGTTTGGAAAAGGAAAACTACGCCTAAGTTTACAGTAGGAGATGGGGCTCTCTAGGTGTTTTTACAGACAGAGGGTTCGAAGCTATTTTGAGGAAGGAGTCTCAATTTATTTACTGTCCAGATGCAGTTAAACTGACAAAAATTTGAATTATTCTAGGTGTAACCGCATATTTTGAAGCGAAAATCTTAAAATATCTCGATTTCAAGTGTTATTTTTCGCTTCTTCGAATAATTTTACAATACGTCTCATTCACTTTTTTTCCTATATGTTCTTTTGCTATAAAGTAAACTTTTGGAGTTCGGTTTACGCTTTTATGAGGGCTGACGAATACCCTATGTAAGTACATTAGACCGTACCTGCCTTATATGAAAAGCAATTTTTTAATAATTCCTAGTTACCATGATGAAAATCCAAAATTCGAAATTTTAAGGTTTAATACTGGCACCGTGGGCTTAAACTTGCTACATTAAATTTCAATTTCCGCTTTTTCATTTTACGATTTCATTAAAGCAACCTCAGATGACAAACGTTGTTATGTAACTTAAACACGGTTGTTGTGCAAGAAACAATCAATGCTGTGCCTGAATTAAAACTGCAGGATCCATGTTTCAATACCCCATCACTTTAAAGAACAGCATGGCTTACGCTGTCCCTTAATGAGCGTTTGTGTCATCATATATTTTGGAGAAGAACCGCTAAGGCATCTTTCTAGATGGTTGCTTTGCTAAATACAGCTCTGCCCGCGGCGCCCCAATCGAATAAATGCTGTTTGAATCCTCTATATCCTGCATATAAAATATTTTTTAAAAATAAAATTCAACAACGACTGATTCAAGTTAAAACTTTTTTAATCTGAATAGCCAAATCAATTGTATGCAACAGCATATTTAACGACTTCGAATTCGACAATTTTTGTCGAGAGTGAAAACCGGAACAGGCCTGATAGTTTCGAACAAGTTTGAACAGGCTCTATTGGTTATATCGATTAGGAGCCATTTCAAAAATGAATATAGGCGCTATCAAAAAGAAAAAACATGTCCTCACAATCAAAGACCAATATAATCTCTAAGATGCCGAACGCCCATACAATGGTTTTGCAATATGCAGCTATTTTTTATTTTGGTTGCGACGAAAATCGCGCTCTCTCCGCTCACACAACGTTGAGAGCGTAAATATCTAAAAATAGAATGCAGTTGCTTGTGTGAGTAATGCTTGAGAATACGTGTGCTCACTTACAGTCGTAGCTGTCGTTGTATACGTACAAAAAAACTGCTGGCTCTAGAGCGCTCTCTCTCTCTCTGGCTTTTGGTCAATATTTCAAGAGAGCCAAAGCCCACTTGAAAAGCCAGCCCCAAAAAATCGTGTGCAAAAAATCGTATGGCATTACTCATCTTCATATTCTAATATCTTTGACACAATTGATCGAGAAGAGACTAAAAAATTCTAAAAATGTATGATTGTTGTACAAATCTTTCGCTGGGCTTAGTCTGGTTTGCTGCCGTGTTTATTTTTTGTTGCACTTTAAATTTTTTAATTCTTGATTGGAACTTGCAAGTTCATATCCAGAAATCAATTTAAAAATTCGCTTTGACGTCTTAGTGAAAGTTTTTGGTCTTGGCTTGGCTTATAAAACATTTTTAAGTAGCAAGTCACATCATTATACTAAACAATAAACAAATGTCAAACAAACAATTCCCCTCATATTGTATTTGTATCTCAAAAACTGTAACGAATTTTAGAAAGCAGTGCTGAAAAATAAAGGCAAGCTAACTTCGGCTCGACCGAAGTTTATATACCCTTGGAGCTTAATATATGCCTGCCAGTTTGTATGGCAGCTACACTATATAGTGGTCCGATTTCGACAAATCTTGTTGAAATTATATAAAATCATTAAAAACTTTTTAATACGAGTGTTGGGAGCGGTAACATTGAAAACAACAAAATTTTTCTCACTAAGTCTTTTTTTCAGACCTAACTTTTTTATGTATGACAGCTACACTATATAGTAGTCCGCTTTCGACAAGTTTTGGTGAAATTATGTGAAATCATTGAAAACTTATAAATACGAACTTTGATAGCGATAGCATAAAAAACAAAAAAAGTTTTTCTAACTAAAACTAGTTTTCCGACCGATTGTTCCTATGGCAGCTATATGCTATAGTCATCCGATCCGGCCGGTTCCGACCAATGTGCAGCGTATTTGTACCAAAAGACCGCGTGCAAAGTTTGGTTACGATAGCTTTAAAACTGACGGAGGAGATAGCATAGAAACAGAATGAAACCACATAATGACGATATTGCGACGTTTTTATACCCTGTACCCATTGAAAATGGGTAAAAGGGGATCATAAAGTTGTGCAAATGTATGTAACAGGGAGAAGGAAGCATTTTCGACCCTATAAAGTATATCTATTCTTGATCAGCTTCAACAGCCGATTTAGCCATGTCCGTCTGTCTGTATGAACGCGTCGATCTCGGAGACTATAAGAGATGGAGATACAAATTTTTGCATGTACATAGTTATAGGCCGTACGCAGATCAAGTTTGTTTCAGATCTCGAAAATTTCCCCCCTTCCGCAAAAAACTATTAACCGCTATATAAACCGCTTAATATATATTATCTTAGGCCCTTAATGTATCTATTCTGAAAAGCACAATCAGATCTGAGCAAAAACACCGAAGTTATTCACGAAACAAATTTTGCCCCCACCCCCCACCACACGCTTTACTTATTGCGCTCTGTTTGAGGCTTGCGCGAGAGTGTGTGTGTGAGCGCGATATAATTTACGTTTGTGTGTATGTGTGCTTGTGTGTTTGTTAATTGTACAGGGTATTTTGAAGTCAAGATAACTCGACTGCAACGGTCTTACTTGTTGTCTGTTGGAACTATGCCGTTTTAAAACGACATACAACGATTGATAACGACTTCAAATGTACTGGGCGAAATTATGTCATTGGAGTTATGTCGCTATGACAAACTTTCTACAGGTTTTTTGTTGAAAAACTGTAAAACGAATAGGCAAAACTTGTTTTTTTTTTTTTTGGCGAACTTTTGTTATTTTTTTGAGTATAAAGATGTAATTTTTTTGATTTGCAGCAGAAAATTTTTTGTAATCCAAGCCAAGCAAGAACCTTGCTAAAGATATAATAGCTAAAGTCAAAATAGTTTACGAGATATCGAATCGTAAATCCTACTTTGAAGCTAATCTGCTAATCAGAACGAACCCAGACAGGGTTTTTATACCACCATCGACACCTTTCAAATAATATAAAATTTCATGCAGGCTTGAGTCTAGGAAGACTCTACACCAATTTAGGAGCTTTTGCAGGAGAAACCCCACTGATGCAGAAGCAGATACTACCATGACGACAGGGGGATCTTTCTGTGATGAAAATTACCTATTAGAACTGGACACTGACTTATAGAAAAACACACAGCGAACTCTTCAGAAGCTGCAATACAGTGGCTGAGTAGGAGAGTGTAAACGGGTCTTCATATGCCTACGTGTAATGCCCGACATGATTCAATTTGTGTTGCATTTTTGATTAATGATGATGAAACATTGTTGATTCTGCTAAAGTTCGATTTCATGCTCAGTGCTGTTCTTTAGTTTTGTGCTCTTCTCTTGACTCACTTCGATCACGCGTGTGGGATTAAATATTGCAGTTCTTAAATTTAGAATAGGTTGTAATCAAAAAGAGCATGCTGCCAGTGAACTTAATTATAGTTTGTGGCGAAAAGAAATCGACCTGATAGAAAATAGATTATCCATTTATTGATGTAATATTTTGATGTTGGGAACAGGATTGTTTTGTGGACACATTACTTTGCCAGAGCTTAGCTGGATGGGATTGGATTGAGTGCGGGGAAAGGTAAGCGCTAAGGTAAGCAGAGTCCCAACGCCCACCTGGGGTATGCACAACAGTTGGAGCAGTGTATTTTGGAAAATGAAGCAAGGAAATAGTTTACAAGTTCAGTTGGGTACAGGACAATGGAGAACTACGTGTGTGCTACAGCTACGGATAAGTTCTACGGCTACGTCTACGACTAAATTGGGCTACTGCTCTGACAACTCAAATACAACTGACTCGGGTGGTACGGATGACGCTGGCGGTACTCTTAGTACCTTTTGACCGCGAATGCACACGACGAACATCATCCAGTTGGAGGTGTTGCTCGCGGCACGCTCTGAGGCCGATTCCTTGCTGCGTATGCGAGTGGCCACGGGCGAAATATCCGGGTCCGCTTCCGGCTGAGGAGGACTGCGGCGAGGCAGGGCCTTGGCATTGTTGTTGTTGCTACGCTGGATGAGCCGCTGCCGCTGCTGCGGCTCGTGGATCACCACAATACTGGCGCTGCTGGCCTTGCGACCGTTGAGACGTTTATTGGGCGGCGAGACCCTGTAAGGAGCAGTCTAAAGGGTCACTGGGAAGCCACTATCTGGGGCTGAACTCACCGTTTGCCCGATGCCTGAGCATCGCCGCCCTGTGTATGGACAGCATCTGTTTCGGGTGCGGTATTGTAGGCAGCCGAGTACATGGACGCACGCTTCGGCACCCACTCGGGATGGCCTCGTACAGACATTTGGGTGGCCAAACTCTTGAGCAGCACAGCACGTACCTGAAAGTAAGAGGAGCAGTGAACCAGGTCCTTAATCTCAGGTGCCAACGCGATACCCACCTCGCCGTTGAGGAAACAGTAGATAAGTGCTATGAAGAACCCCTGGAACGAGGTCAGGAAGTACGTACCGTACGACCAGATGGCAAAATTCGTGGCCGTCTTCAGGGAGGGAATCAACTGCAGCACATTCGTAATGCCCAGGAGTGGTAGGAGGACAATGGCTGCTCGCACTGCCTTTCGGGCCTGCTCAATGTCGCTGGCCTGCGACTGGCGCAGCTTCACTACCAGCACCCGAATGATGTTGACCAGGAAACAGAAGTTGAGCTGAAATCAACAAGTCAGCCCAATTGCTCCAACTCACACGCACCCGCACACTCACCAATATGACCCCCAGCCGAGGTCCCTCCAGTATCCAATAGTAGGGCGTGAGGTTGTAGTTCCACAAGCACTCACCCACTGTGGTGTCCATGTACACGATAGTGCAGGGTGCCCACACGGAGGTCATTAGTACGGGTATGCCCCAGCCCAGCAGCGAGAAGAATTTGAGTGGAAAGCTCCCTTGGAACACGGCCACGGTGACCATGTTGTGCAAGTAGAGGCCCTCAATGAACATCCACATGAACATGGCAGTGCGGGCATACTCCAGCAGCACGTACGAGGCCTCGCAGAGGTAGGGCTAAGTTAGGAGAGTAAAGCGTGAGCCCCACACACCATTCAAATCTGGGTCGGAGGACTTACCGTGTTCTCAATGACCGACATGCTCGTATTGGTGGCCGCCTCCCTGTTGCCGCGCCGAAACTGATCGAAATAGAGCGTTAGTCGCACTATCACCTGCAGGACCATGGCTATGAACAGGTTCTTGTGTATCTTGGTTCGATTATTGCGCAACGAGCGAAAGGCGTAGAATATGATCAGTGAAACGATGAGAGCCAGCAGGGATAGACACAGGCCAAAAATTTCCAGAGTGCGTGTGCGTCTGGCGATCTCTATGAATAGCTAAAGGAAAATATTACGTTGGCAGATCGGACTAACAGGTGAGGACCTTATCACTTACATCGATATCCTTGCTGCCCATTTGCTGCATTAGCCGTATGACTTCAGGCTTATAGCAGGGTCCATAGTCAGTCCAGCCAACAGGATTGGGTTCAGTCTCGTTGGGTCGGCCCCCCCAATGACCATCGAGTTCACACTTACGATTGGCGAATTCTGTCGGAGATAGAAGAATATAAACTTAATATTAATATAAACTTTAATATGTGAATTCAACTCGGCCTTTGGGTTCAAGGCTGGCACTAGGTGGGGGTCACACGTAGACCATAAGGTCCTTAAATTAAGACCTACTAATTACCCATCATTACTTTAAAAGATTTCAAAGGCGAAAACAAAGGCTCTACTCTCTACTTTTTTCGTAGTAATACAATTTTGGAGTTACCTCTAGAATTCAACTGCGCTTCATTTCCTCCATATCTTTGAAACAATTTTTTGTTCAATATGAATTGAAAAATATATAAATTAACTGCGTCTTCATTTTTATCATCAAGCTAAACGAAATTCTGAAATTTTAGGTTTAGCCAGTAGCGTACGCAGGATTTTTCCAGGGGGGGTTTAGGCCAAAACCCGTCACAAAAGTGAAAAGTGAATTCTCACCTAATGCATTTGTAAATCTCACGCCACTGGGTTGACAAATGCCCTTTACCGTCTAAAAAATGTTCAAAATTCTGGGCAGACTGAGTGTTAGAGCCTCTTAACCTCTTTAATTCTTTAAATAGTTTCAGTGTTTCTGAGGTGGACCAACAAAAATTAACAAAAGTCCAGTGCGATTTTCTGTCGAAAACTCAATTCTACACACAAAACATAGAAACGCTCTGAGAAGGGCGAATTGACACATTATGACTTCAAAATCGAGCAATATTAAGAAAATTTATTTAAAAAAAAAAAAAAATTATTTCACAAGCGGTTTCCGTAAACACAGAAAAAAAAGTAAGAAGTGAGTAAAAAAATTACTCAAAGCAGCTCAGCTGGCTGTCTCTCAAATTGTAACATTAACTTTACATTGATGGAATTTTCAGCAGTAGAACACAAAAATTTGTTGATGTACATCTATGTGTCAGTGGAACTTGGCTATTAAATAGCTTTGAGTTTTGAATGAAAGGTGTTCTATTCATGTGAAATATCGTAGCAAACTAAAAATCTATCTTATCTGAGTATAGGCCTCAAAGTTGGAAAAACATAGAGCGCCGCAGGCAAATTTTTTTTAAAACGCGCGTGGTAAGGAGTTTATAAGTTTATGAACAAGCCGCTCAATTAAGGCAGCAGGAAATAAGTTCCGAAACTATAAAATAAAATAAGGCCCCAAATTTGGGGTGTTATCTTTATATATAAATCTGTACGCCCGACTGACAGACTGACATATTATCAACGCACAGCCTAAACGGCTTATACTACAGGTTTTCGATTTGGCATGGACCTGCGTTTAGTTATGCAGGCGCGCACTAAGAAAGAAAATTTGGAAAATTACACCCGGAAAAGTCGGAAGAGCGTCGGAAAAGTTTGTATGGGAAAAATTTTATTTTTCATCCGATTGACTTGAAACTTGGTTTGTAAGCATAGTACGCGAAATGATTTGATACGTGTTTTCCCGATTTCGGAAAATCCGGCATCGAAGAAAAGGATGTGAATGGGATGTGGGTGGTAAGTTGTTTTGGAAGTGGGTGGTATGTGGGCGGAATGTGGGTGGTAAGTGGATGGGAAGTGGGTGTGCATTGGTTCTATACTGTTGAAGGCGCAGCGAAGCGCAACGAGTTATTTGCTAATGAAACAAAAGTATTCTTATTTTTATGGTTGTCTCTAATAAACAATGATTTGTAATGTACACACGTTTCGCATCACAATTTTAACCCAAATTTATACAACTGACACGCGGACAAAGTCGCGGCGGGTTTTGCTTGTTTCATTATAAGACAATACCCCAATTTGAATTATGAAATGGGGCCCCACTGCAATTAAATAAAGCCCAAAAAAAAAGAAGAAGGCCCCAAGTATGGGATGTTATATGAAATAGTACCCCAATTTTAAAAATTTGAAATACAAGTGAGAAAGTCGGTCAAGCCCGACTATAACATACTCTGCACCTGGAGTAGAAGCTGAATGCAATGCTGGTGCTGCGCTCATCTTTAATTCTCTCTCTCTTTCTCTCTCTCTCTAAGGGTGGAAGTGGGTGGGGGGAAGGCTGTTTACTTATTTGCTCATAACTTGAGCACCGCTCATCCGATCTTTATCATTTTTGCGGCAAATACATTTTGCTAATTAATAACTACCTCCAGAAGGAACCAATCGTTTATCATTAAAACTGTAGAAGATATAACGTTTTTTCTAAATTGCAGGGGCGGGAGGGGGCGTGGTAAAAATTGAAAATAAACTTAATCTGCCTGCAAGTATAAGAAGCATTGGTCCCATACATGTGATCTCTTACCATCTCTGAGATCAGTTTGTTCATACGGACGGACGGACAGACAGACGGACATGGCTATATCGACTCGGCTGTTGATGCTGATCAAGAATATATATACTTTATATGGTCGGAAATGATTCCTTCTGCCTGTTACATACATTTGCACGACTTTAGTATACCCTTTTTACTCTACGAGTAACGGGTATTTTTATATGTACCTTTGAGCAAAATCAAAACTTCGAGCTTGGTTTTTCAGTAAAATCAATCAATGCAGCTCTCATGTGATCACAGGACTTAAAAATGTAAACAAAACTCGCTCAACACACGTTTATGGGAATATCGCGTAGAACTGACGTGCTGGAGATAAAGGAAGAATTAATTTGAAATTAGCAACCAAAAATACATCTGGAAAGTTTTCTATCTTCTCTATTGCAAAAGTTGTCCTTTTTTGTAAACCAGTGTTATTGCTCAGTATATTTGTTTCATAAGAAAGATAACATGCCAATATCTTGGAAGGGCTTGATAAACAAACAGAAAGAACTGGATGAAATCGTGGAAGATGTGGAATCGCGAACATCTTTGATTAAATCAAACACAAGGTGGCGGAGCATACCTCCATCCCTTAAAAACGACTTACTACCTTTCTAACTTGTATTCAATTAATATTTATTTTATTATTAGATCTTGAACTGCAGAATTTTGCAACGTTGTCCATCCATGTTGAAATGACAGCAGAGTCTAAATCATTTTCAGGAAAACCACTATTATTTTTAAAAGACGCCCCTTAAATTTTCTGTACCTGAAATTTGCCGCTCCTAAAAATTTGCCGCCCGGGGTGGGCCGCCGCCCCTATGCTACGCCACTGGTGTTAGTTCACACCTTAGTAGATATTATTAATCGGTCACAAAATAGCGGAGCAAGGACCATTAGAGTGGCAAAAAACAGTAGATTTTCGAAATTTTGACTATGAAACCCCATAACTCCGCTATTTATTGACCGATCCAAAATATCCTAGCTTACATCAGGACTATTTCATTTCTTAACAAAACCTCGTTTTCATTTTCACTTTCAAAATTGTTTTGCAACCATAGTCCTTTGTTTTAAATTTTTGGTTATCTTTGAACCGGAATACAACAACAACAGCAAGAACAACAATAACAACAAAAATTTCTTAATTTAAATGAACCGTTTATCTACCGAATGAAAACTACAGCTTGTTAATATCACTTGTAGATTTTGGGCAATCAATTATTTTGAAACTTTTAAAAAATGACAAGGTATACAGGGTTCGTCCGGAAAGTAATAGGACTGATATTCCACCGTCGCGACTGCACTTCGGAGCGTGCGTGCACCGACTGGATTCGGTAGAGGGCATTCCTAGCTAACGAACTAGCGGCTGGTCTCTGAGCACCTTGAGAGTCAGGACTGGCATTTTTGCGCTACGTGTTTCTGTGAGTGGTGCAAACCGAAAATGCAGCCTAATCTTAGAATATAAATTTGTAATTTATCAGAGATGTTTCTCTCTTAAGAACCGTATTGGAAGTAGTTTGTGTTCTGTGGTCCGTTTGATCAGTCAGCGTGAGAGATTGTGCATTGACGTGGACAAGAAGCTTTCTCGGAAAATACGGATTTAATTTGTGCTATTTCAGCTTCGACAAATGGGATGTTGAGGTCCTTGTGGACACACTCATTTGCTATCCAGTAAGATTCTTGGAATTTTTAATTGTGCTCCTTGGAGCATGCTTACGCTGCTCGCATTTGCATTTCCTCAAATCAATGAGCCATTCGACCGAACAGTATTCATAATGCTTTGTACAAGAAGGACTGTACATTTTAATTTCAGTTGATTGCAGGCTTAAAGTCACGACTTTTTAATCTTTAATCGCCAGGCACTCCTCCACGTGAGCTGGTGGAGCTGGTGGAGCTTGTTGCGCTAATAGGACATCGTGGTCTGCTTCGAATTACCGTATTAGCCTTTAAAGTGGATTTTGTAAGTCCCCTCTAAGGACTCTCTGGAGCACTGTGCTACTCAGAACTCTTATAGAAGAAATTGTTAACATAAATGATATGAAATTAATCTTCATTTTGCGCCTTAAATTAATTTCAGGCATAAAATTACATTGCCGTTCACCTCCCTCCACCATCATCACCATCACCACCACCAACACTCACCCGCCCCCTTCAATGAGCGGCACTTTCGTTGTAATGGCAACTGTAATTATGTCAATCGGCAAGCATTTTTCAATTCGGTTTTGTTGCTTTTGTTTTTGGATTCTTTTGACCTCGCTCAAGTGGACAGTTTAACAGTCAAGAGTGGGTGCGAATCAATGGGTGGTCCTCAATGCAAACGAGGCCAGGGCAATGTTGTGGTAGTCGTTGTTCCAAGTCCCCATTGAGACTGCTCATTGGAAGCTTGGGTGGGACGTCATGGCAATGCGTCCATAATTAAGAACCTGACAGGTCTGTCCACAGTCTGCAAATAGAACTTTTCGTCCAACCGCAGGACAACTCTTTTCCAAACTATGCCACGCACCTGGCCCAAAGTACACAGGTGGACGCCACAAACGCCCACCGAGTCATTGGCCCAGTTTGTGTACAATGACCCATGTGATTTGGCATTGTTTTACATACACGATGTACTGAGTTTGGAATCAATTTGTGCTAAGAGATATAGCAATTGGTTGAACCATCCATTGATAGCGTTGGGTGCCGGGTTGGCTGACAGTGGAGAGCCAATGTAATCGATGTGACTAATTTGTTGGCAAAAAAACCTACTGAATTTCTTTAGGCCTGTGAAATTATCACCCTCGGAATTCAGTAGTATCGCTTCGGCAAGTCTGAAACAAACTCGATCTTGTAATGGCCGTGGTTTTTGTTTATGTCATACCCATTAAAACTGCACATCTTTTTGTCCCATGGCATAGATGACAAAATTGTCGCATGCGAGAAACTTAAATGCAGTCGAATTGCCAACCTCTTTTAGTACAGAGCTTAAAGAGAGAAAACTATCTCTCTCTCTGTTCTTAAGCGCATCCAACTTCGTCTAAGTTCGATAGAAAAAGCTTGTCCTATGAAATTTTGGCCTCTATAAGCCCACACGCGGCCGCATTAAGCCTCTTTGCTGATAGGTCTCATTTTCAAAGTACATACTCCACGTCGCACAGTGGCCGGTTTGGCGAATTTAGCGTTGCAAAAATCGTAACTTTTGAACGGTAAGAGATTTTTAAAAAATTTTAAAGGGACGATTATAAAAAATTTCTGAAACTTTAATATGAGCGTAAGGATTTCATTGTAGGTCTACCGGGTGACTCAGAATTGACTGTCAAAGTGAAAAGTTTAAAATGTTACAAATATCGCATGCGATAAAAAAAACATATTCATTTTTTTAACGATTTATTAAAAATGATGTTAAAATAATTAATATAATAACAATAATAACAAAATTTAATAAGAAACTAATTTTTAATTATTTAAAATATTTATTTTGTATGAAAAAAATTTTTTTAGTAATAAATATTAATAAAAAAAATTATTTTTTGTAATAAATAATTTTTATTTTTAAACAAATATTTTTACTAATTGAAAGTTACCTATTTATTAAATTTGGTTAATTTTAAGTAGTTTAACAATTATAATTTAAATAAATCGCTTTAAAAAAAGTTAAAATGATTTTCTTATTTCTTGCAACCTTTTTAGTTTATCCAATTTGCAGTTTGGCGGCCACTCCTGGGTCACCCAGTTGACCTACAATAATGAACTTAAGCTTATTTGAAATACTGAAATTCTCTACCACATTTCCTTTGGAATTTTTCAAATATCTCTTTCCATTCAAAAGTTACGATTTTTGCTACGCAAAACCGGCACTCCGCTTGATTTCACCTAAATACGTAGATTATTCATGCATTTTAATATGTTCAAGTCGCTCATGCTCGCAAGGCGCAGCTATGCGCAAGACCAAATAAATATATTTTTATTTAGAAATATGTTTTTTTTTAAAAAAATTTCACTCTAGAAGCGTGAACTAGCGTGACTGTACTTTTCGCAGTCCACCAAAGTGGGAAAATGAGGTACAAAAGTAGTACTTCAGTAAAACGACAATAACTCAAAAACTAAACAAAAAAATTAAATTGTCTTGTTCATTTTTCTTTAGAATTAATGCATCTTCTATAAGCAAAAAACCTTTATGCAATCGGAACTTCCGTTTGGTTTTTATACGTTCCTAAAGGTAACATTTGAAACCACAAAAATACAAAAATTTATCAGTTTGAAAAATTGTTCAACTTTGAACCACTGTAAAATCCAAAATAATTGACCAAATTCAAAAAACTAAACACTGAATGCAATGCTGGTGCTGCGTTTATCTCTAGTTCTCTCTCTCGCTCTCTCTCTCTCTCTCTCTTTAAGGGTGGGAGTGGGTGGGGGGAGGGCTGTTTACTTATTTGCTCATAACTTGAGTACCGCTCATCCGATCTTTATTATTTCTTCGGCAAATCGATACATTTTGCTAATTACTAACTATCTCTAGAGGGTACGAATCGTCTATCTTCAAAACTGTAAGAGATATAACGTTTTTCCAAATTGCGGGGGCGGGAGGGGGCGTGGCAAAAATTCAAAATAAACTTGATCTGCCTGCAAGTATAAGAAGCATTTGTCCCATACATGTCAAACCTCTATCTCTTACCTTTTCTGAGATCTGTTTGTTCATACGGACGGACGGACAGACGGACATGGCTATTTCGACTCGGCTGTTGATGCTGATCAAGAATATATATACTTTACATAGTCGGAAATGATTCCTTCTCCCTGTTACATACTTTTGCATAAACCTAATATACTCTATGTATCTTCGGTACAGAGTATATAAATTTGGAAATCCGTTGCCATCACGCCCATAAGTGGCCGGATCGGAAACTTAATCCGCAGGCATCCGCCTCCACAAACCGATAAGCAAGAGACCAAAATACTCTTCTTGTATTCGCACAAGAAAAGGTATGTGCTGCCACACATATTGGTCAAAATTCTTTTGGCTGAGATTGGTTTTCATTTTTTTCATTCGTAGTGCGCCTGGCTTGCATACGTGAGTCCAGCATCTTTTTATATTGCCTCCCCCCACCCACACCAATTGGCAACGTCTACTGCTGAGAGACCCAATTCTCTTCATTGTTTATTGGTGTGGGTCAGCGAAAAATTAAGAGAGTTGGATCATCACTCCCAGAGCCTTTGGCCCCGGCGGACGACCCCCCTCCACGCCCATGTGCACTCCCCTCTCCGAAAGCTTTCGCCTACGCGTGCTTCCATCTATTACTCAGGCTTAGTTGGATCGCGACCTTCCTCAAGTTCGGCTCATGTCGTGTGGGTGAAATTTTGTTCATCCCAAAAACCGCCAAAAAACTTTACAAAACGGGATCCCCCAAGAACTCTAAGCACTAATTTTAGCCAGAAAGCCATGGTCAACTGTTGGTTCATCAGAGCAGCAAAAGTGTGTGTGGTTGATTGTGCGAGAAAAAAAAGAACCCTAACGCATTGCAGGCCTATAACCGGCCACAGAAAAATTTGTTTGAGTCTCCAAGTAAAGTAAATTAAACCATATAAATAAACACCCAGCCTTTCAGCAACATTGTTTAACACCAACAACAACAACATCAACAAAGTCGCGCTGTAAGGCCTTGCAACGATCGAGCTTTTGGATGGATGTATGTAAGTCTTTTATTGATCTCTTTCTTCCAATTATAATAGCAACCTACACTTACTCAAAATGAATCTAGCAATTCAAGTTAAACAAAATAATTATAAAATAATTAGATTAGCTATTTTTCCCTTTTGCGTTCAATGATATAATTTGCAGCAGTTGACTTGCACCTACAGAAATTATGCAATCATTTAATCACGATCACACATACATTTAGTAAATTTAATAAATATTAAAACTCTAGGCTAATTAAAACTTATGCTTAAAATTACGTAATATTACCCACTATTCCAAACCATGAATTATGTTTGGACCCTCGTCGAGTTTTATGAATAAACATCTGAATTTATAACGTTTAAAATGAACCACTAAAATTTTGTCTGTTCCTGAGCGACATGTAACATAAAAGGGTAGGAGGAGCTCTTACAGGGTATCTCCGCTAAAGTGCAGCACTGGAGATTATGGTTGGGTAGGGTAGAGAACGCGAGTGTCAATTACCATCTTAGACCTCGCCCCAACTAAATACGCGTCTTATGCTGATATTCACCTTTTGTTTTTTTGTAAATTTGCTACTGGTCTTAATTAGAGTAGTTTGGTTCGATTTCGTGGAGTCTAGCTCTCTATCTAAATTCCGAAGAGGTCCTATCCTTAAAGTTTGTGTGGATGCAGATATGGAATGGCAACGACCCACCCCATTGCCGAATGAGCTACAGAACCAGAGGATCTCGCCTGCCATGTCCCTCTAACTGTGTGTAGGTGCTTATGAAAAGCTGTGCCCCGAAGAAATACAACCAACCACTTTTCGAAGACACCCCAGCAACCACTACAATCTGGGTACGGTATAAATTTGTGTCTCCCTCTCTGAGATCGACGCGTTCTTACAGACAGACTGACATTGCTAAATCGACTGGGCTATAGGATCGGTAATGTTTCCTTCTCCACCTTCATGATCCCCTTTTACCCGTTTTCAATGAGTTCAGGGTATAAAAAAAAAATTTTATATTAGGGTCAAGAATTTTCCAAATCTGGAAAAAAACTTGATATTGGTATGGTATACACCTAACTTTATTTCTTACATTTTCAGAAATCGACGTGTTCTTACAATCCGAAGGACAGATGGACGAACGGACAGACGGACGAATGGTAAACTCTACTTATTTGATGAGTCACTGAAAACGGTAATGGTCCCGCCCTATTTAATTGGGTAGAAATAGGCAAACACCGGGAGACCCCTGATCAGAAAAGAAGTTGCCCACAACTTAAAATAAGATATTCTTGAAATGAAAAAATTTCAACACGACCGGAGAAAAATTGTTCTTGATATAAGAACATTATATTACAAATAAGAATCATCAACACCAATGAAATAGGCATCCCCCAGGTGCGATCCTTCGAGCCGGATAGCAAAGGCAATAATAATTTTTACCTGAAGTCTGCAACGTAACAGCATATATTCTCGATTAGGGCGACGAGCTGAGTTAATTGAGTTTTTACCATCCGTCTGCCCGATTCTACCGAAACTAGTCTCTTAGTTGAAAAGCTATCGGGCTAAAATTTTGCACAGAGGTATAACTTTATCACGCTGCTAGAATGTCGGAACCGCCCGGTTCGGTTGACAATATCTCTGAATCATTAGTCAAAAAATATGCCTAAGTGAGAACAATTTTGGTTTTTTATACCCTTTGAAAGGGTATATTAAAATAGTAAAGTATATATACAGTTTTGATCAGCATGACGAGCTGAGTTGATATTCTCACTACGACTTTTTTTCAGACCTAGCTTTTGTATGGCAGCTATACTATATAGTTGTCCGATTTCGACAATCCTGAAAACAAAAAAGTTTTTCTCACTAAAACTAGTTTTTCGACTGATCGTTCCTATGGCAGCTATATGCTATAGTCATCCGATCCGGCCGGTTCCGACAAACGTGCAGCGTATTTATACCAAAAGACTAAAACTGACGGAGGAGATAGCATAGAAACAGACGGACATGGATATATCAACTCAGCTCGTCATGCTGATCAAGAATATATATACTTTATGTGGTCGGAGATGCTTCCTTTCCTGCATTACAAACATCCGGACAATTTTAATATACACTCTGGGAATAAAAATAGAGGCAAGCTAACTTCGGCTCGACCGAAGTTTATATACCCTTGGAGCTTTATATATGCCCGACAGCTTGTATGGCAGCTCTACTATATAGTGGCCCGATTTCGACAAATCCTGTTGAAACTATGTAAAATCATTGAAAGCTTATAAATACGAGCGTTGGGAGCGATAACATTGAAAACAAAAAAGTTTTTCCCACTAAGACTTTTTTTCAGACCTAACTTTTGTATGGCAGCTATATTATATAGTTGTCCGATTTCGACAAGCCTTGGTGAAATTATGTGAAATCATTGAAAACTTATAAACTTATATTATAGCCAAAATGAATAGCTACATCTTCATAGATGTCGCAGCCATGGATCACACATTTCGCGTTGGGGGAATCTTTACACAATCAGCGAGTCACCCTTAACCCTTAAATTCAGGTTAACATGTCAGCCAATGGGAAGTCATTAATACCAATAGCGTTGGCACGCTTTACCGAAATTTTCTCCTCACGTACGACTACCTCTGGATAAGAGAGTGTTACCATTTGGTTGGACCACTTTGCGCTCAACTGGCAACTTCTGGCTATGCTCGAAGAGGAAAAAAAGTAACACCTAGGCCTTGGCTAAGTCCGTGGCTGTGCACTCGAAAAACACCTTTTTGGTCTGAGGCAAGTTCTTCGATCGTTCACCATTAATGATGGGCAGGCGTGAGAGAACTACACGTTTGGCACCATAGATCACTGGGTAGACGGGAAGAGCCACGAATGATGTGGCTTAAGCTGGGCATATAAGTCCATCAACTGCAGACCTGTCATCTTCTGAGTTTGGTTATGCGGTTTGAATTTGATTCCCTCTGACGCCAAATCCTCGCAGCTGAAGGGTCCCTGTAATGTGTCAATGTCGTGGGTGCCCATGGCCACCAGGCTAAATGTTCTGGAGCAGCTTATCCTGCGGATCAATGAAACTTTTGCAGGACTCTTGGGTAAAGGACAGATTGCGAAGCAAAGCGGCCACAGCATGTGGAAGAATCTGTGCTGGGTTGGCTCGAAAAACTCAAACTTTGTCTTTGAGAAATGATAGTCTCGTAGTCCTGCTATTTGTAATTTTTTAAATGTGAATAGCTTGTTAAATTCATAAAAAATCATTATTAAATGCAGGCCCACTAGATTTTCATATCTTATATATCAGACAATGAGTAAACGCCTTAAAATTTGCTTCAGTGGTACAAAAAATTATAGTTCAAAAAATGAACTATAGTTCAAATGAACTATAGTTCAATATATAAACTATAGTTCAAAATATGAACTATAGTTCAAAATATGAACTATAGTTAATAAAATGAACTATAGTTCAAAAACTGAGAAATACACAGTTCAAAAAATGAACTATAGTTCAAAACCAAGACCTAGTTCATGAGTTCATTTTAAAGACTAGTTCATTTGAACTAGTTCAAAAAAATCGGCACAACTCCAACGGACATGGCTATATCAACTCAGCTCGTCATGCTGATCAAGTATATATATACTTTATGTGGTTGAAGATGCTTCCTTCCCTTCGTTACAAACATCCGGACAATTTTAATATACCCTCTCCAAGGGTATAAAAACAAAAGGAAAAGACATTTTGAGTTTTTGACTATGAAGATGAGTTGTTTAGGCCATCATATCATATCTAGTAAAGGTTTTAATGCTGTTGTAAGAGATTAAGGTTTGTCATGTATGGGACATACACTTTTTATACCCTTGCAAAGGGTATTATAATTTTGCCCAGAAGTTTGCAACGCATAGAAATATTCATTTCCGACCACATAAACTATATATATTCTTGATCAGGGCGACGAGCTGAGTCGATTGAGCTTTGTCCGTCCGTCTGTCTGTCCGTCTGTCTGTCTGTCCGTCTGTCTGTCTGTCCGTCTGTCTGTCTGTCCGTCTGTCTGTTTCTACGCAAACTAGTCTCTCAGTTTTAAAGCTATTGAGCTGAAACTTTGCACAGAGTCTTCTTTTTACTGCACACTGCTAATATGTCGGAACCGACCGGATCGGATGACTATATCTTATAGCTGCCATAGGAACTATCGGTCGAAAAGTGGGTTTTTTGTGAGAAAACTTTTTTGTTTTTAATGTAAACGCCTTCCGCTTCGACAATTATTAGTTTTATACGCTTTTACACAGATTTGGAAGTTTTGGTCAAAATCGGATGACTATATCTTATAGCTGCCATAGGAACTATCGGTCGAAAAGTGGGTTTTTGTAAGGAAACTTTTGTTTTTAATGTAAACGCCTTCCGCTTCGACAATTATTAGTTTTATACGCTTTTACACAGATTTGGAAGTTTTGGTCAAAATCGGATGACTATATCTTATAGCTGCCATAGGAACTATCGGTCGAAAAGTGGGTTTTATGTAGAAAAATTGTTTGTTTTAATGCTGACGTTCGTAAACTCTGATGTATTAAGACATTTGCAAGGGTATAAAAACTTCGGCAAAGACGAAGTTAGCTTGGCCTTCTCGTTATACTTGCAGTCAGATAAAGTTTATTTTCAATTTTTGCCACGTGATATCTCCCAAAGTTTTTGCAGATAGGTAGGGTATTATTTATCGATCCGCCAAAGAATTGGTGAGATCAGATGGACGATAGTCAATTATAAGGAAAATAAATAATTATGATGGGTAGTACGCACTTTATGGCATTTGTGCCACCTGGTAAGGCTTCAAACTTAAATTGATCAGATTTATACAAACCAACGTGGGGAACGGAGCAATTATATTGCTCTTTATAAATATAATGTTAAAAAGTAAGTGACTTTTTCTTACGTAGGTCAATTACCATTTATAAAAATACCAATTGTTAAGTGATTTACTTACTGCGCGTATCGACACCGTGATATCCGGCGGGGCAATTCATGCGGGCTAAGACACCGGCCGGTGTGGGTGGCCAACATAACAGTGAGTCCCAGGTCCAGTTACAGTAAAGGCCTGTAAAATGCCACAAAGTGAAATTTATATTAGAAAAGGCAAAAGCAAAATTATTCTGTGTCGATGTCTTTATCATGGCTGCAGACCCAGTAGCTTACCAGTAAGTTGCGATGGATGGGAAAGAAGAAATATCATTCTTTATATGAAATGGTATGCTCAGTGGACCGTACCTGGCGTATATTAAAAGCAGAGCTCTCAGAAAACGAGTGGAGAGAGCGAAAAGACAATTCAATTCTGTATTGCTCAATAGCTATTTTCGCTCAATCATAGAGCGCTTTTTTCGCTTCTCTTTTGCTCATGTCTTTTACTGATCAATTTGCCGGGAGCAAGAGTACAAAGTGTTTTTTTAAATGTGTGCGTGGCGATTGTGTGTGTGTTTCTCAGTCAACAAGTTATGGAGCGTTATTCTTGATAAATATTAAACATAAATAATCAAGCTTATATTCATTACATATAAAATATAAATTATAATATGTATGTACAAATATGAAAATTGCATATACACGAGCCCACCGCCAAACAAAACAAATAACATTTTTTTCTGACACTTTAAATGTTCTGCTCATTTGCAGACAGTTGTTTCCTGAGCACTCGCTCAAAAGTGTCTCTCTCTGTTGTTATTGGCGGACAGACTCGGTCGTTTTGCTCAAGCGAACGGACGACACAGAAAACACAAGAGCGGGGCAGAAAAGTGTTCCGCTCAGTGAGAGAGCGTCGGTGCTTTGTTTGTTTCTGTTTGTATGTGAGACTGAACGCATGGAAAAATGTGTTGAGAGTTATTTGCGAGCTATGATTAAAAGTAATTTGTTTTCTAGCTCTTAAAAATTCTGTATATTTTGCAGAGAATTTATCAGAAATATAGAATCAGATAGTTTGTGGTTTGATGGCCGCGCCTAAGCTTTAATTTTCCAATTTCCCCTTAATTTGATTTTTGAGCTGCTGGGCACGACAAAAATGTTGTACAAATTGTAAAAAAAAATTATTTCGATTTATTTATTATGTAACTTAAACCGGACGGCATCAAATTTGTGATTATTGGTGGTTATGACAAATATGCAGAGGAAACATATTAGTTGCATTTTCAACTATTCACTTGTAGATTATAGGCAGTAATTACTAAAAATTTATATAAAAACGAGAGCCTAAGTTAAGGTCTAACCGACTTCGATATGCCCGTTACTCATGAAATGTTTAAAAGCGTTCCTGCGTTCCTTAGGGTGAACATCCGCAAAGAAGGCAACATTTTTTGAACTCCGCTATTTATTATCCGATCTTAATGTAAACTCTAGGAATTCTAGTTATTGCTTATATAAATTTAAGTTATCAATTGGAAGTCGATATCTTAAAAAATGTGGGAGTTATTCAACATTTTTATACCCTTGGAGAGGGTATATTAAAATTGTCCGGATGGTTGTAACGATTAGAAGGAAGCATTTTCGACCACATAAAGTATATATATTCTTGATCAGCATGACGAGCTGAGTTGATATAGCCATGTCCGTTTGTCCGTCCGTCTGTTTCTATGCTATCTCCCCCGTCAGTTTTAAAGCTATCTTAACCAAACTTTGCACGAAGTCTTTTGGTCAGTGGCGTACCGTGTAGTTATGCCGCCCGGGGCGGAAGTCGACTTTGCCGCCCCCCTTCCCCCTTGAAAAGTCCTAAATTTTAACCTTTTTTTCTATAATTACAATTAAGTTTTTCTAATTCTTTCCATCAAAAACTTCTCTGTAACATAAAGGGACGTACGCTGGATTTTGATTAGGAATGACGAAGGCCTTAATTGTGAGGGGAGTATTATTTTGCAAAAGTGGCTATCATTATTGGAAAATATTCTTGGGGATGTATAATAAAGGTGCGCCGCAGGCGAAAATTTTTTCGCAAAATCCGCGGAAACGTATTTTACATATCTTCTTAACCAAAATTTAAATACAAATTGACTTCGATGGGCCGAAAAAAAAATTTTGTTTAGGTCGAACATGGTTTTCTAGTTTGATGGCAAATGCGTTTCGAAATTAGTTTTTTACTCAAAAAAAAACGTTCCTTGTAGGGTGCCTGTAGAGGTTTTTACTGGAGGCTGATTTAATTGGACGAGTTGGACTACATTTTTTGGAAACAAAACTCAATGGCAGTATAGAATTGTAAGCTCCAAAAATTCGGAAAATATCGCGAAATAGATGGTAATATTCTTTTATAATTAACACTATACTTTGATTTTTTTTAGTCCATGTAACAAACTATTAAAGAACTCATTCAGTATTGAATACAAAGTATATTTGAAAACAACTTTCTGATTTTGCTCATTGGAATGAAATTTTTGGACTTTAATATGGAAATTGTGGTTATTTTTTTGATAAAAACAATTTTTTTTTAATTATTGTTCAGTTGACACAACTTTTGTTTCATAAGAACTTTTCAAGGCATACTACAAATCTGCACCCTCCTGCATACTCCCTTGAGAACATAATCAATATAGCAGCATGTTTGACTCTGTCTATGGTAGACCTTTGCTCTTTAATCCCTTTATACTAATTCGTAAGCTTTCAAAAATGCATTCCATGAATATTTCTTTTATTACTAGATCTTGAAGTGCAGAATCTTGCAACGTTCTCCATATTGAAATGACAGCAAATTCTAAATCACTTTCAGAAATACCACTATTTCTTAATTTAAGAGAATAATCAATATACATTTTGTAATTATTTACCGCCCCAGAAATTTGCTGCCCCTAAAATTTGCCGCCCCAAAAACTTCCCGCCCCTGAAACTCACAGCCCTCAAAAATTGCCGCCCCTAAAAATTTGCCGCCCGGGGCGGCCCGCCCCCCCCCCCCTCGGAACGCCACTGCTTTTGGTAAAAATACGCTGCACATTTGTCGGAACCGGGGAAACGAGTCGAATTATTTCGCGTACTATGCTTACAAACCAAGTTTCAAGTCAATCGGATGAAAAATAAAATTTTTCACATACAAACTTTTCCCAGGCTTTTCCGACGACGGAATTGTCCAAAACCCCGTCTTAGTACGCACTTTCACCACCAACAGAAACTCCTGTCCAAATTACAGCCTCCTATCTCTTACCGTTTAGGCTGTGCGATGATTGCCAATCAGTCAGTGAATCACTGAATCAGGACACTCTCTTTTATATTTATTTATATGCAAAAATATTCATTATATTTCTAGGGGACTGAATCATAATAACTCGTCTTGAGTAGATTGTAAAGAAGAAACAGTTAGATTTCCCTTCCTCTCTTCTTAGGGAACCTGGCCAAAGATGACACTTTAATATGAAATTTTGCGTGCTCTAATAGTCTCTCGTGGGACTTCGATTCATTCTTTTAGGGCTATTTGTTTTTAAGTCCTTGTTCCTTGTACAACTATAGTTGGCTTTGGATTTTGATCTTATACACTCCTTCTTGTGTAAACAGCAACTTGTACCTGGAAATCATAGCGAAACCAGAACTTATGATTATGATGTGAAAGGTTCTGATTTGGTTTTAATATTATTTAGGTATTCGGTTCCGTATCAGTACCTGGATTTTAACTTCGGTATACCGGTTCATATGGTGCTTGAATTTTAAGTAAGAGTGAATCCTGTAAGAGACTGAATGCTCTTGTGGGTAACGCTAGTTTGGCACCGAACTTCCCTCGCAGGGTACCCCTAACTGGTTGTCCACATAAAAGAGAGGGCGACGTATTATCTCCTTCATGCTAAATAAATGCCAACACCGAAATCTTTTCCAGTGCATTAGCACAAGGATTAAACTAGTCCCAGTTCATTTGCTTTTATTCACAAATTGGTTACCTGGTAACCCTTTTATCCAGAAGCCTTATACAACACTGTTCAACCAAACTGACAGCTTCAACAATATCGAAATATTCAGTTTGCCACTGCCTTGCTTGGGAGCTACATCACAAATCTGAATTAAATTCAAAAATATTATATTAAAATGGATCAACAACCACCAACTGAACATGCTTCTCGATTGACCCCAATAACTGTGCTGAGACCCGTGCGATATAACGACGATATGTTACGCCAAGTTGAGCATGCTCGTCTCCTGCGTGAGATGGCACGCAATGCTGCCGAAGAGGAGAAGGAACGCATTCGCGAACAGCAAGCCATGGACAAGTTTCTCAATACGAAGCTGGAACGTGATAGTCTGCCACCGGATACACCGTTGCCCATTTATCTGAGCTATCGTGAGCCGCGTAGCATTAGTCCAGAAAGCAAATGGGATAAGGACCCCAAGTATTTGCCACGCTAAGAAGAAACTTTGGGTTAAAGGGGAGAGGAACCGGAAAGCAAAAATGAATAATTGTTCATGTTCATCTGATTAATGTTATTAAATGTCAAACGATTCGCCCTCCGAGGAATTCTCTTTTCTAAATAGATTTTTTGTATTACTTTCATATTGTTAAATGCCCTGTTAAATGTTAATTGAACAGTTTTTTAAAAGGCAACTAGATGAAAGGGTTACCATCTTATCCTTGTGCTAATATGTACATTGGGAAAGATTTCGATGTAGGCATTTATTTAGCATGAAGGAGATAATACGTCGCCCTCTTTTTTATGTGGACAACAAGTTAGGGGCACCCTGCGAGGGAAGTTCGGTGCCAAACTAGCGTTACCCACAAGAGTACAGTCTTCAACTCAATACAGGATTTACTCTTACTTAAAATTCAAGCACCATACCGGTATGTACCGGTATACCGAAATCCAGGTACAGGTACGGAAATAATATTAAAACCAAAACAGAACCTTTTGCAGAATCTTAGTTTCGGTTTCGATATGATTCCCAGGTAAAAGTGGCTGTATACACAAAAAGGAGCGTATAAGATCAAAGTCCAAAGCCAACCAAAGTTGTACTAGAACGAAGGACTCTTTGAATCTACACCAGCAAGAGTGAGCGAGCTGGATCCAAGCCATTCCATGCAGATCCCTAGTTGAGACCCTGAACAAATTCAACACCTAAAGAGATTTACATAATAACTTTACTTAATTGTGGCCAACACTCTTTTTTTGTGGTCAGTATCCGAACCAATAATATAATAAGTAAAGTTGAATTAAGTTTTATTGCACGATGTTGAAAAGCTTGTAAGCTTCTTTTCTTTAGAATATTTTATTGGTTTTAGCCACACCAGCTGCCACGACTCTCTCAGTTGGGGCACTGGCCATGCCAGCAGTCTCATTCACGTTTGGTGGGTACGAATCGGCCGAAAACACATGCGGCTCTTCAAAGAAACCGCTCATCGGCTTCGGTGGCTGCAGTTGCAAACGCTGCTCCTGCTGGATGGGCGGCTGCCGCTTCTGGACACTTTTTTGGCACACGGCTTTTTCCAAACGATGACCAGACCCACGCATCTTCATAATGTAACCGCCACGAGCTACGCGCTTAATGCTAACCTGCATTACGATCTTCAGCATGGCTCTCGTATAAAGGAAAGTAAGCGAATTGAATGGAACTATAATAAATTTTGTTTTTAAATCTACCCAGACGTAAACTGTATGAATATTGGAGTTATACTGTTAAAGGCTAGACAACATTTGGCCAGCAAGTTTTGGCATATAACTCAATGATGGAGATATATTTTTCTATATTTTTATACCTTTCCAGAAAGGAACCGAACTAATTACACAAGTTTACAAAAAAAGGGCAACTTTTGCAACAGAGAACTTAGCAACCGTTCCTTTTGTATTTTTGCTGCTATTTTCGGAAAACTGAAAATATGCAAAATAAGAAGAAACAAAAGACTGCCAACTATTTTATTCTAAGATTTTTAATATTAGCAGAAAATTTTACAGAATTTTTTAAACTTGCAAAAAAAATCGATTTTTACAAAAAATAACCACATTTTTAATGTTCAAATCTAAAAATTTGTGCCTTATCAGCAAAATCAAAACTTCGTGTTTGGTTTTTCTTTAACGTCATTCAATGCAGCTTACATTAATACAAATTTGGTTCGAATAGGACACTTAATGTGGCCACACGACCAACAAATGTAATGATACCTCGCTAAAGATTATGCAAATATCTCGTAAGCCTGACGTGCTGGGAGAAAACGGACAATTTATCTGAGTTCAGCAGCCAAAAATACAAAAGGAACGGTTGCTAAGTTCTCTGTTGCAAAAGTTGCCCTTTTTTTGTAAACTTGTGTAATTAGTTCGGTTCCTTTCTGGAAAGGTATAAAAATATAGAAAAATATATCTCCATCATTGAGTTATATGCCAAAACTTGCTGGCCAAATGTTGTCTAGCCTTTAACAGTATAACTCCAATATTCATACAGTTTACGTCTGGGTAGATTTAAAAACAAAATTTATTATAGTTCCATTCAATTCGCTTACTTTCCTTTATACGAGAGCCATGCTGAAGATCGTAATGCAGGTTAGCATTAAGCGCGTAGCTCGTGGCGGTTACATTATGAAGATGCGTGGGTCTGGTCATCGTTTGGAAAAAGCCGTGTGCCAAAATAGTGTCCAGAAGCGGCAGCCACCCATCCAGCAGGAGCAGCGTTTGCAACTGCAGCCACCGAAGCCGATGAGCGGTTTCTTTGAAGAGCCGCATGTGTTTTCGGCCGATTCGTACCCACCAAACGTGAATGAGACTGCTGGCATGGCCAGTGCCCCAACTGAGAGAGTCGTGGCAGCTGGTGTGGCTAAAACCAATAAAATATTCTAAAGAAAAGAAGCTTACAAGCTTTTCAACATCGTGCAATAAAACTTAATTCAACTTTACTGATTATATTATTGGTTCGGATACTGACCACAAAAAAAGAGTGTTGGCCACAATTAAGTAAAATTATTATGTAAATCTCTTTAGGTGTTGAATTTGTTCAGGGTCTCAACTAGGGATCTGCATGGAATGGCTTGGATCCAGCTCGCTCACTCTTGCTGGTGTAGATTCAAAGAGTCCTTCGTTCTAGTACAACTTTGGTTGGCTTTGGACTTTGATCTTATACGCTCCTTTTTGTGTATACAGCCACTTTTACCTGGGAATCATATCGAAACCGAAACTAATGATTCTGCAAAAGGTTCTGTTTTGGTTTTAATATTATTTCCGTATCTGTACCTGGATTTCGGTATACCGGTACATACCGGTATGGTGCTTGAATTTTAAGTAAGAGTAAATCCTGTATTGAGTTGAAGACTGTACTCTTGTGGGTAACGCTAGTTTGGCACCGAACTTCCCTCGCAGGGTGCCCCTAACTTGTTGTCCACATAAAAAAGAGGGCGACGTATTATCTCCTTCATGCTAAATAAATGCCTACATCGAAATCTTTCCCAATGTACATATATTATCACAAGGATAAGATGGTAACCCTTTCATCTAGTTGCCTTTTAAAAAACATTTAACAATATGAAAGTAATACAGAAAATATATTTAGAATGCAGAATTCCTCGGAGGGCGAATCGTTTGTCATTTAATAACATTAATCACATGAACATGAACAATTATTCATTTTTGCTTTCCGGTTCCTCTCCCCTTTAACCTAAAGTTTCTTCTTAGCGTGGCAAATACTTGGGGTCCTTATCCCATTTGCTTTCTGGACTAATGCTACGCGGCTCACGATAGCTCAGATAAATGGGCAACGGTGTATCCGGTGGCAGACTATCACGTTCCAGCTTCGTATTGAGAAACTTGTCCATGGCTTGCTGTTCGCGAATGCGTTCCTTCTCCTCTTCGACAGCATTGCGTGCCATCTCACGCACGAGACGAGCATGCTCAACTTGGCGTAACATATCGTCGTTATATCGCACGGGTCTCAGCACAGTTATTGGGGTCAATCGAGAAGCATGTTCAGTTGGTGGTTGTTGATCCATTTTAATATAATATTTTTGAATTTAATTCAGATTTGTGATGTAGCTCCCAAGCAAGGCAGTGGCAAACTGAATATTTCGATATTGTTGTAGCTGTCAGTTTGGTTGAACAGTGTTGTATAAGGCTTCTGGATAAAAGGGTTACCAGGTAACAAATTTATGATTTATGGCAAATGAACGCAAATGAACTGGGACTAGTCTTATCCCTGTGCTAAAGCATGTCCATTGGGAAAATTTTTAAAAAAATTCGGATTTGGCGGTTTGCATTTGTACTCATCTAACAACGACATTCAGCGCGCGCGCCTTCTCTCTCTTTCTCTTTCTCTTTCTCCCTCTCTCTTTCAGTGAGAGCGCGTCCAACGCTATTCACTCTTAGTTTGCTTCCATTCACTCGCCTTTCCTCTAAGAACCAAATTAAGAACGAATTTATTTCGATTCCACGAGCAAAATTCCTGAAATTCCATTTTTGAATTTCTAAGGGTAAATTTCGTATCGAAGAACGAAATGACCTTAAGTCAAAACTGTTATTTCTTAAATCAAGAATTTATAAGCTCCGAAAGGAACGTCGTCATACATTTAACGTAGCCAAATATAACGACCAAACAACCGCATGGGAGTTATATAAACAAAAGTTAGCTACTTATAAGAAAGCTTTCAGGATGGCAAAACGCTCCTCCTGGACCCATTTCTGTAGTAATATTGAATCTACTTCTGATGCATCACGGCTCAGAAAGATCCTGGCTAGCTCACCAACCCCGCCAGGACTCTTACCAAAAACAGACGGAACCTGGACCGACTCGCTAAGCACTCACTTCCCTGAATGCTCCCTTAACTTAATACCTCAGGTTAGGCCAACCGACCTTTCTATTCAATACGACAAAGCCATTGTCACGGAGACCAGAATTAAATGGGCTATCGATTCGTTCGAACCATTTAAGTCGCCAGGTCTCGATAACATATATCCTGCCCAACTTCAACAAACCATTGGGTACACAATGACCTGGCTTTATACAACTTATGTAAGCTGTCTCAAGGTCAACTACATCCCCACTGGGTGGAGAGAAGCTAAAGTAATATTCATACCGAAAGCTGGCAAAGCTTCACATGTGAAACCAAACGATTATAGGCCAATCAGCCTATCCTCGTTTCTTCTTAAAACTCTCGAGAGACTTCTAGATGCACACCTGAGGCAAACTATTAGTCCTGCTCATCTAGCTCACACCCAACATGCATACAGCGAGGGTAGGTCTACTGAAACCGCCCTGCACTCCCTGGTCTCAAGGATTGAAAGATCATTTGAAGTAAGAGACTTCTCTTTAGTAGCATTTCTTGACATAGAGGGTGCCTTCAATAACGTCCAACCTAACGCCATCACTTCTGCCTTGATATATGTGGGAGCAGATGTGCCACTGGTGGGATTCATCGAACAATTGCTGACCAGCAGAACGGTGTACTCCCAACTTGGCGGTGCAACTGCTTGCAGATGTGTAAACAGAGGCACTCCGCAAGGAGGTGTTCTCTCTCCGCTGCTGTGGGCTGTAACAGTTAACCAACTGCTGCGGCTAATGGAGGCGGAGGGACACGAAGTGGTGGCTTACGCGGATGATATTGCAATCTACAAATGTGGAATATTTCCTCAAACGCTGTGTGACCTCGTGCAGACCGCACTGACAACACTTGCTCAGTGGACAAAATCTTGTGGCTTGGGCGTAAACCCGGCTAAGACGGAATTAGTGCTTTTCACCCGAAAGTACAAAATTCCTGATCTTATCCCGCCTAAGATCAACGGAGTAAGCCTCGTATTTGGTGACAATGCCAAATTCTTGGGTGTCATTCTGGATAAGAAGCCCTGAACAATCTGCACAAAGTACAAAGAAGTGCGGAAATTTGTATTAGCGACGCTCTCCGAACGACACCAACGGAAGCGCTCAATACTATTCTTCACCTTCTACCACTAGACCTCGTAGCTAAGCAAATGGCTACCACAACAGCCTTAAGCCTACGAGAATCCGATACCTGGAATAGGGGCAATTCGGGACACGCTACCATACTCGACGACCAAACGGGTATACCATTAAGTACAGACTACTGTATACCACAAACGACGTTCGACACATTTTACGTCGTCTATATCCCAAGCCGGAACGATTGGGACAACCTGCCCCACAGCAGAGCTAACGCCATTAACATCTACACTGATGGTTCTAAGCTCGACAAAAATGTAGGAGGGGGAGTTTTCTCTCCCAACCTAGATTTGAACTTATCGTTCCGCCTTCCTGACCACTGTAGTGTGTACCAAGCGGAAGTGGTAGCCATTCAGGAAGCTGCCACCTACCTTAGCACACTAACGGTCAAGGAAGGAAATTTATTTATATACTCAGATAGTCAAACCGCCCTTAAGCACTTGACTCACACACCAACAATACTAAAACACTTACGAAATGTCGCTTATCTCTCAACAAGATCGCACGACATTTTAGTATTCACCTGATATTGGTACCTAGACACCGCAACATAGAAGGTAACGAGCCTGCGGACAAACTGGCCAGAATAGGAACCACCATCGAGCTCCTTTCAGAGAGGAGCACGATAGGGATGACGACATATCGCTCACTTACTTCAATACTGGCATAACTCAAAAAATACGATTTTTGACTTAATGATGCAGAAATGTGCGCGATCTTCTGTACTATTTTATGCAAAAATTTTCGTATTGCTATCTCTTCTACTTTCCATGTGAGATGAGAATATGTCGCAATATCATTTTCCAGGTTCATTTTTATGCTGATGCAAGAACCGCCATATCTTAGTTGTCCTGCTGTCGATATTGACCAAACATACTTCGTCATTCAGTTAAAACATCATATTTTCAATGTTTATTAATAAGCATTCTAAATTTATAATATTTTACTTAATTAAGTTGAAACTAAAAGAACCATTTTTTAGGTTAAATCCATTGGGAACTTCAAACGTGTTTATCTTTCTTTCTTTTTCAGAAACACTTCGTCTCGCTACGGACCGGTGGAAAAACCTTTCTTCCTGTGCAGTAGCGAGGCTTACGTGGCCAACATTCGACCAAAAACGTATTAACACACTTTTACGTCACAGAAGGAACCACATATCACTTCTGGTGGGGACCCTCACGGGTCACTGTCTTATTGGCAGACACGCAGCACGCCTAGGCGTCACTTAGCATAACTAATAATTGTCAAGCGGAAGGCGTTTACATTAAAAACAAAAAAGTTTTCTTACAAAAACCCACTTTTCGACCTATAGTTCCTATGGCAGCTATAAGATATAGTCATCCGATCCGGTCGGTTCCGACATATTATCAGTGTGCAGTAAAAAGAAGACTCTGTGCAAAGTTACAGCCCGATAGCTTTAAAACTGAGAGACTAGTTTGCGTAGAAACAGACAGACAGACAGACGGATAGACAGACGGACGGACAAAGCTCAATCGACTCAGCTCGTCGCCCTGATCAAGAATATATTTGGATTTCAAAGGCGAAAACAAAGGCTCTACTTTCATATACTTTTTTTTTGATAGTACTACGATTTTGCAGTTACCTCTAGAATTCAACTACACTTCATTTCCTCCATATTTTTCAATTTTTTCTTCAACATAAATTTAAATATATTAAAACTAACTGCGTCTTCATTTTTATGAACCTAAACGAAATTAATTCTGAAAGTTTAGGTTCAGCACAAATGCGTTTTACTGTGTCAAAATATTTCAAAACGCTGCGCAAAGAGCTAAGAGGTTAATTCTTTAAATTAATTCAGTGTTCCTGAGGTGGACCTGCAAGAACTAACAAAAGTCCACTGCGACTTTCTTTCAAAAACTGAATTCTACACACAAAACATAGAAAGGTTCTGAGAAGGGCGAATTGTCACATTATGGCCCCAAAAACGAGCAATATTTCGAAAATTTATTAAAATCCACATTTTACAAGCGGTTTCCGTAAACACATATCGCTCACTTACTTCAATACTGGCATAACTCAAAATAATCCATTTTGAGAAAAACACGTTCGAAGTTCTCGATGGATTTAACCAAAAAAAAAATGGTTCTTTTAGTTTTAACTTAAGTGAAGTATTATAAATTTAAAATGCTTATTAATAAACATTGGAAATATGATGTTTTACCAGAAAGACGAAGTATGTTTGGTCAATATCGACAGCAGGACAACTGGGATATGGCGGTTCTTGCATCAACATGAAAATGAATCTGGAAAATGATATTGCGACATATTCTCTTTTCACATGGAAAGTAGAAGAGATAGCATTACGAAAATTTTTGCATAAAATCGTACAGAAGAGCGCGCACATTTCTGCATCATTAAGTCAAAAATCGTATTTTTTGAGTTATGCCAGTATTGAAGTAAGTGAGCGATATGTATACAGTATACATAAAATTTTTCAAGAAAATTTGTCAACGAATCGGTTGCGGTGTCTAACTCGTCCGATTTCAGATATATTTTATAGAAAACGGGAATGATTCGCTTGTCCGATTCCTGTACAAGTAAAAAAAAGGCCTGAGGCCAATTTGAATGCCTTGGCTCAAACTGAATTTAATTTCGGGTTTAGTCTCTGGTTTGGAGGTAAAATTGAAAAAAGATAGAGCGCCGCAGGCAAATTTTTTTTAAATGCGGGTGGTAACGAGTTTATGTGTTAATGAACAAACCACTCAATTAAGGCAGCAGGAAATACACCTATTCACCTATTCAGATGAGCCAAAAAAAATTGAGATTTTTGTTATGTTTTTGAAAAAATATTAAAAATTATATAAAAACAAAACCAACAGAACAGAAACTTTACTATTTCACAAATGACTGTTTTCTATATGAAACAACATTTATTTCGCTCAAGTCGGAGTACTCGTTACGGAGATACAAAGTTTCTAACCTATTCAGTTGAGCGGCACTGTAAGTCCCGAAAATATAAAATGAAATAAGGCCCCAAATTTGGGGTGTTATATCATTATAAAACAATACCCCAATTTGAAGTATGAAAATAAGGCCTCACTGCGATAAAATAAAGACCGAAAAAAGAAGAAGGCCGAAGTTTGGGAAATAATACACCAATTTCAAAAATTTGAAATACAAAACTCGCGCTATTTTTTTCAAATTTTCGCTTGCGCCGCTAAAATTGAATCAATTTTTTTAATTACATAATGAAAATTTGATACAAAAAATCGTGCGATTTTTATAAATAGCAAAAATAAGAAAATTAAAAGTACCCAAGAATCCATATTAAAAAGTGCCGTCTTATATCCTTATAAAATTATACTGGGTTTGCGGTCTCATTTCAATTTGAAATTTTATTTAAGAAATAATGCCCCAAAAAAGGAAATAACGCTACAAATTTGATCAAAAAAAGGTGGTGGTTTATTTCTATATAAATTGTTGTCGCGTTATGTCATTTAATTTTTAGGGTCTTATTTCGCAGAGCCCTCAATTAATAATCATTGAAAAACTTTGCGAGATGTGTAGAGCAAATTTTAAAATTTTTCCTTCAAGTAAAACATAACTTTAAATCAAAAAATGTTGTACACGTCATTTGTATTTTGCTATTGCTTTTAAGCTCTGTGGTTAAATCGCTCAAAAATTCTAATGTCGTCTTATTTATTTGACATTTTACAAAAATAGTTCACATATTTGTAGAACAAAACCGGAAATTTTAAAAATTAATTAAAAAAGAAACCTTGGATGACCGCCTCGACTTAAATGTATAATAATTCTATATTATTCGCGGTCCATCGATGATATTTTTTTAAAATTGTGGTTAAATAGGGTCCAATTTACCAATTTTTCCTTAGATGCTTCGTTCTTAGTACAGTAATTTGCATATAAAAATATATTCCACGATGGCCAGGGGGGGGTTTAACCCCCCAAACCCCCCCCCCTGCGTACGCCACTGGTTTATAGGGTCGGAAATGAATATTTATATGCGTTGCAAACTTCTGGGCAAAATTATAATACCCTTTACAAGGGTATAAAAAGGGTTAATAGGGAATAAATATGGCATCGCAATGGGCCCAAAGTGGCCTAAGTGGGAAAGCGGCTCGTCGCTCTCAGCCATCACAACCTAACCTACACACCCACAACCTAAATCAAGAATTTTATTTCTATTCTTGAATTGTTAGCGCTTAAGTTGGAATTTAGGAACGAATTGTACTCTAAGTAAGAATTTCCAAGAGCGAATCGTTCTTATCAAATTCTAGACCGAAACAGGATAAAATCAAAACAGAATCGTTCTACTTTTTGTTGGGTGTACAAGTAGTTTTTGATAATGTGATCGATTCCCAACGTAATTATATTCCGACTTTTGGTTAAATTATATTTCGAACTGATATTAAGCAATTAAGAAAGAATTGTCACAAATGTTAAAGCATGTGAATTACACCTACTTCAATTGCCCACGGACTTCTTGATATACTGCATTCCTTCGATGGAAGTTGTACTAATAAAAACATTACTCTGTTCGGAATCAGCTTAAGCCAAAGAGGTACCAAAAATTCACTTATCCCGGTATGGCTCAAACCAAACCCGACAGGGTATCACTTTTAAAGACTTAAGAACAATTCAAGAAGGGAGTCGAAAGGGAAGGTGGTGGACACGACCGACCAAATCACCATCACCCCCCACTTTTTCTTAGCTGTGATAGATTTTGAGATACCATTAAAAGTATTTTTTATTTTCTTAACCGGAACTCAGCATCTCGAAGACTTAACTCTGGACGACGGAGTCTTAGCTTACAGGACTGTCAAGCTTTCGCTAGAAAAAGCGACTAAATCATGGTAAAGAATGTAAGCAACACTCAATGCATATTTGTGCTTCGATTATGAGTGCCAATCAAACCCGCTGTCACTCGTGTGGCTACAGTTTTCTACTTACATAAGCAGAGAGCGGGTGCTGCTAAAATCACCTCAATGAATTTTACTGTCTCTCTCTCTTTCTTAAGAAAACAACAACAACTTAACGGCATTTGCCGTTGCTTTTTCGAAAAACAGAGAAGAGAGCGAGAACAATAAAAGTTATGCATACCCATGTCTTACTTATGTGTCAGCTGTGTGTGACAAACAAAATATCCATGAAGTGCCACTCAATACAGAAACAAAAGCTTTGACAGACGATCAACCTAAATAAACAATGGCAAAAATACTCGACTGCAAAATTTCGAGTGTCAGTTACATGAATGTACGAACCGAACCAGCGGTTCAAAACCTGAATAAACCACTTAACCGAACCAGTCCTTATTTCCAAACGGTTTGCAAGCCCCTTTAGTTCCCTTTAGTATCCTTTTGATATTAGTTTAAGCTAAAGATTGACTCACCTGTTTGTGGTTGTGTATAATTGGCAAACAGCGCCGAACAATTCTCATAGTTGGTGGCTGCCGCCGAGGCGAGTGTTAGATTCCAGGTGGTGCTGGCATTGGTCGCTTGGATTACTTCTTCAGCTGCCGTGGCCCCCAGTGCAGTCTGTGCCACATTTGTGACACTATCATTTATATAGGAATCGGTTGTTGTGGTTGTTGACATAGGCCCACCATCCTCGCCGGTGTTTAGATGGGTGGGTGTATAGGGTGTCTGTTCCAGCATGGACATGGATACGGATGTACTTGCCTTGCGAATGAAGTGAGTGAAAATCTGGATGGTAGTTTGTTTGTTGCCGCCAACAGAGTCATACACGACCGGCAGTTGAGTCATTTTGCCCACAATGGCATCTCTGCAATAAAAGAGGGAGAAACTGGTAACTTAAAATAGATTTCAAATCAAAATCTCCCCAGGTTTGAATACCCATTTGGCTCAAGTATTTGCACGGCTTAGTTTTAATTGAAAGCCCATGGAACAATGGGGAAAGTGAAAACACGACTCGTTCTCATAACTGACAATGGATTTGCACTGATTTCATCAGCATTTTTATGATTGCTGTTTTTGTTTTGTTTGTTTCCCTCTCGTATCAGCGAATTGCCAGCTCTGCTGTATTTATAAATCAACCATCCAATGTGGCAACAGGAGCCCACAGCAGGGCGGAAGCAATCCGGCCAGGAGTCTGTTGCAACTGTACATGCTACAAGTGCATACATACGAACAAACGAACATATGATATGTACATTGTACAATGAGGGCGTTTCAATTTAATGAAAATCCCAGTAATCTGTGATCCTATCCATAATCTTAATTGTTTTCATGTTATTTGATTTCGGCCCTCCCACACATGCCACCAACACGCACGAGTTCATTGCAAAAAATGTTGCCTACTTTGCGGCTGCCAAAAAAGGAACCGAACGAATGTGTGTGTGGTTAGGCATAAGAAATGAATGAGCTGCTGGTGGGAAATTGAAGGCGAGTCACAAATGCGTTGAGAAAAGTACTTACTGTATAAATAATAATGTACAAATAATGATAAATAACATATGCATACGAGGGCTGCCTCTGTGGTAATGCGATAAATCACACAATTACTGAGAATGAACATTCTCAAACCAAATGTTATTCGCAACAAAAGCTGAGGCTTGCTTACGTTTTGATTTCGTGCACAAAAGTACAGATTAACCAATAAACATACCAAAATAAGAGCGTTTCTGTTTTCAATGCAAATGCCTGAGTCATAAAATATCGAAATAGCAAACAAAATGTGTGTATCGTTGACACTCACGAGGCTTTGATGTGAAACATGATGCTAAATGTAAGGGCATAATTTCAAATCCACAAGATTCTCAATGGCTATAAATCAGCAATCAAATAATAGAAAACAGGGAGTAGAAATACCAACAACAAGAACACTGGCTTTCAGTTCTTCCAGTCTTTCAGTCACTCTACTTTGTAAAGTCACTGACAAGTCATTGATTAGTCACTGCCAAGGCACTATTTAGTCACTGTAAAGACACTGTTTAATCACTGTCAAGTCACTGTTAAGTTTTTGCTTAGTCTCTTTCTTGTCATTGATTAGTCACTCATTAACTAAGTAGCTGTCAAGTCACGGTCAACTCACCATTTAGTCACTTTCAAGACACTGTAAAGTCACTGTTTAGTCACTGTTCAATCACTGTTTAGTCACTGTTTAGTCACTGTCAAGTCACTGTTTAGTCACATCTCCGCCACATAAAGTATATATATTCTTGATCAGCATGACGAGCTGAGTTGATATAGCCATGTCCGTCTGTCCGTCTGTTTCTATGCTATCTCCTCCGTCAGTTTTAAAGCTATCTTAACCAAACTTTGCACGAAGTCTTTTGGTACAAATACGCTGCACATTTGTCGGAACCGGCCGGATCGGATGACTATAGCATATAGCTCCCATAGGAACGATCGGTTGAAAAACTAGTTTTGGTGAGAAAAACTTTTTTGTTTTCAATGCTATTGCTCCCAACGCTCGTATTTATAAGTTTTCAATGATTTCACATAATTTCATTAAGCCTTGTCGAGATCGGACCACTATATAGTATAGCTACCATACAAACTGTCAGGCATATATCAAGCTCCAAGGGTATATAAACTTCGGTCGAGCCGAAGTTATCTGGCCTCTATTTTTATTATTAAGTTGGCAACATTGTCACTGACATTTGTGCAAAATTACACTTCAAAACATCTATTGGTGTTTAAGAGCAGCATGTTTTGTAAGTGTACTCGCTTTCAAAAACTGACTGTGTTCTTTGGCTTTTAACTTCAAAGCCCCTATTATCTTCATTAGATCCTCTTGATAATCAAAAGGTTTGCCCGTTTTCTTAACTTTTACCAATTCCGTTCAATCAAATTCGGAAACGGAAACAGGGCCTGAATGTCTGAATCTTAACAACCCTGTTTCATTAAATTTTGTGTTGAAAATGTTGCAGCAGTCTTTTGGTAAGGCAACTCTATCTATGAGTGTTGCGAAATGTTCAAAGATTGTCAAGAAAGCGTTGAAGACAAGGCTCGACTGGGACGACCTTCACTGACCTTCACGACCAGTACTGAAGATGTTAGAGTATTGGACATTTGGGCCTCAGAAATGTGAAATCTATGTTGGTGACTAAAACGCAATTTTATGGAAAGGTAGATACTGTAATTCGTTATTATTTCGCGAATATCTCAACACATATCGTTATGCACCCGCCGTATTCGCCCGACTTAGCACCACGTGACTTCTGGCTATTCGATAAACTGAAGACCCCGCTCCACGGGCACCTTTTTAAATCGATAGAAGAAATAGAAACCGAAACGAAGTAAGCTATACCGGAAGAGGTTTTTACAGTATGTAATGGAAATTGAAAACAACGATGACAATACACTTGGCAGCAGCTAGAAGAACCAATATAAATTATTTGACGGTTATTCCTCATCCAAAATTAAAGTTCATTTTATTTTAATTTATTTTCCTACGCATTTCGGTCGAATTTTGTGCCTTTATTGGGGAGTCTGCATTTTATTTCGTCAAATTGTTGTTTGTTTCGTTTTAGCAAATATTTGATCTTATAAATGTTTTCTGCAGCCTAGTGCATGCAATTGATTTGCACAATGTCTGCTTTGTGGTTAATTGCCCGCTTTCCATGTTGTTGTATCGACAGGCTTTCCATGCTTGGAGTTACCATAATCTGCCAAGCATCGTTCCGTTTGAAAGTCTTAGTTGTTGTTTTCGTATGTCAATAAGTGTATAGCGCAAAATACTGTTTAAAATGCGGCTCTTTGGAAACCTTACCTAGACCAATGTGCGGAAAGAAGAAGGTGTAGCTGTCAGAACTGACTTCCTACTAGGCCAGAGTCGTTCTTTCACAGCATTTTGGAGGATATCGAGTTAAAATTTAAAACTTATATTTATATTGCAATAACTAGTATAATCTCAAAAATGTTCATCTAGATCGGATATAAAATAGCCGAGTTAAAAAATGTTGCATACTTTTCTGATGTGCCCCCTCAGGAACGCTATTAAACATTTCTTCTCATGAGTAACTGGTATACCGAAGTCGGTTAGAGCCGACTTTAACTTACGCTCTCTTTTTTATATAGTTGGAGCAAAGCTCAAGTTACTACCGTTTAGACGCAGAACCTAAACCTAAAAAAGGTGGCAACCTCCCACTCACGGTGCCAGTCCCTCAGGGTAATTGAAACCATTTAGGTCGCTTCTCACTGCGTCCCAAAAGACCGGCAGACGCTGCTCTCGACAAATCATTCAGTCACAATTAACCTGCAGTGTGAAAGGCAGCATAGAATTTTGGAAAGCCATCCATTCAGCGTACGCCTTTTGTCGCCCAAGTCAGGCCAGCTCTGTGACCAGTGTTCATATCAGTGTGCCAGTGCGATTTCAACGACAAATCAAAATTCACGTCTAGGCAAGGCGTGCTCAGCTCAAATAGCCCAAAGGGTTCAATACAGTGGCGTACGCAGGGGGGAGGGTTTTGGGGGTTAAACCCCCCCCCCTGGCCGACGTGGAACATATTTTAATATGCAAAATACTGTACTAAGAAAGAATCATCTTAAGAAAAATTAGTAAATTTGACCCTACTTAACAACAATTTTAAAAAAAAATGTCACCGATGGACCGCGAATTATAAAGAATTATTATACATTTAAGTCGAGGCGGTCATCCAAGGTTTCTTTTTAATTAATTTTTAAAATTTGTTCTTTTCGTCAAATGTGAAATAAATAGACAACATTTCAATTTTTGACCAACCACAGAGCGTAAGAGCAATAGCAAAATACAAAAAAATGTTGCATTAAGGTCCCAACAATTTATATAGAAAAAAAACACCTTTTTTGATCAAATTTGGGGCGTTATTTGCTTTTTTGGGACATTATTTCCTAAGTAAAATTTTAAATGAAATAAGTCCTCAAAAGAAGAAATAAAATAAGACCGCAAAACTAATTTTTAGGGCCTTATTTAATTTTTATAAGGAAATAAGACGGCAATTTTTAAAATGAATTTTTGGGTTCTTATTTAATTTTCTTATTTTTGCTAAATACAAAAATCGCACGATTTTTTGTATTAAATTTTCATTATTTAATTAAAAAATTGATTCAATTTTTTTTCAAAAAATTTAAAAAAATTATTGCTCAATTTTTGTATTTCAAATTTTTGAAATTGGGGTAACATTTCCCAAACTTGGGGCCTTCTTTTTTCGGGCTTTATTTTATCGCAGGAGGCCCTATTTCATACTTCAAATTGGGGTATTGTTTTATTATGAAATAACACCCCAATTTGAGGCCTTATTTCATTTTATATTTTCGGGACTTATTTTCTGATGCCTTAATTGAGCGGTTTGTTAATAAACTTATAAACTCGTTACCACGCCCGTTTATAAAAAAATTTGCCTGCGGCGCTGTATTTCTTCAAACCAGAGACTAAGCCCGGAATTAAATTCAGTTTGAGTCAAGGCATTTATATTGGCCTAATGCTTTTTTTTACATGTGCAGCATACGGAGAAGCATCCCATTACCGATTTCTATCAAATATATCCGTAATTGAAATCGGACGAGTTAGACACCGCATCCGCGATTCGTTGACCGAATTCGTTTTGTTGAAAAATTTTATGTATGCAGTCTCTGTTTACGGAAACCGCTTGAGAAATGTGGATTTTAATAAATTTTCGAAATATTGCTCGTTTTTGGAGAAATAATGTTGCAATTCGCCCTTCTCAGAGCCTTCTATGTTTTATGTGTAGAATTGAGTTTTTGAAAGAAAATCGCAGTGGACTTTTGTTAGTTCGTGGGTCCACCTCAGAAACACTGAAACAGTTTAAAGAACTAACCTCTTTGCTCTTTGCGCAGCGTTTTGAACAATTTTTAGATGGTAAAAGGCATTTGTGCTCAACCTAAAAATTCCGAATTAATTTCGTAATTGTACTGGGCCAATTAGTCAGTATATGCGGAATACAATTATCCGAATACCACAACATGGCTTTGCTACTATATCCGCCTGCAAATAAACTATTAAAAATTTTCAAGTGTAGAACGGGGAGTCACTATTAAAAATTGTAAAATAATTATGAGGAAAATTATGTCACAAGAGCCTACACAAAAGAACACCATAATCAATCCCACAACTGGAAATGGTGCATTTGACGACGATCGAACGATCTTTTTCACATTAAACTGGAGACGACATAATTAATAAGGAAATAAAAGCATATGGGCATTTCCGCCAAATGGTAAGCCTGGACCGAAAAATAAAATTTAATGACAATCTTATATTTAATTATTTAACATGCAAAACATATGCTAAGTTTACAAAATCTCTTCATTGCAATCAAGTAAGAAGAAAAAAAATGCATAGAGACCAAAAAAGTTCGATTAACGGTTAATTTTTATCTTGCTCTTTCGAATCGTACGTTCGCGACCCGTACGTTCGCGACCGGTAATTAATTCAATTAAAAAAATAGAGGCCAGCTAACTTCGGCTCGACCGAAGTTTATATACCCTTGGAGCTTGATATATGCCTGACAGTTTGTATGGCAGCTATACTATATAGTGGTCCGATTTCGACAAGGCTTAATGAAATTATGTAAAATTTTTAAAAACTTATAAATACGAGCGTTGGGAGCGATAACATTGAAAACAAAAAAAATTTTCCCACTAAGACTTTTTTTCAGACCTTTCTTTTGTATGGCAGCTATACTATATAGTTGTCCGATTTTGACACGGCTTGGTGAAATTATGTGAAATCATTAAAAACTTATAAATACGAGCGTTGGGAGCGATAGCATTGAAAACAAAAAAGTTTTTCTCACTAAAACTAGCTTTTCAACCGATCGTTCCTATGGGAGCTATATGCTATAGTCATCCGATCCGGCCGGTTCCGACAAATGTGCAGCGTATTTGTACCAAAAGACTTCGTGCAAAGTTTGGTTAAGATAGCTTTAAAACTGACGGAGGAGATAGCATAGAAACAGACGGACAGACGGACGGACAGACGGACAAGGCTATATCAACTCAGCTCGTCATGCTGATCAAGAATATATATACTTTATGTGGTCAGAGATGCTTCCTTCTATGCGTTAGAAACATCCGGACAATTTTAATATACCCTCTCCAAGGGTATAAAAATAACAATATTTTTTTAATTATACTTGTGTGTGTTTTTATTAAAGCATAAATTTGGTAACGGCCTGTTTGACGCCTTCCGTAGGCCGGACGGAAGACGCCTTTACAGCCGTCTCCGTAACTTGTTTGTCGCCAGCTTGTTTTCGAAATGATTTGCGTGGACCTGCAATCGATCTCGACATCTGCTGGTGGGACGATTGAGATGAGAGCAAACTGGGGGAGTGCCAAGGTCTCTCTTAAGGGTGGAGTTACGGATATACCAGGGAGCAGCGAGCATTATGCGAATATGTTGCTCTGCACCGTCTCGTCAGTTTAACTGGAGTAGCAACAGAGAGTGCCCCAGAGTCAGATATATTTGGCTTAAGAACCGCTAACCGATTTATAAGTGTCTCTTACCATCTCTGAGATCTAGGTGTTCATAGAGACAGACGGACGGACGGACAGACGGACATGAATATATCGACTCGGCTGTTGATGCTGATGAAGAATATATATACTTTGTATGGTCGGATATGATTCCTTTTCCCTGTTACATACTTTTGCACAAACTTAAAATACTCAATGTACCTTTAGTACAGGGTATAAAAATTTAAGTGCTAGAATAATTTTGCAAATTGGCTTTTACTCAGCTTGAAGGCCTCCGTCATACGGTATCAACCTCATTCTCCGGCTCGCGATGGCCCAGTATTTGTTGAACTGTGTAATCTACCTTCTGCTTCAAATTCTCTTTATCAAAGTAGGCCATGACTTTTCCGTGAAATCGAACACAAGTGATAGTCCTAGGGGACACACGACATGTTTCATTTGTGACCAGTCAGTCGGTCAATCAACTGGTCTCTGCTCTTCTTTTAATTTCTTTATTGTTTTTATTTCATTTTTCTCAAGTAATTATTTCAACCAAAACGAAAAATTCCACAAAATATTGTGAGGTATTTTTTTACAGAGTATTTTGTTTTCTTGTTTGTCTTGTAGAATTTGAGTTGCTTTTTAAGAAAGTGTTAAAATTGAAATTAAAATATCTACAAACATTTCTGTATGGATTCGCCAAGAATAGTTTCCAATTCCTGGACAGCACTTCGCGCATTCTTTTCCTCCTGTTCATCCTTCAGAGGTACGGCTATAAATGGAACCGTTTCGGACAGCAGAGGTGCAAAGCTCTTGCCCAACTTTGGGCATTACTTTATTTTGCTTTTCTTCCAAAAATATCTATATTTTTAGTTCATTTATTATGATTGCCTAAATCTCATGTGAAAGCTCCAGTTTCTGGTTCAATAATTTTAGCTGGGGTTATATTAAAATTAGGAGGATATGGTTTATTAAGTATAATTTCTTTTTTGTTGAAGCTAAGTATCCGCACTTCCGGTGTCTGAGTGCGTGTTTTAAGCAAAACTTGACTATTCAGTTGCTTCCACATAACATCGTTGGTGGCATGATATAAAAGTAAGCTTTTAATAAAATGCACAAGTAGTTCACAATCAGCTGCTTGAGTTACAAAATAGAAATGAAATGTGCAAATGGGGGTTGGCATAAGTAATTTGACACGATTTCAAAATTGATTTATTCTCAGCACAAGAAGTCAAATGTTAAATGACTGATTTGATTCTAGACAAGCTTTTAACGCTGAACCGAATTTTACCTTTAGCAATTTCACATCTCGTATGAATTAACTGTAAGTTCGACATACAAATGCAACTTTTTCTATTCCTTATATTCACTGAGATTGCGTTCATTCAGATAGACGGACAGGGATATATGGACTCAGCTGTTGATGCTGATCAAGAATACATATGCTTTATGAGGTCGGAAATGCTTCGTTCTCCCCTGTTACACATATTTGCAAAACTTTACGATCCCCTTTACTCATTTTCAATGGGTATAAAAATCTGAGATATCCCACCCGAGAACAAAGGTCGGTCGATCCCGGATTTTCTCAAACCAAGTACAAAAGCATTTACTTAAGTAGGGTTTTTTCCATTCCGAAATTCTCGTCTTGATTTTAATTTTAGCCCGGGAGGGCTTGACCTTAACTCGATATAGACTATATCCATTCTTAATCATGGTTGAATTCAGAATGTCCAACATTAATTTGAGCTCAATATTCGTGCTTGAACTGGTCTTAAAATCAGCTTGGGGCAAGAATAATTAAATTGGTCTCGATTTTAACTATATTTGTATTCAAAAAGCAAATAGAATTAAAATCAAATTGATTGATTGAGCTCGGCCCTAACATTCACTGTTATTCAAATACAAGTGAGAAAGTCGTTCAAGCCCGACTATATCAAACTCTGTACCTGGAAAAGAATGCAGCGCTGAGTTTCTCTCTCTATCTCTTTTTGCTGAATAAAAAGCGGTGTTGATTGATCAAAATTGTGTGGGCGTGGCAAAAATTAAAAATAAACTTGATCTGTTTTCAAGTATAAGAAGCATTTGTCCCATATATGTCAAACCTATATCTCTTGCCATCTCTGAGATCTGTTTGTTCATACGGACGGACAGAAGGACATGAATATATCGACTCGGCTGTTGATGCTGATCAAGAATATATATACTTTATATAGTCGGAAATGATTCCTTCTCCCTGTTACATACTTTTGCACAAACTTAAAATACTCTATGCACCTTTGGTACAGAGTATAAAAAACATCCCAAAAAAAAACTCCATGCGTCTTTTTAACGACCCTTTTATACCGTTGCGAAGGCTATATTTAAATTATTCAAATGTTTGTCGAGGTATATCCACTTCCAATATTTAGGCGTGTTGCGCAACTCCGAAATGTAGGCAATGGTGTCCAACTTATGAAATACCAAATGTTATTAATGACTTGCTAAATGGCAACAAAAGTGGCCTGAGCAACAAGCTCAGACGTGTGTCAACACAAAATAGTTTAAGCAAATGACAGGTGGAGAATCCCGAAAAATTCCTTGAGATTCGAACAATTAATCCATTTCTTACTACCCAAAAAGTGTGCCACATTTTTTGAGCACTAACTTAACTGCTGTTAAACTCGTATGCAATCTCGCTTCAAAAAAGCCAAGTGACACGCATTCTCCCAAATTTAGTCTCATAACTGTTTTTAAACAAGTGAGAGTGTTGCGGTCGAATGCCCCGACAGCAAAATACCCTGTCCCAAGAAATGTAGTTCCTATAGCTATGAATTCCTTTTATTTAATAATTTATTTCAATAAGTGGACAGGCGCACTTATGTACATCTCAGCGGTGTTTTTGCTCGGATCTCAATGTTGGGCCTAACTGAATGTATATTAAGTAAATAAATTCAATCGTAAAAATTGTAGCTCTGACAGTTTTTTGCGGTTAGAAGAAGTTGGAGGAGGATTTTGCCAAACCTGGAGCAAACTTTATCTGGGTACGGTGTACACCTACATACATGCAAAAATTTGTGGCTTTACTTCATACAGTCTGTGAATAGAGAAAAAGACTGTTTTTCGCTTTTTAAAGATGGAGGAGGAGGAATTTTCGAAATCTGAAACAAACTCGATGTGGGTGCAGTATACACCTACATGCATGCCGAAACTTGTGGCTCCATCAATTAAAGTCTCTGAGATCGACGCGTTCATACAGACAGACAGACGGACAGACAGACGGCCGAGTCGATTTAGCCATGTCCGTCTGTCTGTCCGTCCGTCCGTCTGTCTGTATGAACGCGTCGATCTCAGAGACTATAAAAGATAGTGATACAAATTTTTGCATGTACATAGGTGGATACTGTACGCAGATCAAGTTTGTTTCAGATTTCCAAATTTTTTCCCCCCTCCCCCCTTTAAACCGCAAAAAACTGTCAGAGCCACAATTTTTAAGTTACAATATCGTCGCTTAATATATATCATCTTAGACCCTTAATCTATTTATTCTGAAACGCACAACGAGATCTGAGCAAAAACACCGAAGTTATTCACGAAACAAATTTGGCAGCTTTCTTGATGTCAATGTGGTTGCAGCTGAAAATTGAAAAAAAAAAAAATAAAGTTGTTTAATTACAACTTGCTTTTCTACGTAGTTAACTCTAGACTAAGTGTGCGCCGATAGAGAACTCATTGATATCAGTTTGCTTTGAGCTATCCCAAGTATCCCAAGTATTGCTCTCCGATATTGAGTCTCATATATTTTGTTGATGATGGAGGACGAAAAAATACGTCCAAGCCGTTACTCCTTCGCGCTGACAACTTTCGCTCCAACTGGTCAGCTGTTGCAACTGGAGTATGCCATGGCCGCGGCATCAAATGGAGGTACCTCTGTGGGCATTTTGGCTACCAATGGCGCTGTCATTGCCGCCGAGAGGATGAATCAGTCACGGCTGCTCGAGAGGGACACTTTGCGCCGCGTGGAGAACATTGACCACCACATTGGCATGGTCTACTCGGGCCTGGGCTCTGACTATCGTATCCTGGTACAAGAGGCTCGAAAGATAGCTAAGCGATATTCTCTCACGCTCATGGATCCGATTCCGGTGCCAACTCTAATGGACCACATGTGCACAATGATTCAAGAGAATACCCAGACGGGTGGTGTGCGTCCCTTTGGGGTATCCTTGTTGACTTGCGGCTGGAACGAAGATCGCCCCTGTCTCTTTCGGTCTGACTCCTCGGGAGCTTACGTCGCCTGGAAGGCCACAGCCATGGGCAAGCGTGAGGCCAACGCCAAAGCCTATTTGGAGAAGTATTACGATGAAAACCTCATGGTGGAAAGTGCCGTTCACACTGCCATTCTGGCGCTCATGGAAGGCTTTAATGGTACCATGACTGCCGATAACTTAGAAGTGGGCATTTGCACTGAGAATGACTTCACGATCCTGGAGCCGGACGCAATCAAGGAATATCTGGACGTCCTGAACTGAGCTTGCACATTCCAGATGCTATTATACACTCCTGTTGAATAAATTTATCTACTGCAAGCGCCAGTCACACTTTTTGTTTTTCATGGTCATGAGTGTCCACTCTCTGTGGACAAGATTTTCTAGTCCGTTTTTATGGAATTTCGTCTATGCAACTAAGGCGAATGGCACACAAGACCGGGACGCTCCAACTGCCGCATACTTGGCCTGCCAGGTGTGTGCAAACCTACATATAAGCATATTTACATACAAAGATGCAAGCTGTTCCAGCATGCTTGCATAAACAAGCTGCTCGGCATGCTTGTGTTAACAGCAGTCAAGTTGCGCCCTCCTGCGTCCCTTGAATACCACGGAGCTGTTCTTGATATAATTTCATAAGAATTTCAATTTGGCAAACTGTCGCTGCTGCACGGATGCTTGTGACCCCCTTCCACACTGGTTTAATCGTGCTCGAGCATAAGGGCATCCATCATGCACTTTGCTTATGCATTCAAATAAAATTCCCAGCAATATCACTCCTCCTGCTCCGGATGCAGCTCCATTAGTGTTGGGCTGATCAATTAGTGTCCCAACTTGATTCACGCTCGTAATTAAGACAAGCAATCAGGGCCGGCATGCACTCATATGGAAACGGATGCCTAATGCAGGCAACGGAGTGGCCCAGAGTCAAAGCAACAGAGTGCTACCACAGCAATCAGGAGTTGTCGCTTTGGCCTGATTTGGGTCACTTGGCAACGCAGGCAATGAGAGATGCCTCAAAGGCATCTTTTAAATACTTAATTTAAAGTAAACTCCGCAAAAATAAATACGCACTAGCAGCCAGCACAAGTGTGTGCAGTGTCAGGCAATGCGAACAGTTTACTTTCTTTTGCCATTCTTCTTATACTCTGGGCCAACGGTAAGCACAAAGAGCATAATGAGAAGACAGAAATCATATCCGACCCTATAAAATAAATGAGAAGAACACAAGTCGATGCTGGTATGCTCTATCCCAGGGGTCGGCAAAAAACACATTCATATTTTGGTATAGCGTGTGTACCAATGATTAAAAGGAAAGGCGCAGATGGCAATAAAGTGCATTCAAGAAATCAAAACAATAAGCAAGTGTTTAACTTATTGCAAACGACTTACAAAAAGAAAGTCAAAAAGTTGTTGCTACGCCCTTTATTTGGATTTTAAACAATAGGATACGATTTTCTTCAGCTCTATTTACACGACCTGATCACTCAGCTGAGTTTTCGTCATGAAGCTAGTCAGATGAGCGATCAGGCGAAATAGAACCGGTTCTATCAGCGGTGTCACAGAAATCTCTTCCAACCAAACTCCAACCCAAAACCAATTCTCAGTGTCACAGAAAACTCTTTTAGTTGGTTGGTTTTAAATCTCTCGTGTTTTTTTGGGAGATTTGGCGCAACTCACGACTAAAACAATTTTTTACTAGCGGGTACAATAACTGTCATCGGCGATCAATAATGTTGATTCTTCATCCGATTGGATATTCAATATTTTTACGGAATGTACTTAATGTTATCCGAAATTGGGGCATTTATTTTGCACAACGTAGCTTAAAACTCCAAGTGTAATGATTTTAAGAGATTGTCAATTGAGTTCCCATTCCTTGGAGAAGAAAACGAACAGGAAACACAATAAATATATAATTGACCTAAGCCTAACTGATCCCGTGGTTTGGTATGACTTAAAATCCATGTTATGTGCGAAACTGGTAGCTTAGGACCTCGGTCCACCGTGGAAGCAAGACAATTCTTAATCGCGAGCGATTTGAACTGTTCCTGATGATAACGGGCTGCTACATTCTATCAATAAATTTAACAAAATCATGGCAAAATTTGTTGTTTCTCCTTTGTGGACTTTGCATTATTTAATTCACAGCCTTAGAAAATTTACCATCCAGAAGATTTGCACTTTATTTGCCTCTCCGAAGGTCCACTGGCACACCAAACAATTGATTAGCTTCCGCACAAGCTTCTCAATCAAAACTGGGGCGCTGGGCATTTCCTTATTGATCCCATTTACGGTCAAAGGTCGTTTCAGCTGGAGCTTAAAGTGCTTCACTTAAAACTCGATGGTGGTTGAAACCGTAAGTGTGGTACAATACTGCAAATTTCATCACATGGCCTCGTGTACCCCGTCCATCCGCAGCGTAAAAAGCGTTGGGGCATGCTTGCTGCGCATTTCTTTTTCATAATTTTGAGAGTTTGCCCCCATCTCCATTGAGGCAAACGTGCATAATGGGCCACCAATGCTCGTTAACAAAAGGCTCAGCGGTCGGCCCAGTGGTGGTTCAGCTCCCAGCAAAAACTTTTCGCGCTTTTTGACAATGCACGGGGTTGTCCAAACGGGACTTCAACTGCGGCTGCGGTTTCTTTTGATGGGATTGGCCTTATGCAATTCCGACGCAGCGTTGAGTAGGCTTACTTTAAGCAGAGGATGGGCTTCGCGTAATTATTTTTGTGTCTTTTCAGGCATAGTCATAATCTTTGGGTAGATAAAGGGAGGGAAAGGTGTGACCGGCACACAGGGTTAGCTTATTAGCGGCTATTAATGCTGATGTAAAATATTATATGTATAATGTATGAGATCGGAGATTCTTATGTCTGTCTGTTACAAACGAATGTTAATTTACGAGTAACGGGTATAAAAAGAACGTTGTTGTCGAGCATGAACCATATTTACCCAATATTTACCAACCACATATAGTAATAATATACTGCTACCACACTATTCTGCCAAGTTTGATTCAAATCGGATGACTAATATATAGCAACATAGTTAAAAGTTTATGTAAGGAAAAGCAAGCCGAGTATCAATCACGTATGCAAACTGTCATAGCTAATGTCAAAAGTAGTAAGGACTTCTGGACACTTGCAAAAAGATTAAATGGAGGCACAGCTAGAAAGAAGTGGTCGTATTTGGCTCAGTGGTTAGTGTGCTGGACTGCTGGGCGGGAGGTCGTGGGTTCGATCCCGCCTCTGAACATCTAATAATAAAAGTTTTTTTCTTTCTTTAAAAAATAGCTTTTACACATACGGTCACCTTCACCAGCTATTGGCGCCAGCTGTAAAGTAACTAGCCATGAAAAATCGAATTCTCAAACTTTGCCGTTCGGATCCGGCGTTGAACTGTAGGTCCCTTTCTCTTGTGCGAAAAATTTAAAGCATAAACAGCCGAGTCTATATAGCACTGTCCGTCCGTCCGTTCGTATGAACAAACAGATCTCAGAGATGTTAAGAGATAGAGGTTTGACATGTATGGGACAAATGCTTCTTATACTTGCAGGCAGATCAAGTTTATTTTAAATTTTTGCCACGCCCCCTTCCGCCACCGGAACTTGGAAAAAACGTTATATCTCCTACAGTTTTGAAGATAGACGTTTCGTACCTTCTAGAGATAATTAGTAATAACAAGTAAGACCGTTGCAGTCGAGTTAGCTCGACTTCAAAATACCCTGTACAATTGACAAACACACACGCACACATACACAAATTTTGCAAATCTGAAACAAACTTGATCTGCGTACGGCCTATACCTATGTACATGCAAAAATTTGTGTCTCTATCTCTTATAGTCTCTGAGATCGACGCGTTCATACGGACAGACGGACGGACGGACAGACAGACGGACGGACAGACGGACATGGCTATATCAACTCAGCTCGTCATGCTGATCAAGAATATATATACTTTATGTGGTCGGAAATGCTTCCTTCTATGCGTTACAAACATCCGGACAATTTTAATATACCCTCTCCAAGGGTATAAAAAAATCACAAAATTTTTTTCGAGGTTCAGACCAGAATTACATCTATTTTGATTATAACCCCGTTTTTATACTCTGTACCGAAGGTACATAGAGTATATTAAGTTTGTGCAAAAGTATGTAACAGAGAGAAGGAATCATTTCCGACCCTATAAAGTATATATATTCTTGATCAGCATCAACAGCCGAGTCGATATAGCCATGTCCTTCTGTCCGTCTGTCCGTCCGTCCGTCCGTCCGTCCGTATGAACAAACAGATCTCAGAGATGGTAAGAGATAGAGGTTTGACATGTATGGGACAAATGTTTCTTATAGCTGCAGGCAGATCAAGTTTATTTTTAATTTTGGCCACGCCCCCTCCCGCCCTCGCAATTTTGAAAAAACGTCATATCTTCCACAGTTTTGTAGATAGATGGTTTGTACCTACTAGAGATAGTTAGAAATTGTCAAAATGTATCGATTTGCTGAAAAAATGATAAAGATCGGATGAGCGGTTTTCAAGTTATAAGCAAAAAAGTGAACCAAGCTCCCCCAGCCACCCTCTCCTCCCAGCCCTTTCACAACCAACTCCGCACAATCTCAGAGAGAGAGAAAGAGAGCGAGAGCGAGAGAGAAAGAGACTGAGATAGAGAGAGACACAGCAGCAGAACTGCATTCAGCTCCTACTCCAGGTACAGAGTATATTATAGTCGGGCTTGACCGACTTTCTCACTTGTTTTCTTTTCATTTCAGACATCCTGAAGACGTGGAATCATGGCCGCCAGCACCATAACTTTTTTTTGGACACCCACTTTGACGGCCGATAACTTTTTGAACAGCCCTCGCATCGAAGCTGTAAAAAGTTTTTTGAAATAAGATTTATTTTAAAAAAGGTCCATAAAACAGCCTCGATATGGAGAAGACCCCCTTAAGGCGTCTAAACCAGAGCAGTCCAGCCCACAGCCACCGGTGCACCGCGGTGGATGAAGTCACAAGGACACTAGCCCAACTTATGAGTGTGTGAATCGGTACTCGTATTTAGTGCTCACATATTTGTGTCCGCTTAATTAGGTGATCTTCATGAAATCTTGATGCCATAGGATGTGTCCTAATAAAATGTCAACACAATTAGTAGGACCGGAGCAGCATCGGCTTCATCTTGCTAGTTTATTTATACGTATATGCACTATCATAATTCTTTTATTTCACATATCTGACGAAGTTTTGCTGTCGACCTTGATGTTCTTGCAATGAAGCTGAATATAAAGCGGTTCTTTCTATAAAATCGCCACCATCAACACCAACCACATTCCCCTATTCTGCAGTGCGAATATTTGGCAATAGCAACATGCATCTTCGGTGGAATGAAGAAAGAGTTCGTAAGTTTGCTAGCACTTCATAAACTGCGAATACGCGATGTTGTAATAAACCTGTTCTGAAGTAATTACTGTAGCGTACTTCACTAATTTATACTTTAAGGAATCTACGCTGTAGTGAAGTAACGAAAAGTAAAGTAAAATTTATATCAAAAGTAAAATTACTTCCAACATTTTGTCTTCAAACATAAAATAATTCTATATCAGCAGAAATTAAACAAATAAATATATTTCCAAGTAGGTAAATAATTTAGATGAAATTTATCTTAAGAATGGAACAGAAGCCACATTTAAAGGGTTGACATGACTTTGAAAATGTCCTAAGAAATGTCCATAGATTTCATCATAAGTTATGCGATTCTTAAGAAAAACACAAACCGTTCACTGTGCAGAAATGCTTCTTGGACAGGTAATGCTTGCGTTAAAGTGGAATCTTGTAAATTTAATGTTTTAGCCTAATAGAAAAACTGTACACATATGTATATCTGGTATACCACGAGCAAGCCACATCTACACAACCCAAAAAAACGAAGAGAAATAAAAATGCAGGAACAAAATAACATCTCAAGCCAGACCCTGCAAATGGCAACAGCTGCCCAAATCCCGGGCTCAATGCGATTCTCAGGCACTAAATAAAATACCAATTGAAGGCATTGCAGGCACTATGGATGAGTAGCTGCTGTTCAATGTTGGTTGCAGTTACATCACCTCAACCGGAATCTTAAAGCGGGCCGGGTGGGCGGAGCGAGGTTTTTGCTTTTGTCACCGCAGGACATTTGCCGCCTGGCTGAGCTGCTGCTGCTTATACAATTCGGCATTGAAACAGCCACTGCTCTGCTAGGTGCTTGCTGCTGGCACTGGCATTGCCACAGCTCCGACAGTCTCAAGTTTAGTGTCGTGGCCGGGGCCCCAATGTGGCGGTGGATGTCTTAGTCTGTTGCATTTCAATGCGTCTAATTGAATAACTAACAAAGCGTTGAAGTTGTTGGACTGCAGCACGCCTCGCTGGCCATATTGAAATTCATTCGCTCTGACAGCTTAAACAGATTTTGACAGCTCGTCACGTTTTTTATGAGTGTATTTCGGATTGTCCCTCATTTCTACTCCCTGCCGCTGCCATGCCAGGTCTGTGCGTGTGTGAGTGGATGTGGGTGTCTGTGTCTGTGTGGGGTGACTGTTGCATTACTGATTACACTTCGTGTTGTGTAATTTGTCAGATTGACACTTTGTAAATCAATATCAATACAGGTACAAAAATTACATGTCGGCCTAGAAGTATTCACTGTCAGTGTCAATGCAAGCCAGCAGCAGCAGCGATAGCATTTCGATCCTTTCCACATCCACAGTGGAGCTCACAGGTGGATAACGCGCATTCGAGAAGGGTCTAGTGGGTAAATGGGAAATTGCGCAACTTCTTATTAAAAATTTGAGTGCGTCATGTGAGCATGTAATTTTTACTAAGAAGATTTTCCATCTGTTCTGGGAAAAATGTTGAATGCAATGTGACTTAAGGGAAACTTAAAAAGTCAATTACTGCAGCCTGACCCCCCATATGGTGTGGCTAGCGACCTCATCGAGGAAAGATGGTAGCTAATATCTGTTGATAAAATTATAGTGTATAGTTTATGTAGCACGAAATGCCAAAGCTGTGCTTCTATCACAAGGGAACGGGACCTACATCGGCTTTGGAAATTTTTTATGGCAACGTTCTTTATTTATAAATTTTGTTACTTTTTTGGTTTTCATATTTAAATTTTTAGCCATATTACAATTCAGAAACTTTAGATGAAGTCGTGCTAGATATGAGTAGATATTGTTTTCAAAAAGGTTAATTAAAAAAATTAGTTTAAAATCCAAAAAACAATTTTTATGTTTTTTTTTTTATAAGAATCGCACTTCTACGAGGAGAAAAGATATCAATGAACAAAACTTATGAACAAATACTGCGGCTGTGTGGAAAAATTGTTATTTTTAAGATTTTTAAAAATAAATTTTAATTGCTTCGACTTTTATTCTGTTCTGGAATATTTTTCTGATCTGGCTATTTCCTCATTTCTAATATTCACCACAAGACGAAGATAAATACTAAATTGTTATTGTAAACACATAAAATACTTAAATTTGACTGTTAGTCAGTTCTTTCACTCAAGTTGATCCAGCTACGGTGTTTATATAAAGATTTTCTTTGCCAATAGCTTATGTTCTTCGTTTAAGTGCGATTTTTGAGCAACAAAAGAAATTATTGCAAATAGTTTGCTTGTACTTGGCTATATTATTCCTAGGCGTTTAAAAACGAGATTTTTTGCGTTTTCGAGCAAAAAATAATTTGCCATGAGATATTTTTGCTTCTTGCTAGAAGCTTCCAAACCAATTCGAAAATACGCTCTGCGCGATTATTGAAAGTTTAATTATTTTTCTTTTTATATCTTGCTTGACTTTATCTAACGTTCCTGACTTGAGATGTGGCTTAAAATGTAAGCGTACCGTACCAGTATTCTGAACTATACTAAACAAAAATGTCTCTTAAACGGGGGTGTCACAGAAATCTCTAGAGATTTTGGTCTCAGTTGGTTTGCAAAACGCTCGAAAAATCCGTCGGTGTCCCAAAACTTCAAGCGATTTATTTTTCTTATAGGAAAATCGAGTTGGAAGGTTTGTGTCCAAGCTAATGGACAATTCTCTAAACAGGGTTGCCCCTTCTCGCAAAAAAAATTTCCGATCTTTTAATTATGAATTATTTTGATTTTTAAATTAAAATTTGTGATTGTGTTATATCTATATATATAAAAAAGTTCAACCTGACTGACTGACTGACTGACTGGTGACCGTCGCACAGCCTTAACCATAAAAGATAGGAAGATGAGATTTTCACATTAGTTTTATCTTATGCTGAAAGTGAGTACTAACACTGCTCGACAGCATTTTCCCCCATTGGACCAAACCAACTTTTTCTAAAGTAAATTGCCCCGCTGATCACTAAAATCGCCATGAAAACAAAATCTATCGACGCGTTATCGAGATATTATCGATAAACCGTTTTTTCGATTTTTCAAAAAGTTACCCCCACTTAAAGTCTCTCATAACTTTTTTGTTTTTCATGCGATGTTAATGATCTAAACAAATTTAAAAAGACAAAAGCGTTTTAATTTCGATAAATTTTCAAATTTGGCAAAAAAAAACATATTTTTTCTCCATTGGAGCCCATAGCTTTACTCTCTCAGCTCTTTTTTGTCCGAAAACAAACTGTTTGGTCAAGTTTTGTCTTTTTAAATTTGTTTAGATCATTAACATCGGTTGAAAAACAAAACAGTTATGTCAGTCTAAAGTTAATCGAAAAAATGGTTTATCGATAATATCTCGATAACGCGTCGATAGATTTTGTTTTCATGGCGATTTTAGTGATCAGCGGGGCAATTTACTTTAGAAAAAGTTGGTTTGGTTCAATGGGGGAAAATCGACTCTCATTTTGTCGAGCAGTGTAAGAACGGATTTTGGAAAATTCTGTCGGCAAATGTGGAAAATTCGCGGAAAACTGTTGTATGAAACTTTTTTGTTTTTTATCCTATCAAGTTCAAACTCATTTTCAAAGATCTATATGAAAATTCGACAACAACTGCATACCAATCTTCCGGAAAATTCACCCCGCTGGGTGGAAAGTGGGTGGTCAAGGTTGTATTGGCGAAACTTTAGTTGCCAGCGATTAGCGCAAAATTCATTTTCAAAATTACACATAACAAAACATAAGTTGTAAGCATAGTACGCGAAATAATTTGGCACGTGTTTTTCCGATTTTGAAAAATCCGCACACGAGAAAAATGGCCGGAAAATTCTGAATCCAAAAAAGTATTTATCAAACGATTGGCTTGAAACTCGGTATGTAATTATAGAATACGAAATAGTTTAAAATGTTATATTCCGAAGTTGGAAAATATGACCTGACGGTCAAAAAATTGCCAGAAAATTCTGCATGAAAAAAACAATTTTTCATCCGATTGGCTTGAAACTCGGTTTGTAAGGACAAAATACGAAATAATTTGAAATGTGATTTTTAATGTCGGAAAAGCCGCCCACGAGGAAAATGGCCGGAAAATTCTGCATGCTAAAACTATTTTTCACACGATTGGCTTGAAACTCGGATTGTAAGGTCAAAATGAGAATTTATTTTGTTTTTAATTTTCCGATGTTGGAAATATCGCCGGGATGCTCACTGTAAAGTGAATAGGATGTGGGTGGAAAGTTGTTTTGGAAGTGGGTGGTAAGTGGATGTAAAGTGGGTGAAATGTGGGAGGAAGTGGGAGGGATGTGGGTGGGAGGTGGGAGGGATGTGGGTGGGATGTAGGTGGGAAGTGGGCGGGAAGTGGGATGTGGGCAAGTGGTGGGATGTAAGTGGGAAGTGGATGGGATGTGGGTGGAATGTGGCGGTAAGTGGGAGGGATGTGGGTGGGATGTAAATGGGAAGTGGGTGGGATTTGGGCGGTAAGAGGGCGGGAAGCGTGCTTTAGTTGGTGGCAAGAGGGTGGAATGTGGGTGGGATGTAGGTGAGAAGTGGGCGGAAAGTGGGTGGGATGTGGGCGGGAAATGTGCGGGAAGTGGGTGGGATGTGGGCCTGAAGTGGGTGGAAAGTGGGTGTGCGTTGGTTCTATACTGTTGAAGGCGCAGCGAAGCGTGACGGGCTATTTGCTAGTGTATTATAATTAGACAACGGATTTTGCATATTTTGAACCGCATGTCCGACTTAAGTTCTGGTGCAATCAGATCTTTTTTTTATACCCTTGCAAAGGGTATTATAACTTTGCCCAGAAGTTTGCAACGCATAGAAATATTCATTTCCGACCCCATAAAGTATATATATTCTTGATCAGGGCGACGAGCTGAGTCGATTGAGCTTTGTCCGTCCGTCTGTCTGTCTGTCCGTCCGTCTGTCTGTCCGTCTGTCTGTTTCTACGCAAACTAGTCTCTCAGTTTTAAAGCTATCGAGCTTTGCACAGAGTATTCTTTTTACTGCACACTGCTAATATGTCGGAACCGACCGGATCGGATGACTATATCTTATAGCTGCCACAGGAACTTTTGGTCGAAAAGTGGGTTTTATTTAGAAAAATAGAGGCCAGCTAACTTCGGCTCGACCGAAGTTTATATACCCTTGGAGCTTGATATATGCCTGACAGTTTGTATGGCAGCTATACTATATAGTGGTCCGATTTCGACAAGGCTTAATGAAATTATGTAAAAATTTTTAAAAAACTTATAAATACGAGCGTTGGGAGCGATAACATTGAAAACAAAAAAGTTTTTCTCACTAAGACTTTTTTTCAGACCTAACATTTGTATGGCAGCTATACTATATAGTTGTCCGATTTTGACACGGCTTGGTGAAATTATGTGAAATCATTAAAAACTTATAAATACGTGCGTTGGGAGCGATAGCATTGAAAACAAAAAAGTTTTTCTCACTAAGACTTTTTTTCAGACCTATCTTTTGTATGGCAGCTATACTATATAGTTGTCCGATTTTGACACGGCTTGGTGAAATTATGTGAAATCATTAAAAACTTATAAATACGAGCGTTGGGAGCGATAGCATTGAAAACAAAAAAGTTTTTCTCACTAAAACTAGTTTTTCAACCGATCGTTCCTATGGGAGCTATATGCTATAGTCATCCGATCCGGCCGGTTCCGACAAATGTGCAGCGTATTTGTACCAAAAGACTTCGTGCAAAGTTTGGTTAAGATAGCTTTAAAACTGACGGAGGAGATAGCATAGAAACAGACGGACAGACGGACAGACGGACGGACAGACGGACAGACGGACAGACGGACATGGCTATATCAACTCAGCTCGTCATGCTGATCAAGAATATATATACTTTATGTGGTCGGAGATGCTTCCTTCTATGCGTTACAAACATCCGGACAATTTTAATATACCCTCTCCAAAAAAAAAAAAATTTTTGTTTTATTGCTGACGTCGTTAAACCCTTATTTATTAAAACACTTGCAACAAACTCGGCAAAGACGAAGTTAGCTTCCCTCCGTTTTAAATATATTTAAGTCCGAAAAACATTTTTTGCATAAAAACCCATTTTATATGTAATTACATATTTCAGATCAATTACACAGCCCAACAGTGATTTTGGTGCAGGTCTATTTTTAACAGATTATGTTAATATAGACTTCACTGAACAAAACTGTATCATTGGTTTTGTTCAATCAGCTCTTGTTTCCAAGATATCGCGGAAAAACCAAAAAGTCGACTTTTTGGCACTCTAGGATTTATGGAGGCCACAGGAGGCATAATTATCTGAATTTATGAACTAATTGCGATAAAGTACATATCAATGCAAATTTTAAAAATCATAGCCGCTATATTAGTACAGCGGAAAGTGTCTAAATTGGCCTCTAAAGACAGACATTTTTCGATTTATAGCATTTTATGCATTTTCTAAAGCCCGTTAAAGCTAGCGCAGTTCTTGAATTAATATTTTCGCCATCTGAGACTATAGACAAACCTATGATCTAATTTTGTGATTTTTATGGCGATTAAATCAATTTATTTGGCAAAGTTATAGCCTCTTAAACACAAAATTACATATTTAAATTTATGGGAGGAAAACTAGATTCGTAACTCAAATTTTTATAGGAACTGTGAAAAGGCTACTTGTTTCCAAATATAATTTATCATCTACATGTAAACATTTAACAATTTATGCCGAACCAAGTAGGCCCTTTACAGTTCCTATACAGATTTAGAGTAACAATCTAGTTTTCCTCCCATAAATTTAAATATGTATTTTCGTCTTAAACGCGCCATATCTTTGCTAAATAAACTTATTTAAATGCCATAAAAATCACAAAATTAGATCATATGTTTGGCTATACGCTCAGATGGCGAATGTATTAATCCAATTACCGCGCTTCCTTAAACGGGATGATTTATTTTGATAAAAATGCTATAAATCGAAAAATGTCTCTCTTTAAAGGCCAAATTAGACACTTTCCGCTGGACTTATATCCTATGGTTTTTTTAATTTGCAATGATATGTCCTTTATCGTAAATAGCTCATAAACTCAGACATTTATGCCTAGTGTGGCCTCCATAAATCCTAGAGTGCCAAAAATGCAAGATTTTCGTTTTTCCGCCATATCTTGGAAAGAAGAGCTGATGGAGCTAAACCGAAACCAGTTTAGGAATCAGTAAACATAAACTTATCATATTTTTAAATCAACAGGGCTGCACCTCACAAAGATGGTCATTTTGTTGGCCTGTGTTATTATCCTTCTAGGCTAGTGTTATAAAAAGGTCAACAACAGATATTGAGTGATAAACATCAAGTTTAATTAAAACGGGCTAAAGTACTTTCCATCAAATACATATTTTCATATGAGGTAACCGGCGCACGTTGGGGCAGAGCAAATTCCGCGCCAAAATGGATTTTTTTTTAAGATATTGAAGAAAGTTCAAATGCAACTTGAAAGATGATTACATTTTGCGTAATAATCAAAAAAGAACAAGTGAGAAAGTCGGTCAAGCCCGACTATAACATACTCTGTACCTGGAGTAGAAGCTCTCTTTTTCTCTTTCTCACACTCTCTCTTTCTCTCTCTCTCTCTCTAAGATTGTGTGGTGTTAGTTGTGAATGGGTGGGAGGGGGTGGGGCGAGGCCGGTGCTTGACTTCAGCGTTATAAAGGCTTTTATCTGCAACTTTGCATTAAATTTATCAATTTTAAAAAAAAAGCTAGATTTTAAGTGCCATTTTCACCACGAAAAAAACTGTGTAAAATTTATTTTATTGCTGGTCACTAAAGATTTATCTATTAAAAATACAACGCCACATAGTTTATTAAAATCCGATGAAGAATACAGAAGTTTTTGGCATTTTAGTAAAAAACAAGTAAGAAAGTCGGTCAAGCCCGACTATAACATACTCTGTACCTGGAGTAGAAGCTGAATGCAATGCTGGTGCTGCGCTCATCTCTAAGTCTTTCTCTCACTCTCTCTCTCCCTCTCTCTTTCTCTCTCTCTCTCTTTAAGATTGTGCGGTGCTAGTTGTAATAGAGTGGGAGGGGGTGGGGGACGGTGATATACTTTTTTGCTCATAACTTGAGAACCGCTCATCCGATCTTTATCATTTCTTCGGCAAATCGATACATTTTGCTAATTATTAACTATCTCTAGAAGGAACCAAACGTCTATCTTCAAAACTGAGAAAACAATTAATTTTTTCAAGAACTTGATTTGAGTTGATACAGTTGCGTTTTATAAAAACATTTAAACTGATCTGAACATCTTTTTGGAATTAAAAGCGAAGGGAGGCTCTATTATTAACAAGCGTTAGATATGCTTTTGCTCCGCCCATACGATTTGCCATACCCCCCTGCCCCTCTGACTACGCCCTTGCATATTTTGACGAATTTTGGACCTATTTCAACATATTTTCACCTATTTGAGCATATGAGTTTTACTTTTAAAAACATATTTTGGATATGATCATCTTAAAGAATTACCAATATTTTTTTTAGACCAATGCCAAAATTTCGAATATTTTAGACCAGGGGCGGCATGCCCATTGCGCTAGACACGCATGTGTTATTGTTCTAGCCCGCGCGTATACATTTTGCGCACGCCATAAGCCAGCAAATAGCAAAAACAAATCGTTAGCGTGCTCTGTGTTTTGTTGTTGTCGCGCTCTGACCTGCAACAACAACATCATATGTGTCTCTCTTTTCTCTCTCCTAGGAGCATAGCTATGTCTCTCGCATACTCGAACACAACAAATTGCTTATGCGTACGGCCGAACGCTTGTCGCTTGTCGAGGCCCGAGCGCTGTTCGCTATTAACGGCGGCGCACACACACACAGAAATTTGTAGTTGTTCTTGCTTAAGCCCCGTACGGACATCAGAAGTAGCGAGAAGTTTCATACAAAAATTGAGGGAAGAAGAAGCAGAAGTTACAACTTCGCCTCTTGAACTTTGTGCATGTACGGAGGTGCGAAGTTGAAAGTTACACTTAACAGACAATGTTGCACTTAGCAGCACATTTGTGGATACTATGTAAGATGGCTGTGGGCGTTATTGTGCTTTGACCAGCTGAAGCAGCAATGAAAATGCACCATGTCAAGTCACTCGCCTTCTACCTGCCTCGATCAGCTGGACTGCTTTTAGCTAAAATGATTAAAAAAGAAAATAAAAAAGAACATGGAAGAAAAACTAAAGCGAAAGAATCGTTTGAAAGTGTTTTTGCATGACAAAAAAATGTTTTTAATTTTGGCGGTGAAAGAGCGAGTGGTAATTTTTTTATCTTTTTCACCCCAAGCATTCGGACTTTAACTTTGTGAACAAAAAATCAACTTGGCATCAAAATAAAATACAAATGATCGAGCAGTGTGACCCAACGCCAATTAAATTTAAAATATCAATTTTTTATATTTTTAATATAATTGGCGGTGGGTCACACTTTTCGATCATTTGCTCGGCCACTTCTCCCCAAGCCTTGTTCACAAAATTAAAGTCTAAAGAGTGCTTGGGGTGGAAAAGATCAGAAATGACAACTCGCTCTTTAACCGCCAAAATTAAAAACATTTTTTTGTCATGCATAACACTTTCAGAAGATTCTTTCGCTTTTGTTTTTTTCCCATGCTCTTATTTTTATTTTCTTTTTAAATCACTTTAGCTAAAAGCGGTCCAGCTGATCGAGGCAGGTAGAAGCAGAGCGGCTTAACATGGTGCATTCTCAATGCTGCTTCAGCTGGTCAAAGCACAATAAGGCCCACACCCATCTTATAGCCTATTTCCACTGGCTTCATTTCTTGTCATTTTCATTTCTAAAAATTTTGCCGTTTCCATTGACAAATTGTCATTTGTTTAACATTCACAACGATACGTTGTGAAAAACAGCTGAAAAGTTTGATTTAAATAACAGCCGCCACTTTCAAACTCACGTGGAATATTTAGCAAAAAATAACATACCCGTCATGACAGCAATTTTCAGGGGCAAACACATTGTTATAATCCTGAATTATCAACAGAAAGCTAAATACACAACTTTTATTGACAAATTTATATTTTAAACAAAATTGCGCCTACTATTTAAATTCAAATTAACAAATTATTGGTGATGACACTTTCTGTTTCCAGAGAGTAGCGAGTAATGGCAGAGAGTAGCTAGTATTTTAAAAAAAAAATACCAGATTCCTTCGTGGGGAATGTCATCATTTTTCATCATTTTTCAGAAATGAAAGGCAAAATGAAGTGACAATTTGTATGGAAGAAATGATATCATTTTCTTCATTTCTTGTCATTTCATGAAATGAAGCTTCATTTGTTCAGTGGAAATAGGCTATTAGTTTAACTGTTTTATGTTCGTCACAGGAGGCATAGTTAAAATTCAAACAATTCTATTTAAGGGCTACTATGACCTGACAAATTTATTTTCTAGTACAAAATTTGTACCTGGTAAGGTTATTTTGTGATTGACTTAGGTTAAAAAATGAACGTAAGGCGTTAAATTGAATGCAAAGAGCAAATTACTTTTTAATATTCCCCTAAAAATCTTTATAAGTTTTGATTGTGTATCTTATATAACACAGTTAACACTCAAAATAGCCTGGGAACGGGACCAATAAATTTCGAAACAAGAGGCCTCAGATATGTAAAAACACCTCATACCCAGTCTTTACTGATCACGACAAGTTCGCGTTTAAAGGTGAAGGGAGTCACCACATTTGCTATACCCAATTTCAGACTTCAATAGACATGCGATTAGTACCCCATAGAAGTCTAACTTAGAAAATAGAATTAATGGAAACCATTCGATAGAAATTGTTAGCGGAATCGAAAATAGGTAATGCCCGCAAGCATGTCAAGATCATTTTTGCATTCAATTTGACGCCTTGCATTCATCTTTCAACCTAAGTCAGTCACAAAATAACTTAACCAGGTACAAAATAAATTTTGCAGGTCATAGTAGACCTTAAATTGAATAGTTTGAATGGTTACAATTTTTATTGATTTCCCAAAATCTGGATTTGGAAGTAGTAACGATGGTAACACTGCTAGGCGATTTTTTCAAAACGCAGAACTGACCGCGGAGATAACTAAGATATACATCGATTTGCTTAAAAGAATGCACACTATATTAATAGTTGTTTCATGCAACTATGATATTAACATAGACAAATTCAAAAATTATGCCTTGGAGACTGCTAGGCATTTCGTAAATTTGTACCCTTGGTACAATATCACGCCGATTTTGCATAAATTTTTTATTCATGGCCCGGAAATAATTAACTATGCATTGCTCCCAATTGGTTAATTAACCGAGGAGGCCCAGGAAGGACGAAACAAAGATTTCAAGCTTTACACTGTAGACCGTGTAAAAAGGCGTCTGAGTAGACATGAAGCTACTTAGATGAGCGATCAGACGAAATAGAACCGGTTTTATTTGGCCTGAGCACTCAGCTGAGTGACATCTATTGAATTACAGTGTGCTTATCGAATCTCAAATTAACTTCTCAGCTTTCTACTCGGCGTAGAAGCCAGTCACGGCTCCAAATTCCTCGCTTTGTAGATTTTCTTTTTTTTCTGTATATTCCCTTTCGCTTCCATATTTATTTAATTTTGAATCTCATTTTCTAGTACAGCAAATAACATTTTTAATGCTTCTTTATTAAATTCGCTTTTTATTTTGCTTGTTTTCTTCTTTAAGGTAATCAAATCGTCACAATGTTCTTATGAACATTATGGCATATTGGGGTTCGATTGTGATAGCTAAAAGCGTCCCAAAACATCACAGAGCCGCCACTACAGTTGTGGGAGGTCGAAATGCGCTTAGACGCTTTAATGTCGTGCCCTTGGTAACTAAAACCATCTGACCCATTTGAGTTAATCTTTTTCTCATCGAGAGTACCACATCTTTCCACTCCTCCCACAAAAACATTTGACGTTTCGTAATATCCCATCTGGCTTGTTTATTAGATGTTGTCAATGCAGGTCTTCATTTTCTTCAACATTACAGGTCGCGTGAATTGAGAAGGTTACCTAAACTTATTGGATGAACTCTTAGAAGACTTTTTGGCCAAGAGTCGGATCCGGAAACAATCTTTTAGCAAGATAATGCGGCCATACACGTGTCAAGGGCCAGTCTTAAGTGGTTCAGTGGACAGAAAATCAAGCATCTTGAATGGCTAGCACCTTTTCCGGACATGAATCCAATTAAATACATGAAGGTTTAACTTGACTGAAGAGCTTCGAAAAGCTGTTTCTGAGGAATGGGTCAAAATATCGGATTCAGAGGTCGAATTCATGATTATTTTTCAGTTCTTACATAAGCCTGGAGTTAAATCCATTATTTATTGATTTTCCATTATCCTTATTCTGTATCCTTTTTATTTCTTTCGCGACTGGCCTAATTATTTATTAGTTATTTTGTTTTCAATGACATCGCTCACAGCCCTCGTATTTATAAGTTATCATTGATTTCACTTAATTTCGCTAAGATCTGTCGAAATCGGACAACTATCTGGTATAGCTGTCATATAAAAGATAGATCTGAAAAAAATTTTAGTAACAAAAAAAATTTGTCTTCAATGCTATCGCTCCCGAACTTGTTAGTGATCAATGTGACATGCCTACACACAATTCTACCAAGTTTGGTTCAAATCGGATGACTATAGCATAAAGCTGCTGTAGAAACATAAAGCCGAAAAAGTAGTTCTAGTGAGAAACCTTTTTGTTTTCAATGGTATCGTCTTTACACTTTTCGGTTATGAATATTATCGGCTTCAGCATACTTTTGGAGAGTTTGATCAAATTCGGATGAACATATATATATATCGGATCCATATAACAAACTGACAGACATATATTATTAGTTAACATTAGTCAACCTTTGAGTATTTTGAATTAGCTACAATAGCATTATCTGATTTGTAAGAAGCGAGAGGAGCCAGATGTGAAACATAAATAAATAAATCGTTTGTAGGTTCCTCGTGACCTTTATTTGTAATTTTTTAATAATTTGCTCCAATAGGCAATTGGTGCTAGTTGGACACGACTAGGGAAAGGTCTGAATCGACTGTTTTGGCCTTGTCAACTCGATGTTATGTACATATAATGCAACGGCACAGATAGGTAGATATTGTCCACGAAGTGCGGCGACAAAGATGTCGCAAGTCTGACCATTGAAAAGTACCGTTTGACATACGGAATCGCCGTCGTCCATAATTGAATCACTTTGTGCCCTCTCGTAAGAGGAGCTAAGGTTCATAAAAAGAGAATCAGCTTTTATTTGCCTAAATGCATGACAGACGCACACATTCCTTGTGCCGACAAGTTGGTCAAACGACTAGAGTGGAGCTTACTGCCACTTCACATCGCTGCAATGGATACTTCACCACCGCTTTCACTCTTGGCGTGCTTAGGACACTGACAGCGTCCTCTGTCCTTTAATGAAGCCCAACCCGCATTGCTCCTAGCAAAAACAATGAATTGTGAATAGCATAATTAAACTCAATAAATGTGTAACTTTCCACATAATTTTTGCAAAGCCGCTATCATAAAGCTCCTCCAATGAAAAGTAGCTCACCCTTTCTTGTATTTTTGTATATTGCTCCTTTTCATTTTAAAACTCCGCGCCTAACTCGTGGATATGTGTGTGTATACCGCCACATGTAGTGTATATGCAGAGACAAAAAAATATATGTTTTACATATATTCACACCTTCTAAATCATTTCTCATCGCTTGAATATCGTCGGATGGCAACGCTGTAATATCGATATGTCAATTTCGCGCGTGAAGTCCAGACCAACTCGAAACAACCACTTGCGAAATCCGAAATAATTCGAAAATGGAGTTTTTTATTTCGCGAGTATTTCGCGGGTATCTCCGTACCAAGCTTAAGTTGAGGCTTTTAACACACGAATATTTAAATGGTTGTCAAATGGTTGTTTTGTTCATTGTGGCTTCCGGTTCGGATCAGCATTTAGCGATTCGGTTCAGAATCGGCTTGCATCTCTGATTTATCTGCATTGTTCAACCTGATTTCACATCACAGCAGAGTCAGACAGGTGGGCGATTTGTTTTTATGACAACTGAGACTGATATTGCCGCACTAAGTTTATCGAAATGCAAATTATATTATTAAGCCAACTAATCCAGTTTATTTATGAGATGCAACCAATCCGAAAATATACAAACTGTAGTTGCCATTTCTAAATTTACTTTTCTCTTTTCCACTTGCCCTTCTATTTTCTAATCAATCGGGCATGCCACAAGGGAATGACTGATGTCTGAGCGCCAGGGTTGACAGCCACCCCCCCTTTATATCTATCTGTCTATCTCTCTATGTAGTATACTGCAGCTCGAAGCTTGCATCGAAGCCTGAAATATCCAAATCAATTATGCTAAGTGTATTTTCTAGGCATGTTTACTAACAGAGCTGACCTCGTGCTGTGGTTTCATGTTTCAGAAAAAATTAATAAGCACCTCAATGGCACATCACCTTGGGTTCTACACCTTTCAGCAACTTGCAAATAATAAAACAATCTGGGAATAAATTAGTTCCGGTGTTGAGTATCACATTTTTTTTATGCATGTTATCAATAGTTTCATTAATAAGAAAATTAGTTGCAGAAAGTGAAAGCCATCCAACTGTAGAGGCTGTAAGCCTCGCGTTCGACTTCTTGATCATGTCAATGGTTTGCGTTGAGTGCGCATTAAATTAAACATTTACAGAGAATCCTCGCCCACATGAAATATTATGTTTCAGTCAGTTTGTAAAATTTGAACCAAGTACAGATGTTCTTAAAATCTAAATTCTGAAGCAGCACGATTTGACGATAACGATAACTTTTTGGAAAATAAGAGAAACTATATTCGGAGATGAAAGCCCGAGTTTTAAACTGCAACCAATTCTCGATTTCCCAGAAATCCTTTTCAGTTGCTTTCAAATCTCTCATGTTTTGTTTGAAGATTGATAAAAATTCACCACCCAAACAATTTGGATGAGCAAACTTACAAGGGCAAATGGTTGCCAAGTCATACCAAAATATTTTTAAATTTTGCAAATGTTGACTATAATTTACTACAAAAATGCCTCATAAAACACATAACACAATCAAACAATTTTAAATATACGAAAATGCGAGAGATTCAACTCTGTTTTAGAGATGGAACTTTATATTGGACACAAGCCTTCCAATTGTATTCTCAAATAAGAAATTAAATTCTCTTTAAGCACTGTGACACCGACTGACTGTTCGAGCGTTTTGCAAACCAACCGAGGCCGTAATCTTTAGAGATTTCCAGGAACTCCACCATTAAATATATTTGCACAATTGGCCATCAAGGTGCAAAAAGCCAAAAAAAAATTTCAGCCTTTTCTTACGGATTCTGCATTAAGTTCAGCTGTCCCTTAGAGCTACTTCTGTTTTTACCACACTTGCGAATCTTATATCTTTGTTTTTTAGGCTTCGTACTCACAAGCAAGCAAAAAAAATAAAGTGTCGAAATTCTTTCGTAAATTTTGCGCCTTTACCCATCGGAAGACTCACAGCACTGCCAACTTGTGCCGCTGAAACAGCTGATTGAATATCCATGGAGATGAACACAAACAAATGAAAGAGTCAGTCAATCCCGACTGGAATATACTCTCAGAAACTCACAGAAACACGTAGCGCAAAAATGTCTGTCCTGACTCTCTAGGTGCTCAGAGACAGCTGACCAGCCGCTCGTTCGTTAGCTAGGAACGCCCTCTACCGAATCCACTCGGTACGCGCACGCTCGAAGTACGGCTCGCAGCGAAAGAAATTTTATATACTCTCCGGACAAACCCTTGATGCGCCTGACTATTTGTACAGAAAAACAGCATACTAAATTAAAAGAGCGAAAAAAACAGAGTGGCTGGTCGAAATTCTGCGAAATCAGGCCAAAAAATAAAAAATACGAGCGTTGGGAGCGATAACATTGAAAACAAAAAATTTTTCATACTAAGACTTTTTTTCAGACCTAACTTTTGTATGGCAGCTATACTATATAGTTGTCCGATTTTGACAAGTTTTGGTGAAATTATGTGAAATCATTAAAAACTTATAAATACGAGCGTTGGGAGCGATAGCACTAAACACAAAAAAGTTTTTCTCACTAAAACTAGTTTTTCAACCGATCGTTCCTATGGCAGCTATATGCTATAGTCATCCGATCCGGCCGGTTCCGACAAATGTGCAGCGTATTTGTACCAAAAGACTTCGTGCAAAGTTTGGTTAAGATAGCTTTGAAACTGACGGAGGAGATAGCATAGAAACAGACGGACAGACGGACGGACGGACAGACGGACATGGCTATATCAACTCAGCTCGTCATGCTGATCAAGAATATATATACTTTATGTGGTCGGAGATGCTTCCTTCTGTGCGTTACAAACATCCGGACAATTTTAATATACCCTCTCCAAGGGTATAAAAATGAAATAAGGCCCCAAATATTTATATGGAAAACAGAAACAACGAATTTTTCTCAAGTTTGGGATGTTTTATTCATTTTTTGGGGCATTATTTCCTAAATATAATTTTAAAATGAAATAAGTCCCCAAAAGAAGAAATGAAATAAGATCCCAAATCTAATTTTTGGGGCCCTATTTAACTTTTATCAGGAAATAAGACGCCAATTGTTAATATGATTTGATGATATGAAAAAAAAAAAAAATAGAGGCAAGCTAACTTCGGCTCCACCGAAGTTTATATACATGATATCTGCCTGCCAGTTTTTTATATGGCACCACAATTTTGACAAAATTTTGAAAACAAAAAAGTTTTTCGCCCTAGAACTACTTTTTCGACCGATCGTTTCTATGGCAGCTATATGCTATAGTCATCCGATTTGAATCAAACTTGGCAGAATTGTGTTTTAGCATATAATATTGACCAGTAACAAGTTTGGGAGCGATAGCATTGAAAACAAAAAAGTTTTTCCTACTAAGACGTTTTTTCAAAACTATCTTTTGTATGGCAGCTATACTATATAGTTGTCCGATTTTCAAAAAACTTGGTGAAATTATGTGAAGGCATAGAAAACTTATAAATACGCGTTGAAGACAAAAAAGTTTTTCTCTTTTTCTTCTATGGCAGCTATACGATATAGTCATCCGATCCGGCCGGTTCCGACAAGTGTATTGCGCATTTGTACCAAAAGCCTTCGTGCAAAGTATGGTTAAGATAGCTTTTAAACTGACGGAGGAGATAGCATAGAAACAGACGGACAGACGGACGGACGGACAGACGGACATGGCTATATCAACTCAGCTCGTCAAGCTGATCAAGAATATATATACTTTATGTGGTCGGAGATGCTTCCTACCTATACGTTAAAAACATCTGAACAATGTTAGTATAAGCTCTCCAAGGGTATACAAAAATTCTTCCTGATTACCTCGAGAAATACATCATCTTTAAAATGCGTATCAACTTATTTAGATCGGTTCAGTAGATTTTGAGTTCTGATGTACACGAACTTCAAAAGATACGTTTTCGGGACAATCGATTTAAAGTTTTCCATACGGTAGCAATCAGGTAGCGCGGCCGGTCGTTTGAAACGCTGTAACTCCGTTAGTTTTACTCGGATTGACTTCATATTTGTACACAATATTGTCAACATATTGTTCATTCAGAAAAAAAATGAAAATAAAATTATTTTAAAACCCTAACACCCCTCCATAAAAAATTGATTCAAATTTAACGCTGCAGGCGATAATATGATACAAGAAAATCGCGCTATTTTTTCTATCAAAATTTCCACCATGTTATAGATAGTTTATTTTACTAAATCTCCATATTTAAAAATATTTACAAAAAATGGGGTGTTAGTATATGAAATAACACCCCAATTTTGGGGCAATTTTCCGATTTTCATTCCAGTGGGGCCTTATTTCATATTTCAAATTGGGGTATTATTTCATTATGAAATAACTCTCCAAGTTTGGGGTCCTATTTCATTTTATCGATTGGGGACTTATTTCATTGGGGCCGGTTTCGCTGACTTAGCGTTGCAAAAATCGTAACTTTTGAACGGAAAGAGATATTTGAAAAGTTCCAAAGGATATGTGATAGAGAATTCCAAAACCTTTAAAATAAGCTTAAGTTCATTACTGAGATCATATTTGCGTAAGTATTTTATTTATTTTTAATTAATTAATAATAAAGTAGAATAAATTGAAATAAAAATAATATATTTTCTCTAATAATATGATCTCAACTACTGGTCATGAAGAAGATGAAGAAATGTCCAATGCCTACATGTCCCATACTAGTCCAAAGAATTGTTGAACAGCTGTTCCCAGTCCAAACGACGATTATTTGGCAGAGCGAACTTCAGTCTCAAGACAACACCGTTTCGGCCATTATCGAAGAAGAGCTCCATGAGGCAGCAAAAATTATAAAAAACGAAACGTCCCCGGGACCAGATGGCATCCCAAACAAGGAACTCAAAATGGCTATTCGGGAACATACACGAATTGCTTTGAAGACGGGAAATTCCCTGATCAGTGGAAAAAACAGCGGCTGGTTCTTCTACCCAAGCCAGGTAAGAAGGCTGGCGACCCGACAGCGAAGGCTTCTTGTTAGTGTGGTCACTTCGATCCTCCTTTATGCAGCACCAGTGTGGGCAGGTGCTATGACAACACAGTCCTACAGAGCAGAAGCAGAGTCAGCCTACCGTCTATGCGCGCTGAGAGTGGCTTCTGCATACCGCACAGTATCCCACGCGGCAGCACTTGTGGTAGCGGGCATGATTCCCATCGATCTATTGGCGAACGAGAGGAAAGTCTTGGCGGCGACTGGAGGGTATCAAAATCGGGAAGAGCAAAGATCAGCGACAATCGAGCTTTGACAGGAAAGGTGGAATGGAAGTACAAACTGACGTTGGACGCGACGCCTAATCCTGAACATAGCCGCTTGGCTAAGCAGACGACATGGACAGTTAAACTTCTATCTGACGCAACTGATGACAGGACATGGGTGCTTCAAATACTACCTCTGGAGGTTTAAGCACGAGGACGACCCAACCAGTTCCGACTGTCAGGGGGTCACTCAAGACGCAGAACATATATTTTTTGTCTGTCAGACATTAAATCGAGAAAGAAACGAGCTTAGCATGCTTGACTCGGAAGTTAATTGGTCTGCGGTAAGCACCATGGCCACAATAGTTTACCAAAAACTGCGTCGCGCCGATAATGAGCGCAATTCCATACATAGGAGAGAATACTAGGTGAGCCTAAGGGCATTCCGGGAAACGGGTTAGGTGGCGGTAGTTTAGTGCGGTTAGAGTCCCACACTCCGAGCGCAGTCCAACGATCGAGTTGGTTCGTCCTTAAAAAAAAACCCCTGGGCAACAAAAAGCTTGTAATTTTTATTTCCTACGTATTTTGTTGTTGTGTCGTAAGCTTTTGGAGTTCACGCCTTTTGATTTATGCTTTTGTGGGGGCTGGTGAACACCCCCTAATAGTTTATAGGGTCGGAAATGAATATTTCTGTGCGTTGCAAACTATTGGGCAAAATTATAATACCCTTTGCAAGGGTAAACAAATGCTGTCCTGCAGCTAGTTGGAATACAAGTAGAATTTGACAGGGAGCAAAATTTCTAAATTCGGGAAGTTGGGCAACATCAAACATTATCTTCCGACGAAATGCTCGTTGAAAATATCTGAGTTGAACTATTATACTGCGCAGCTAAACAGACTGTCAAAAGAAACACACAGGGTTCAACTGGTACTTAACTGATTGAAAATGGCTACTTCAGGGGACAATTGTCTCATTAATATTACATGACTGTGTAGAATGGACGACTATAAAACATGGATTGGGATAGGAAGTTTCAAGTTTTTTAGCAAGAGGTCTCATACAGTTTGTCGCATACATTCACACTTATTGTTAGACCTTTCGAATGCGTGAATTTTGCTTAACGGGTCGAACCAGACATGAGAGAAATAAAATGTTTTTCTATGATAGAAATTCTATCCTGTCACAACCAAAAAGAAACTGAGAGCCTAGGTAAAGGTTGTTTTGGTACCTCCTTTAATATTAACAATTTAATTTAATGATCAAGATATTTATATACTTTATATGGTCGGTAAAGTTCTAAAAAATATTATAATACACTTTTTAAGTGTATAACACAGTATGTGACCGGAGTAGGAGCTGAAAGCAGAGCTTCCGCGGTGGTCATTTCTAAGAGAAAGCGAGTGAAAGAGATAAAGAGAGGGCGAAATAAAACTTAGAGATGAGCTCAGCAGCAGCGCTTCATTCAGCTCCTACTCCAGGTACAGAGAATGTTATAATCGGGCTTGACGGACTTTCTCATGTGTTAAGTATGATTTTGACGTCAGGTTTTGCGTATGCCTAATAGTCGAGTGATCTAAGGCACCGTCGTTCCTGCGCTGAGTTCAAGTATGTATTCTTTAAATCGCTTTTAACCCAAAATCGACCCAAATCTTAATTGACTCTGGTAAATTTTTAAATCGAAAGCTAGATTGGATAGCTCGCAGAGGAACTGCGGCCTAATTCCGCTAGCAGACTATTTTGGCCCACTGTGTGGAATACCCAAGAAGAGAGGACAAAGAGTTATGGCATTGCGGTCGGCATCTGCTTAAAGATATCATAATGGTTAAGCTAAGTACTCAGACACTCGAAATTTTGTCTGAGCCCATCTAATTACATCGGCCAGGAAATCCGCTAGTGAAAATTGTCAAAGCGCATTTTCTGAGCGAGTACTGAGAGACCAACAACTCGCTTCGACAATAAACATGGACCTGCCAACTCGCTTTCATTAAAACAGCTGATAAATTGTCGAAGGGGGTCATGAAGTTATGACACTTGTTTCATATTTGTCAGAGGTACCTACGAAAATTGAGCATGCAATAAAAACAGTTAAAGCAAAGAAGACTAAAAAAAAAAGAGTGTGTGTCATGAGACGCACGGTACGAGCGAAGCTCTTTACGATGAATCCGATTTAAGTAATGGAAAAAGACACATTTGGATTCTGTTTAAATAAATGTTAAATTATCAAATATTAGGTCACTTTCAAATCACTGTAAAGTCACTGTTAAGTCGCTTTAAGGAACTGTAAAGTCACTGTTAGTTCACTGTTAAGTCACTGTTAAGTCACTATTAAGTCATTATTAAGTCACTATTAAGTCACTGCTAAGTCACTGTTAAGTCACTGTTAAGTTACTGTTAAGTCACTGTTAAGTCACTGTTAAGTCAATGTTAAGTCAATGTTAAGTCGCTGTTAAGTCACTGTTAAGTCACTGTTAAGTCACTTTTAGGTCACTGTTAAGTCCACCAGATCTTCACCATATTCTTACCAGATCTCCACCATATCCCCACCAGATCTCCACCAGAGCCCCACCAGATCCCTACCAGATAAACACCAGTTCCCCACCACATCACCACCAAAACCCCACCAGATCAGCACCAAATCCCCGCCAGATCCTCAACAAATCTTCACCTGATCCCCACCAGGTCCCTGCCAAATACCCATCACCTCGGAGGTGACACCTCCCCCTACTTGCACCTCACACTATCCCACTCCACACACAACCCATCTGCTACTACGCGGTAATGGTAAAAGCAGCTGATTTTGCAAATACAAAACACAAAATCAAAGACATACCCCAAAAGAATCTGTCGCAAAGACAAAATTATTCAAGATTCACTCCCCAGTCTGACGTCCGTAAAAGAGCTTCGCTCTAATAACAAAGCTACAATTATTTGGACAGCTGCGAGGTGGACATACATATGGAGCTGATCGAAGTGGGCAAGTCGCAACCATTCTTATGGAATCTGGCCAATAAAAAGCATTTTGATACGGGCAGCTCCGGCCGCTGCAACACTTGTGGCTGATAATCGTTTTCGGTATGCTCTTCCGTTGATGCGGTTGGTATGCCATTCGCCCAATGTGTGCACACCACAAAGAGTATTAGAGAGAAACTATGCTCAGTCGACACCGCTTCTGTCAGAAAATTGTCAGCTGTTCGCTCTCATTTATGCTCTCCAGATACCTTTTGGTCAGCTGTTCGCTCTCTCTGGATACATTTAAGTTACGTTCGTGTCGCTCTAACCCAAACCCGGCCGCCTAAGGCTCGCACGAGCCGAAGTCTGTCGTATTTTTAAGCAAACGAGAGCAGAAGTTATGGTTGTGTGAATCGGTGAGCACTGCATTACAAGTAAAACGCGTGTTGTCTGGAGAGAGCTCTCTTGTTCACCAACACACCGCCTCTGCTCTAACCACACCTACTGATACTTTCAAGCAGGGTTCCCCAAGCAGAGAGCGCTAAAACGTGACTGTGTCTCTCTCTAACACACAATGAAGTGTGACTTCGGCAAACATTCGGCAAGTAAGTTCGTGCTCCCGGGACTATCGCTGGGAAACTCTGCTTTGAAGTATCGTTTTGGGCCAAAATGGTTCTCCCTCCTCCCTCCCTTCCTTGGTTAATCAAGGAATTCCGAATTCCTCTACATTAGTTCACTTAGATAGATAACTCTAGTAAGGAGGCTATTCCCCCAGCTTCATCTTAAATATATTCTATTACCTGAATCAATCCACAAAATTAACTTCCCTCAATATTAGTAGACAAAATAAAATCATCCAAAATTTTCGAACCCAACATGAGTCTACATAATCCGGGCTGGCAAGCCAATTCTGGCATGTTCTCGACCGAGGGGGAGGAAACAGAAAACACTAATGATACACTAATGAAGCTAAGACAGTTGCTAGATGAGAATTTGCTGGGAGCGGATGCCAAGTGGATGCTATTCATTACGGCTGTGATTAGCCACCGCTACGAGGATCTACTGCAGCCATGTCCGCCCTTCTATTTTATCGACGGGGAAATTAAAATTAATGAGTTGGCTTGGGTGGCGGTCAGCATGCCGAATTTGCTTTGCCTGCGAAAGGATCTGGAGGCCAATCGCTTAGAGATCAATCGGGAGTCCTCAGAACACATGGCCGTGCTTTATTGGCTACTAATGGAGAGCGACACACCGCAACTCTGGCGTCTGCAGGAGCATGAGGAGCAGCTGCTTTGGAGTTGGCTGGGTCAACGACCAAAGAAACCGCCGCATTTTGTTTTCCGAGTAGCTAACGCGGAGTCGTTGGCAACCAAACGGGTTTGCTACTACAGCGGTGATGTGGACCAGCTGTATTCGCTGATCTCGGCCAACGGCAGGGGTCAGATTCAAGGTTTAAGGTTCTTTAAGGATCTGCAGCAAGCCTGCGATTTGGCCAAGCTTTCTTACGGTTGGGGTAAATCTATATGTGGCTCGATGTTGCGTTGTGTGGCCGTCTGTGAGTGGCTGGAGCAGGGTCTAAGAGTTGACTACCTGATCCTCTATGGCCACTCCTTGTTGGAAAACAATCGTCAGCTGCGTTTGAGGCAGTTGAAGGAGGAGGAGATGCGAATCGCCAGTATTCCGAATATTTCGAAGATGAAGAGTTTGTCTTGGTTTGGGTGCATGCGCAAGGCTGTCGCCGCCTTTACCCTGACAGCTGTGTCCTTCATGGTGGTGAACAATCCGAAGTTAGCGGAGATATTGACGCTTTGGCTTAATCGGGCTGTTGGTCTATTCCAAAAATAGAGAAGTTCAAAAAAGGGTTTCCACGATTATATTTTTTTAATTTTAAAATTATATGGACTCCCAAAAGTATGCTACATGCATTTTACTTCAGGGTGGGGATATGTAGAGACGATTCTATATATACACTAATGGGCATAATTATTTTGACCAAAAAAAAATCTTAAATAAACCATTATATCTTTTAAGCAAAAAATCCTAAAACTTTGAAATTGATATCGGATACTGGTATAAAAGTAAGCTTTCAATTTAACATAAGTAGTACACAATCAGCTGCTTAGGTTAGAAAATATAAATCAAATGAGCACATGGGGGTTGGCATAAGTATTTTGTCAAGAGCGCACAGAACAGCGCAGAACCTCAAATGGTAAAAGAATGATTGTTTCTAGACAAGTTTTTCACGCTGAACCCGAATCTGGCTTTAGAAATTCCATATCTCTAATGGATTAACTGTAAAATGGACACAAAGATGCAAAAATAAGGCTTATTTGCGCATTTTCCCAGGACCCTATGTCCAGGAAACGGTATTTTTTTTTTAATTTTGTAAATGTCAAGTTATAGTACTCAGTTTTATCTGAAAATTGTAGTTCAACCTTTCCTCAGTTTCATAAGATATAAGTTCGTTATCCATCTGCAAAGTATGGCCGATTTGCCTGTAAATTAGTAGCTCAGTACTAAAATTTAAATTTGCCTGCAAATCGGCCATAGTTTGCAGATGGATAACGAACTTATATCCACTATTCCAGCGATCGAGTTGGTTTGCAATGGTTCAATCGTTCTTAAAAAAAAAAAAAATATGATTTCAACTTGTTGAAAATTTATTAGCTTGTTAAAATATTTTATACAGTTTTCAATACGCATCATTTTTGCTATTAAATTACAGAAGTTCCAAAAACCGTCCAAAAATCACGGTAACTTATTGGTCTGTAGTCTCGACTGACTGACAGACTGACATATTATCAACCTATAAAAACTGCTTATCGCAGAGATCAAAGATTTGGCATAGACCTCCGGTTAGCTATGCAGCCGTGCACTAAGAAAGAAAATTTGGGAAATTTGTCCGCGAAGTGAGTGAAAACGCCCAAGAAAAGATTGTAACGGCGCTCGGGCAATAATTGGGGACTAAGCTGTTTTGCTAAATGAGCAAGAGAAAGTGAGAAAGCGAACGACTCCTACTTACCACAAATTATGTATGTATGTGTCTTGGCTCTCTGAGACAGATGTGTTAGAAATAAATTTCAATTAACAGGAGAGTGGAGGAAAAGGAGTACACACAAAACGAAATGATAGGCATGTAGAAGAATGAGTGGGAACGGGAAAGAGTGAGGAGCGCAGGAAGAGGGAGGGAGAAGAGGTATGAGACGGGACGGGAAAGAGTGGAGATGGCTGCAAGAGGGAAGGGGCGAGGAAAAAGAGTCGAGAGCTGTGGAGGATGAATTGAAGAGCGGCTGCCATGAGGTCAATTTGTTTTAATAATTAGTTCTCAATTATTGGTTTAACAATACGGGACTTATGTTGAAGTTGTATATTATTTCTTTCATTTTTACGAAAGACTTAGGAATCTATACGTTCGATCGATATTTAAGTGTACCTATTGGTATTTTTAAGAAATCCTATGATCGTTACACCGTGGACACTGAAAATAAAATGTCCAAGACAGACAGGGGCAAGTGTATTGAATCTACTTTGGTAATTAATTCAAAATCTGCGGTTGGCCATTAAATTTTGCGACAACAAAAGAACTTAGTGCTCTATATACCATGGCCATAGGAAACACAAACGTTTTGTTTTTGGAGGGTTAAGTCTTTTCTCCGTTCTTCACCTACAAATTTCTAATTTTTTTTTTTGAAATTTTTCTTCTGCCTATATCTGTCTGCAGGCTGTTTTCCAATTCTTTTTCCGCTTCCCTTCGCCTTTCGTCCTTCCTGTTTTCGAAATAGGGGGCACCACCAGGAGGTCTTTTAACTTTCCATTTCCCACCATTACCCTGCAGTACAGAACATACTTGAAGAAAGGAAAATGGGTTTTGGCGTGGATTTACAAACGGATGATGGAATTGTACCCGTATGTGTGTGCACTCCTCCATCCAGCATTTCTCAATCAATGTCGAAGGGGTTTGCCGTCGATTCTAGCCCAGGGTGCCAGGCAAACAATTGCTCGACTCGTTAGCCTCCGCATGGCACACAAGTCTCTCGGTCTCAGCCAGACCTTGACAACGGGCCACACGGTCTGGGGCGGCTGTTTCCTTCTTCGGCTTCAGTTTCATCTTTTTTTTATTATTTGGCTCTCTTGGCAAACAGCCAAAATAATTTCGTAACGTTCGTTTTGGCTGGATGGTTTCGGGGGGGTTTTTGTTTATTCGCCCTCCCCGCTTGCCATTTGTTATACATTCGGATTCTGATTTTCTTGTCGTTTCAAATGACAGGGAAATAATGAAATGAGCTAAATGCGTTTATTGTTCGAGCACACAATTATGCATAATTATTATGTTATTACGTTGTGGTTGCCGGGCAAATTGAGGCGCATCCCAATTCAGGCTACGGCCTGTCGATGGCCATGGCACATGGATTCATGTCCCTGTCCAAGGAGTTGATTGCATAATAACCATTCACACGCACAACAAGTAGGAGGGTCGGTTTCAGGTTAAGTGAGTTACTTGTTACACAAGTCAATATACGAATAACACGAATAATAATAGTAATAATAATGAAGGGTTCAGCCAGAGGGGGGGCAGACTTGCGAAATCGTTAGCCAGGCACAGATGCGACTGCAGTTGGTCCTTGGGCAGCCAGAGCAATGATGTGTGACAAAGGCATACCAATCCCTTGCCCACTCACACACACGCTCACCTGCACATGCCTTGAGGCAGTTGTCGCAACAACGTTCCACAATTGATTTGTGCCACATTTCCACCCGCCCCAATTCCATCTCCTTGACTATAAAAGGCAGGCGGAAATGTTCACAAATTGTGGCAAAATGCAAACATAATGCTCCTAGGTGAAACTTTGAGTAAAGTTATGCATGCAAAAAATCATGAACTGAAAGGGAACAAGTGGAAATGTCGGGTCAGAGCGTGAGTTATACACCCGATATTTCACAAAGTTTGTATATAATTGATAATAGCGAAGTGGCACTACGGTTCCTCTGATCATTCCCAAATTTGGTGTCTGCATTAATAATAGTTACTTATTACCATAATTTTGTAGGCTCTAATCTATTCGCGGGAGAAGTGTGGGATGTGGGTGGGAGATGGGTGGAAACTGGATGGGAAGTGGGAGGGATGTGGGTGGGAGGTGGGTGGGATTTGGGCGGGAAGTGAGGTGGGAGGTGGGCGGGAAGTGGGTGGGATGTAGGCTGGAAGTGGGTGGAAAGTAGTTGGGAAACGGGTGGAAGTTGTGTAAGAAGTAGATTGGGAGTGGGTGGGGTGAAGGTGGGATGAGGGTGGTAAGAACGCAGCAGCAAAGTCGTAACGGTGAAAAAGCAAAGTAGTAAAACGTTGATTTCAAGCCTATGTATGTATGATTCGATTTCTGGGCTCTACAGAGGAAACAAATTTATAGAATGTTTTCAAATTTGATAAATATTTGACTCTCACGATTGACTTCAAACTGATTCTGATATGGGTTCTATACTGTTCAAGGCGCAGCGAAGCGCGACGGGCTTTTTGCTAGTAAAGTATATATATTCTGGATCAGCATCAACAGCCGAGTCGTTATAGACATGTCCGTCTGTCCGTCTGTCTGTCCGTCCGTCCGTCCGTCCGTCCGTCCGTCTGTCTGTATGAACACCTAGATCTCAGAGATGGTAAGAGATAGAGCTTTGACATGTATAGGACAAATGCTTCTTTTATCTGCACGCAGATCAAGTTTATTTCAAATTTTGCCCACGCCCCCTCCCGCCCTCGCAATTTGGAAAACGTTATATCTCCTACAGTTTTAAAGACAAAACGAATAAATTTGAAAGAAGAAATGATAAGGATCGGATGATTCTTATGAGCAAAAATCTGAAAAGTAGTGTTAAAATAGTGTTGCGTACTTTTCAGATGTTCACCCTAAGGAACACAGGAACACTGTTAAACATGTTTTTTTATGAGTAACGGGAATATCGAAGTCGGTTATAGCCAACTTTAACTTGCGCTCTCGTTTATTATTTATTTGACATTTGAAGAAAAGCACTTGCATTATTTTGATGCAAAAACAGAAAAGTTAAAAATGCATATAAAAAGAAACCATGGATGACCGCCAATTAATTTCTGGACGTAAATTCTTCAGAATTCGCGGTCCATCGAGAAAAAATAATTCCAGAATTTTTGGAGAGGAAGGACAAATATTGGTGGTTCACTTCCTAAAATGTTTGTGTTCGGGTTCACGGAGCGAGTTCAGGAGATCGCTAAACCAAGGTTCAGGTTTGAACCGCTCCCCTATGGTCCCAAATCCCAAAAAGCTGGCCAAAAGTCAAAAAACAAAATATTTTTTTATTGACTTTAAGTGATTGGAATAGTTGCAGTGGTACATCTAGTTTGTATTCTGACCGTTTATAAGGAGAAGTGTCCCCACCTGGCTCAGGTTTGAACATCGTTCGTGAGCATCGAGCGTGACTCATCGTTTATTCGTCATGCGTTGAAAATAACACAACGTTTAGAAGCGTATAGATTTGCGGAAAATTAACCGATTTTGATTCTGAAAAAGTGGATTCTACTCTAGATAGTAAGTACACTTTAAACGTATTGCTAAAAATTATTATTAACAATGCATGAAATAGTAAATGTAAATGTTGGCTATACAGCTCCTAAAACGGGGCCAAGCCAAGCTTCTCACGATCTCTTGGCGTGTGTGCTTTCAATTTTTCGCACAAGAGAAAGGGACCTACAGTTCAACGCCGGATCCGAACGAAAAAGTTTGAGAATTTGCTTTTTCATGGCTAGTTACTTCACAGCTGGCGCCAATAGCTGGTGAAGGTGACCGTATGTGTAAAAGCTATTTTCTAAAGAAAGAAAAAAACTTTTATTATTAGATGTTCAGAGGCGGGATCGAACCCACGACCTCCCGCCCAGCAGTCCAGCACACTAACCACTGGGCCACATACGGCCACATGAAATAGTGAATCATTAATAAAAGTAGAGGTTTTTTCTTCGGTCACATTCTGAAAAATCGTGTTAAAAAAGCCATAAGTCAAAACTCCCAGCAGATCCCACTCTCAAACGAATAAAAAATTATTATTTAGACAATTCTTCAGAACATAGTCAAAAATTAGCTGCCTTTAGCTGCAGGTTTAGTTCCGGTGATGATTTTTGTGCGACAATTGTAGCGACATTACAAATATACACTGCTCGACAACACTCTAAACGGGTTTTGCGATGTTTCAGCCAAATCAAGTACGTTTCCGAAGAAATCGTCCGCCATATTGTTTTTTTAATTTATGATGTCGGATTCGTGATCAGCGACCCCGAAAAACCCCCGAGTACAAACTTTAAGCCAATTCAAAAACGTTTTTCGACTTTAGGCCGTGTTTTTGGGATTTGGGACCACTGTGCGGGGTTCGGGAATAGTTATGAAATTTTAGAGTCTTGATGTTTTCTATAAAATATTGGAGTATTTCAGTAAACTTTTATTAATTCTGGCTCTTTGTGCCTCAGGAAGAGTGTATACAAGAAATGAGAAATTTTAAGTTTTTATACCCTTGGAGAGGGTTTATTATACTCTGTACCAAAGGTACATAGAGTATATTAAGTTTGTGCAAAAGTATGTAACAGGGAAAAGGAATCATTTCCGACTATATAAAGTATATATATTCTTGATCAACATCAACAGCCGAGTCGAAATAGCCATGTCCGTCTGTCTGTCCGTCTGTCTGTCCGTCCGTCCGTATGAACAAACAGATCTCAGAGATGGTAAGAGATAGAGGTTTGACATGTATGGGACAAATGCTTCTTTTACTTGCAGGCAGATCAAGTTTATTTTCAAATTTTGCCACGCCCCCTCCCGCCCCCGCAATTTTGAAAAAAACGTTATATCTCCTACAGTTTTGAAGATAGACGATTTATACCTTCTAGAGATAGTTAGTATTTGCCAAAATGATAAAGATCGGATAAGCGGTTCTCAAGTTATGAGCAAAAAAGCAAATCACCCTCCCCCCACCCCCTCCCACGCTATTACAACTAACACCGTACAATCTTAAAGAGAGAGTGAGAGTGAGAGAGAGAGAGAAAGAGACTTAGAGATTGGCGCAGCACCAGCATTGCATTCAGCTTCTACTCTAGGTACAGAGTGTGTTATAGTCGGCCTTGACCGACTCACTTGTTAAAATTGTCCGGATGTTTGTAACGCATAGAAGGAAGCATCTCCGACCACATAAAGTATATATATTCTTGATCAGCATGACGTGCTGAGTTGATATAGTTATGTCCGTCTGTCCGTCCTTCTGTCCATCCGTCTGTTTCTTTGCTATCTTATCCAAACTTTGCACGAAGTCTTTTGGTATAAATACGCTGCACATTTGTCGGAACCGGCCGGATCGGATGACTATAGCATATAGCTGCCATAGGAACGATCGGTTGAAAAACTAGTTTTAGTGAGAAAAACTTTTTTGTTTTTAGTGCTACCGCTCCCAACGCACGTATTTATAAGTTTTTAATGATTTCATATCATTTCACTGAAACTTGTCGAAATCCGACAACTATATAGTATAGCTGCCATACAAAAGTTAGGTCTGGAAAAAGTTTTAGTGAGAAAAACTTTTTTGTTTTCAAAGCTATCGCTCCCAACGCTCGTATTTATAAGTTTTCAATGATTTTGCATAATTTCACCAAGGCTTGTCGAAATCGGACCACTATTTAGTATAGCTGCCATACAAACTGTAAGGCATATATCAAGCTCCAAGGGTATATAAACTTCGGTTGAGCCGAAGTTAACTTGCCTCTATTTTTTACAATGATACGTAGTTCTTCCAAATCTTTAATACATAAGAAATTTAAAACAATCTTTAAAATCCGGGAAAAGAAAGAAGATGAACATGGTGCTTTTATTTATCAGTTTCTCTTGACGATTATACAATTCATCAATACGGTTATTTGCAAGCTACATATTTTTGTTCTAAGTCAAAAATATTTAGATTCTTGGACTCCAAGTTTCAGATGGGATTGAATGTAGAAACATATTTTTGAACCGAACCCTTTCTGACTTTTTTTACTCCGGTTCGGGTTCAGGTTCGGACAAATAAATTTGTTCTGCTCCGGTTCAGGTTCGGTTCGGGCTTCCCAAAAAAAAACGAAGAATCCGACTCCGGAGCGATTCAACTCCAAACCGGTTTGCAGCTCTGATATTTATTCCTTGTTAACACTGACCAATGCAGCTCCTTTACTTTAAAGTTTCTAGGAAAAGTCACTATTTGGTATTTAATCAGATATACGGGCCTGCATAAACACAACTGTTTCTCTATGTCACAAGCACTTTCTCACACACACAAAGCCTCTCACCTGCTTAACTGCAACAGGGCGCAATGCAATTTTTCATAGCACACAAAACGGGGCAACAGCTTGCATTAATGGAGCGCTGTCAAAATAAGAAAAAAATCGTTGCCTGTGTGTGTGTGTGCGAATTCAATCAGTGCAGATGGCATTTAAAGTGGGCACAGCAAAGAATAAGATGCCAAGCGAACAGCAATTACTATAAATGTTAATGGTCCGTGTGCAGTCAGCGCGCTTAAGCTCCCCTCCGCCGCCCTTTATCCGCTCAGCTGCATATTGTTTACCTCTGATGTCTGAGTTAAGCCACCGTCCTGCCGGACAGCGGCTGTCAAAGTGCGCAATGCAAGCCGCCTGGGGATTGCCATGCAAAATTGTAATAAAATCCGGATCACAGATCAAAGGGCTTAGCTGTAGCGAACGAGTGGTGTGACTTATGCCCGTGCTGGCGAGGGGATTAAGCTAATCGAGAGCTGCCCAGGCGTTGATTAATAGGTGTGAACGTGGCAGTAAAATGCTAATGAGAGCTTAGCAAATTGAAAATTCGCAAGTAGGCCAAGTCGCTGTCGGCTGCCCTCATCGCCCCTATGGCCAATGTTTGTTTGCAGCCGTTTTGCATAAATTTTGCAATGTGCATTCGCATATGTGGCCGCTGTAGGGCTAAACACAACACACAGAAACGACATGCACTAAGTGGCAAGGCCCGACCCCCTTCCCCTTAGCGGCTGCCTTCCCTTTTGCTTCTTGCTCTTTGGGCAAGGGCCAAGCGGCTTACGTGCTTGCAGTGTAAAAAAAAACACCGCATACTTTGTAGCTTGTGCGGATTTGTGATAACTTTTTGGTATGCAGAAAGAGAAGTATTTAAAAATAATAAATACAGATGGAATTAATGCAAATTGCTCGAAATAAACTCGGAAATGTGGGAGAATTTCCATGGTGAAACAAAAATTATTAAGGAAACATTTCCGATCCTATTTATAAATCTAAAAGAGTTCAACCTACTTGACCCACTGACTGGCGACTGCCGCACAGCCTAAACCATAAAAGATAGAAAGCTGAGCTTTTCACAGTAGTTTTATCTAATACTGAAAGTGAGTACTAAGATCGGATTTAGGAAAATTCTGTCGGCAAATGTGGAAAATTCGCGGAAAACTGTTTTATGAAACTTTTTTGTTTTTCATGCGATCAAGTTCAAATTCATTTTCAACGAGAGCACAAGTTAAAGTCGGCTCTAACCGGCCTTGATGTACCCGTTACTCATGAAAAAACATGTTTAACAATGTTCCTGCGTTCCTTAGGGTGGCCATCCGAAAAGTATGCAACATTTTTTTTAGGGTGGGCAGGGGGCTTGGTTCACTTTTTTGCTCATAACTTGAGAACCGTTCATCCGATCTTTATCACTTTTTCGGCAAATCGATTTATTTGGCTAATTACTAACTATCTCTAGAAGAAACGAATCGTCTATCTTCAAAACTGTAGGAGACATAACGTTTTTTCCAAATTGCGGAGCCGGTAGAACTCAAAATTTGAAACCAACTTGATCTGCGTGCAGATAAAAGAAGCATTTGTCCCATACATGTCAAACCTCTATCTCTTATAGTCTCCGAAATCGACGCGTTCATACAGACAGACGGACGGACGGACGGACGGACGGACGGACGGACGGACGGACAGACGGACATGACTAAATCGACTCGGCTGTTGAGGCTGATCAAGAATATATATACTTTATAGAGTCGGAAATGCATCCTTCTTCCTGTTACATACATTTGCACAACTTCATGATCCCCTTTTACCCATTTTCAATGGGTACAGGGTATAAAAATGCTGTGTGGGATAATATATTTTCTTTTTAGAGATTTGAGTGGCTATAGAAATGTTAATGAAAATTCTCGAAGATTAATACCTGCCAATCTTGCCAAAGATTAATTCACTTGCGATTCGACAGACTAATATATTTGACCATATAATTTTTTTACTTGAACTTGCGATTTAAGAATTCGTTGAATTTAAAACAAATAATTTTTTCCTTGGTGGGGTTTTCGTTGAGTGATCTCATAGTTACTTAATTTAAGCCTCAGCCTTAACATTTTTTAATGCAAATACGGAGTAATCGCTCATGGGCCTTATGAGAGGACAAAATGCCCAAAAATGTTTTGAGGTAAAATTCAAAGTTATTATAAAAATTTTTCATGTGGACTGACTTAGGAACTGAACAGCTCACAGAGCAACTTACTGAGCAAGAGAGACTGAATAACTAACTGAACAATTCTTTCTAAACAAGACTCACTGAACAAAAATAAGCAATTAAAGATAACCATGTTCAGTTTAGTGAACAACTCAATTTTATTCGCTTACTTATAAACAATCCATCACTACAATTAAGTACGCAGCTATACTCTGTGTACCTTTGGTACAGATGGGAAGACCCTTGGTCGTTCACTACAAAAGCAATACGTAGTTTAGTAGTTTCAGTAACAAGTTATATAGTCGGAAATGTTTCCTCTCCCTATTACATCAATTTGCTCAACCTTGCTCTGTGGCCTCGAGCAAGTTTAAGTATTTTAGAATATCTAGAGTATGCATTTCAAAGATTTGTTGGCTGCTTTTATTTCATTATAGATTTTTTTCTGCTCGGCATCATTTCCTTCCGCTTTGTGCCTTTTTCATCCTATATTCCAGAACGAGCACAACAAGCTCTAATTGCTAGGGCAGACAGCAAATGCAGCACAAACAGTTTGCTGGTTATTCGGCAGGGCATTAATTAAAATTTACATGCAGCTCATTAGATGTCCCGACATTTGTCTGCTGCTGTGGCCCCTTTAATTAGTTGCCCAGCTGGACACGGCCGAACAGCATGGACTGCTCTGTAAACTCTGCTTCGATAGCTTGCATAAATTGCAATTAAATCAACCGTCCCTTGCGCATTTATACAGGCCACATGGCGTATGATTAATTCGGTTGTAAAATTTATATATCACTCATACGCAACCGCAAAACTATGCGGGTCACAATTGAAGCAAGCTGAATTTAATTCTGTTTTTTATTGTCTCGCAATCGAATTAACCAGACCACCAGCCACACATAGCCAACAAAAAATTTAAATAAATAAATAAATGGCTAACCAAATGCAATTCAAGAGTGGCGAACACATAATCCCATTTGGAACTCATTTCAAGGCCGTTGAACGTTTGCAAGAGAGACGAAATTTAATGAACTTTTCGAGAAACCTTATTAGTTCTACTCGGCGTTTTTCTACTCCAGTGTATTCTGAGCAAGCCTTTAAAAATCTCACTAACAAAAAAATAGAATGAAGAAATCTGTGAGTAAGAAAACAATAAACAGACAAAAAAAAAAAAATTGTCAAACTTTCTAATGAAAGTGATTTGGTCACATTATTAGAGGCTTGATTTGACTTTACTTTAAGCGGTTGTTTAGCCAGCTCAAGGTCAACGGAGACTATTTAAATTCTAAGTTGAGTTTAGTGCAATAAATTGTATATCTTCAGAAGCTATAACATGGTTAACACTGAGAAAAAATTATATAAAATTTTTAGCAACAATTACCTAGGCTGGAATGGCACTTTCAATTTTTAGGGACAATTTTAGTCACAGTTTTTCACTTATGGGCAAAAGTCGTTGGTGTAAGCAAGTCAAAGTATACTTGAATTCTTCGCTGAATGCTTCAGAATAGGCTACAATGATACACAATAGCAAATTCTACCTATTAACAGAAAATTGCGGCAATAATTGTCTCTAGAATTAATAATACTAAATATTATAAAAACCTATAAGTAGATACATTTTGAGTAGATACAGTAAAGTGCTTTCCACCAATATCAACTAGAGACCTGGCCGATAAACCAATCCTGAGATATGGGCATTTCCGCGGGTCGGAACAAACAGATCTCAGAGATGGTAAGAGATAGAGGTTTGACATGTATGTTAATTTACAGCAAGATCGGATAATAAATAGCCCAGTTAAAAAATGTTGCATACTTTTCGGGTATTCACCCTAAGGCTAATGTCAGAGTGCGCGCGAGAAGCGATGATACGCGAGAAGCGATAACACTAGTTTACAGCCAAAAAGACCCATTTCTATTGAAAATTTTTTTTAGTGTAGTTTGGAATGGTGATCTCAAAAATCAATTTCAAAAATTTTTTCATGGCTCCGTTTTTGAAATATTATTTTTTTTTATTTTTTGGTAGGGGCACTTACATTTTAAGCCATATCTCACTTTATAATTGTCAGATAGAGTCAAGCAAGATAAGAATCGAAAGGTTATTTCGCTGCCGGTTATCGAGTAGAACATTGTTTCTAAATCGGTTCATTAGTTTGACTACAATATCCAAAAATATTTCGAAAAAATCGATTTTTTGCTCGAAAATTCATTTTTGGTCGCCTGGAAAAAATATAAAAAAATCCAAAAAAATTATTTTTATTTTTTCTACATAAGAACCGCACTTCTACGAAGAAAAACAGATATCGATGATCAAAATCTGTGAACAAACACAGGAGCTGTAAGCAATTTAGTGCAAAAAAATGTGATATTTTCCTGAATATTTTAAAATAAATTTTCGTTTGCTTCGACTTTTGTTCCGTTTTTAATTTTTATTTTTGTTCTGGCTTTTCGTTCACTTCATAATTTGACCAAAAAACGAAGAAAAGTACAATGGTAATTTTTGGAAACACACAATATACTCAAATTTGACTGTTAGTTGCTCTACTCAATTTGATCCATCTATGGTACGTGTTACACGATTTTCCTCACCAATACCTTATTTTCTTCGTAAAAGTGCGATTCTTAAGTAGAAAAAATAAAAATAATTTTTTTGTATTTTTTTATATTTTTTCTAGTCGTTTAAAAATGAAATTTCGTGGATTTTCGCGCAAAAAATCGATTTTTTTGAAATTTTCTTGGTTGTTGAATTCAAACTACTGAACCGATTTAAAAACAATGCTCCACTCAGTTATTGGCAGCTCCATTACCTTTCGATTTATTTCTTACTTGACTCTATCTGACAATTATGAACTGAGATATGGCTTAAAATGTAAGAGTGCCTACCAAAAAAATTTAAAAAATTAATATTTCAAAAACGGAGCTATGAAAAAATTTTTGAAATCGATTTTTTAGATCACCATTCCAAACTATACTAAGAAAAATTTTCAGCTGAAATGGGTCATTTTTTTTTTTTTTATTTTTGTAAACTAGTGTAATATTTCTTGCTATGAGCAAAGTGAGAAGATGACATAGTGAAAGCTTTGAGTGAAGCGAGTATCATTGGTCAGTTTTAATTTTTGTCAGAATTTACCATGATTTAATAATACAAGGATAGGCCAGTAGTGAGAGAATCAGAGAGCGCGAACTTTATTTTCTGTGATTACTTATTGTGAGCGCTAGCGAAGAATATTTTGCTCCAAGAGCAACAATTAATTTTGTTAACAATATAAAGTCTCCACGGTTCACCCATTCACCAGAAATCAAAATGAAAAAATAGAGGCAAGCTAACTTCGGCTCGACCGAAGTTTATATACCCTTGGAGCTTGATATGTGGCTGACAGTTTGTATGGCAGCTATACTATATAGTGGTCCGATTTCGAAAAATTTTGGTGAAATGATTAAAATCATTGAAAACTTATTAATACGGGCGTTGGGAGCGATAACAGAAAACAAAAAAGTTTTCTCACTAAGACTTTTTCAGACCAGTAGGAGAACTAAGTAGCGATAATGTGAAATTAGTGAAAATGAAAAAAAAGAGGGGGGAAAGAAAAAATTTAAAGATCAGATAAGTACAGTAATAGAGATGAAAAAGGTGAAATTATGAAATCATAAAATAAAAATCGATAAAAAACAAAAATTATAAAAAGTTTAATACTAAAAAGTCGACGGGTGACAAAGCACGTTTCCAAAGACTCGTTTACATACTAAAACGACGGAGGAGTACAGAAACAGACGACAGCGGAGGACGAGCGGGACGCCATTAACACGCGTCGATAGTCGGGTCTCTTCGTTCAAACACGGAAATTAATATCCCTCCAAGGGTATAAAAAAGAGCGCTTCCGAGTGTTTCTAAATGTCCGTTTCAAAAATTTTGGTGAAATTATGTAAAATCATTGAAAACTTATAAATACGAGCGTTGGGAGCGATAGCATCGAAAACAAAAAAGTTTTTCTCACTAAGACTTTTTTTTCAACCGATCGTTCCTTTGGCAGCTATATGCTATAGTCATCCGATCCGGCCGGTTCCGACAAATGTGCAGCGTATTTGTACCAAAAGACTTCGTGCAAAGTTTGGTTAAGATAGCTTTAAAACTGACGGAGGAGATAGCATAGAAACAGACGGACAGACGGACGGACGGACAGACGGACATGGCTATATCAACTCAGCTCGTCATGCTGATCAAGAATATATATACTTTATGTGGTCGGAGATGCCTCCTTCCCTGCGTTACAAACATCCGCACAATTTCAATATACCCTCTCCAAGGGTATAAAAAGTGAAAGTTTAATAACAAAGGGCAACAAAATTCAACTTTTTCCAATATATTGAAGGGATTGGGGTGATTCTAGATGATTTTCGTATGGTCGAAATGTTTAGTAATTTGAGCTTAAAGTTGCAAAAAATGTTTTTTTTACTCTTTTTTAACGCATTTTGTGGGGAACTTATACTTTTCTTAGACTTTTTTGATATTTTCGGAAGGTACAACTCCTTAACTTTAAAATAAACAACCTCGAAAAATTTTACGATTTTTTTCAATGAAGATATACTATTTGTAGTAAGTGTATACGTTTTCACATAATAACTATTATTTTATTGCTGCCCCAAAGTTTGCAATGGGTTTTGTTGAAAATTTTCTTGAAATTCCATACATATTACAGCAGGCTGTACTGTTTCTGCAGGTTATACAGAGCAACAGACAATTTTGTTATTCTATTGTTAAAGGGGCTGACTTTTCAAAATGATGTATCTTCGGTAAAAAAAATCGTAAAATTCTTTTGAACATTGTTTTAAAGTTAAGAAATATTTCTTTACGAAAAAATTAAAGAGAAACGAAACATAACTAGTGCTTCTCAAATAATCGCGTCAAAAACCTTAAGCTCAAGTTATTAAAAATTTCGATGTGATGGACCATGTTACCTAATGTAATTTATATAATGATTAACGAAAACATCCAGAATAGTTTTTTAATTTTTTGAGAGGGTCAAATTCGACGTTATTTATTCCACAAAAAATTATCAGCAGATTGCAGAAACGTTGGTAAAATTTTGGTATTCATTCCCTTATACAAAATTAATAACAATATTAGAAGAAGCTGAAAATGCAACAAAAATAACGTGCGATCTGAGCGAGTTCAAGCGAAAAAGCAGGTTGCAAACTGCTTTCTCGCATCCCTCTTGCTCTCGCATATCGCTCCGCCTTCACTCTAACTCCTTTTGAGCGATTGCATTGAAAAAAGGCTGCAATGGTTTATCGCTCGTTCTCGCCCAATATTATCGCATCGCTTCTCGCGCCCACTCTGACATTAGCATTACGAACGCAGGAACACTCTTAAACATGTTTTGTTTCATGAGTCGGTTAGAGCCGACTTTAACTTATGCTCTCGTTCTAACTAAAACTATTTCCCGGAAGAAGGTTCTTATGGCAGCTAAAAGATATGGTCGATTTGGACCAAAATATGCATATCTATGAGAAGGCATATAATATTAATAGTCGCTGAGCACTTTTCTGCAAATATCTCGTACAACTGAAGTGCTGGGGTAAAACGGACAATTTATTTGAATTCATCGACAAAAAATACATATCGCTCACTTACTGATACTGATATGACGTTTTTGGATTAAAATGAAAACGAACCTGTAGACTGATACTGCAACATATTTTCATCTCACCTGAAAAGTAAAAGAGATATTAATGCGAAAATTTTTACACAATATAGTACAGAATACAGCGAATATTTCCGCATCATTAAGTCAAAAATCGTATTTTTATACTCTGTTCCAAAGGTACAAAGAGTATATTAAGTTTGTGCAAAAGTATGTAACGGGGAGAGGGAATCATTTCCGACTATTTAAAGTATATATATTCTTGATCAGCATCAACAGCCGAGTCGATATAGCAATGTCCTTCTGTCCGTCCGTCCGTATAAACAAACAGATCTCAGAGATGGTAAAAGATAGAGGTTTGACATGTATGGGACAAATACTTCTTATACTTGCAGGCAGATCAAGTTTATTTTCAAATTTTGCCACGCCCCCTCCCGCCCCCACAATTTTGAAAAAACGTTATATCTCCTGCAGTTTTGAAGATAGACGATTTGTACCTTCTGAAGATAGTTTGTAATTAGCAAAATGTATTGATTTGCCGAAGAAATGATAAAGATCGATAAAGATAATGATAAAGTAAATCACCCTCCCCCCACCCCCTCCCACCCTATTACAACTAACACCGCACAATCTTAAAAAGACAGAGTAAGCGTGAGAGAGAGGGAGAGAAAAAGAGAGAGATGGGCGCAGCACCAGCATTGCATTCAGCTTCTACTCCAGGTACAAAGTATGTTATAGTCGGGCTTGACCGACTTTCTCACTTGGTTTTAAATTAAACAGTTGACAGTTGTCGACGGGTAAATAAGAGGTGTTGGCCAAAAAATTTTATAATGCAGTTAAGAGTGTACATCAAACGGTCCACAAAAACTCGAAATTTGCAAAATTAATACATGAGCTTAGATATTCATAAAATAGTTGAACAGACAGATAAATTGGTATAGTAGATTAAAAATTTTGAAAAGACAGTTACTTAGACGGATGGTGAAGATCGAAAGTTGCAAAAATTTGCGAAAATTACAAATCTTTTGTGTGAGTTTAGGTAGTGAATAGAACTTTAAATAGCTAGATTATCCTGAAGATTTCATTTAAAATTCTACAGGGCCGTAGCAAAGCGCGTGTCGGTACAGCTAGTAGTTCATCTTATTTCTCAGTATAATTTCTGACATTTCATTTTGTCAGTTCTCGTGGCTTGAGATTAGCATTGTTTGAGCTTAAGACCCATCCCAGGGTCGCTTTTTCGGCGCCTAGTTTCCGTTTTCGATTTTCACATGAATTGCAGATTTTAGCATTTCGACTCAAGCACACATACTCAACATAAACCTAATAGATTGAGTCCGTTGAAGTTGGAGTTGACTTCTTGGCTAATCAGTGAAATGGACGCCTCGGCCAGCCTCGAAACAATAGAGTGGTGCTCGAACCGAAGCGGGGCGGAGGGGCCAAGGGGTTCCGTTTCAAATTCAGCCGCTTGTTCGCCATGTGCTGCGCCATGCAGTTTAGCATGAAAGACAAAGACCCTGCAAAATAAGAAAAATTATCAGACAACGCTGAGAGGCAACTACGCCCACGCTCAAGTGGGGTGTGCTGCAGGAAGGGCAAGAGCAGGGCAGGACAGGGCAGGGCAGGCGCTTTCTTATTATTATGTATTATTGTTGTTATTATTGCTGGACTGGGCTGGGCTTTGTTGGCCAGGCCGAAACTGTTGCATTGTTCCGGCAACCAAGCACAAAACAAAGCCACTGACTGCCCGAGTGGAGCGGAGCATGCGACGCTATTTTTGCTGCTCATTGTTCACCCCAAAAAACGCAGCATGGTTGGAGGCGGATAACAAAAAGCGGCAATGAAATGTTATACTCAGCGTATCTACAGTAGGCCAGAAGTATCTTAGAAATGTGAGGCACAGTGTCTCGGAGTTTAAGTTTAAATAAACGGCTTTTCATTCATTACCATCGATTGAAGCAGTTTCAAAAGGGTTCTCGAAGTGATTAAATACCCTGGCAGATGACAGACACATGAAGGAAAACAATACCGACCGCAAAGGGAACAGGATAACGGTATCATATTGCTAGAATTTAAAAGTTCAGAATTCCAAAACAAATGCTCAGTAAAGCAATTTCTTCAATCCAAATCGCGAGCACCGTGTGGGATCACAAAGCGCTCCTAGCCCCACATTTTTCGTAATCGAAGGGTTGGTTTCCCAGGGACACACAGCACTGTGCCACATTGTTTTGCCTATGGATGTTGCCAACATCGCCGCAGTCGCCGTCAACGTTGGGCCCGGCATTTATGTTAATCAGAAGAGCAGAAGCTGAAACTCATGAGAGTGTGTGCATGTGAGCCTGCACGTACTTAAAAACTGTTCTACATGCCAGCTATGTTCATATGTATGTAGACGACTATCTCTTCGTGTGAGGGGAATGGGGGGCAGACAAGATTTGCATATAAAACAGTTGCAGCTGCCACTGGACCAGGGGACTGGGCCACATGCATCACTTGTTCTACTTATAAATGAGCCAGCCGCTGGCAAAGTAGCGCGCACAGAGGCAGGGGCGGAGGCTGGCGCAACGCTGGGGCCGACCTTGATCTTGATGTGTTCGCGTAAGGGTGTATGTGTATGCCTGTGTCAGTGTTTCACACGACAAAAGTGAAAGCAGAACAGGAATTGAAAAAAAAAAATGTGTATTAGATTTTGATATTACAATTTGTGGAATTATTGAGCTAATGAGATGGGCGAATGAATAATGCAAGCGCAGAGGAGAAGCTAAGTGCGGTGGTTGGATGCTGAAATGGTGAAAACATTTTAAGAAAATTTTTTTTTAATTTAAATCAATTGTGTTGTTTTCCGTCCATCCCGTCCTGTCGAAATTTTGTAGGCGCTCGAAAAATCAGCTCACCACTCTTTCCCCTCCCTCTTTTTCATCTTCCACCGCTCTTCACTCTTTGCCCTCCCCTCTCATTCTAACACATGAAGCGGCTGTCTGTAATACACACATACCTAATCCCTTTCATGCTCACTCTCTTTTGCGTTCTTAGCAAAACAGCGGTGAATTTTTCCACGCCTTCATAACTAAACGAAGGTCTATGCCAAATCTCAGATCTGTAGGATAAGCAGTTTTGGCTGTGGCTTGATAATATTCCAGTCAGTCGGTGCTACGGATTTATAAGTATAGATTATCTTGCGGGGCCCGTGCGATGCAGGTTTACTCGATTAGGGATAATTATTGTATTATTGTAGGTTCATTTAAACTTGAAGTAATGCTGATGTGCTGCTTGTTCAATAGACGCCGATAAAATGCTTCTACTTTTCTGTCGTCTCTTTTGCCATTCGATAGGAATTGGGCTGTTCACACCACATATGTTCGCTGTTGAAGGGCCGTGCACACCACAACATCATGAACGACTTCCTGCGGTGCCCCGTGTTCAAGGGGTTCAATTTTCAAAACAGGTCTGGATCATGTCGACTCTAAGACACCCCGCACACAAAAAGCGGAGCGGAGCACAGTCTATCCGCTTGAAGCTGATAATCAGTGCTCCGCTTGGTATGTACCCCACACAGAGAGCGGATAGCAAACGGATAGTTGATTTCCAAATTTGTCTTATTAATATGTATTTGTTTTTGGATTAATAGAACAATTTTTTTTTTATTATATTTCATTAATGGCTTAAATAATCTTAATTTTTCATTTTAAAAAGTGATCTACACTGTCAAAATGAAGTCTGTCAAGAAATATGGATTCTATTTGAGTGTTTCAAACCAATTTGCATTTTTATATCTGATGACTCGAAGCCTTTAAACATTTTAATTCTTTTCTCTCTTTTAATCTAAGTCCAAATCTATTTCCAAATTATTTTTTAAACAATAAAATATTTATATACTTTAATTATCGCATACCACCTGTCCCGAATTTACGACTACCCCGCCTCTATCTCGAACTCCAGTTCTAAACTTAATCCTATCCCGTCACGATCGCTACCTAAAACTATTACTTGTTTTACACTAACTGAACTGAACTAACTAAAAGACTTTAAGAAGATACGAAAAAATCCTTCAAAAGTTTTCCTACTATTTTAGGTTCAATAAAGCGATAAAATGGACGGTTTGGCATTCCCAGAAATAGTTTGTTAAAATTTAATTATTATTTAATTACTAAATTAATAAATTCTAGATCGAAATGTTCGAAAATGGCAGAACCGTCATTTTTTACATTTCATTAAATTTTAAGTATCAATAGTATTAAGTACAATGAACATAAGGTAGTCCAAACAATTCCTCCATTTCGCATCCACATGACTTTGAGACTGTAACGCCGATTGACAGATTAGACTTTGTTTGGGAATTTGAATTGTTTACTCTTAATATGATTTAGTTTAACATGTTGCTATAATATTCAATAATTTTCGTTACCACTGAAGACATTTTAAAAATTGTCCACAACTACAAAATTATCAATCTGTGATTCTATTCTATTCTATGTCATTCTATTTCAATTTTATGTATGTAAATATGAAGCTATTTCAGTATATGACACTGTTACTGACCAGAAAGCTAATATTTTTTGGCCAAACCATATAAAAATTTCCATTTCTGAAAAATGTATATCAAATTATTATCATACATAAATAAAAAATAATTTTATAAAATGTTTCTTTAGCGTATAATATTTATTTTGATTGTTCCACAACAGGGAACAATAATTTACTAAACGAGAAGGCCAAGCTAACTTCGTCTTTGCCGAAGTTTTAATACCCTTGCAAATGTTTTAATACAACAGAGTTTACGAACGTCAGCATTAAAACAAACCATTTTTCTGATAAAAGCCACTTTTCGGCTGATAGTTTCTATGGCAGCTATAAGATATAGTCATCCGATTTTGACAAAAACTTCCAAATCTGTGTAAAAGCGTATAAAACTAATGATTGGCGAAGCGGATGGCGTTTACATTAAAAACAAAAAAGTTTTCTTACAAAAACCTACTTTTCGACCGATAGTTCCTATGGCAGCTATAAGATATAGTCATCCGATTTTGACAAAAACTTCCAAATCTGTGTAAAAGCGTATAAAACTAATAATTGTCGAAGCGGAAGGCGTTTATATTAAAAACAAAAAAGTTTTCTTACAAAAACCCACTTTTCGACCGATAGTTCCTATGACAGCTATAAGATATAGTCATCCGATTTTTACAAAAACTTCCAAATCTGTGTAAAAGCGTATAAAACTAATGATTGGCGAAGCGGATGGCGTTTACATTAAAAACAAAAAAGTTTTCTTACAAAAACCCACTTTTCGACCGATAGTACCTATGGCAGCTATAAGATATAGTCATCCGATCCGGTCGGTTCCGACATATTAGCAGTGTGCAGTAAAAAGAAAACTCTGTGCAAAGTTTCAGCTCGATAGCTTTAAAACTGAGAGACTAGTTTGCGTAGAAACAGACAGACGGACAGACGGACAGACAGACGGACAGACGGACGGACAAAGCTCAATCGACTCAGCTCGTCGCCCTGATCAAGAATATATATAGTTTATAGGGTCGGAAATGAATATTTCTATGCGTTGCAAACTTCTGGGCAAAATTATAATACCCTTTGCAAGGGTATAAAAATTGGCAGCGGAAGAGCGGAAGTAAACAAGCATTCTTGTTTACAGCGGTTAAGCCACTCTCCGCCCCGCGATGCTAAAATTTTGATGTGCGCGCTCTCGATGTACTCCGTGTGTTTGATTTCAAAAGCGGATAGGCTGTGCTCCGCTCCGCTTTAAGGTCATGTGCGGATTATTGGCATAGACTTGCAACTTCAGAAAACTCTCTCATATCGCACTATCTTGGTGGTGTAACATATCTTTCAATTTTAAGCCCATCGTCCATCCATCCGCAACAAAAACACTTAAATTTTGTTGAACCTGGGTTTGGATGAGATTGCAAAGCTTTTTGTCATTTGCACGTGCTTCTCCGCCTCGATAATTCGATAATTATCATGATAATAAACAACAACTTTAATTTTTTGTTAAACCCCTGAAAAAAACATGAAACTAATATATACCCAGAAACAAAGGCAACCAGTACACTTTTGAAATACAAGGAAACAGGGTTAAAGTGGAATTATCACAAGGCTCACAAATGTTGGAAGATCTAAGTATCAAAACGCTTGCAGTTCCAAGAAGAAATGCTCTAAGATAGTAGCCTAGCTTAACATTAAATCAATACTTCTTTATAAATTTCAAAAGGAGCAGGAGAATATTGAAAAGCAGCTGCTTGTTGATTGTTGCTTTAATGGCTGCATTTTTAAGCGAAAAGAGAAGAGAACTTAAGTTTGCTGTCCAACGATTTCAGCACAAAAAAGTTATTAATAAAACAACAAGAACAGCCCAGAAAATTCAACATGCAAGCTAACCATTTTTATCCGATTGACTTGAAAATCGGTTTGTAGAGTGAAAATGAGAATTCGTGTGCGTTTTTACTTTCCGATCTTTGAAATACCGCCGGGAAGCCCACTGGGAAAAGGGTGATATGTGAATGGGAAGTGGGTGGAATGTGCCAAAGTGAGTAGAACTGCAAACCGGTGTTAGAGCCGGTTAGAAACGAGTCGACAGTAAGAAATATAACAAGTAAAAGTGTTGCAGTCGAGTGCCCCGACAGCAAAATACCCTGTTCCAAGTAATGTGGTTCCCATGGCTATGATTTCCTAAGATAGTATTGAGTACATTTTTTCGACTGAATATATTTTCGTGCAGCTTATCCTATTTTGATAGGCCTGCTTATTATATTAAAATTTATTTAAATAAATGGATCTTATTATGGTACACAAAAAAAAAAGTACTTAGATATTGGGCATAGCTTATTTTAAGCTATATTATTATATTAAGTCACTAGGTTCAAACTTAAATATTGCGGCTCTGACAGTTTTTCGGGGTTAAATAAAAGAGGAGGGGAAATTTTTTAAGTCGGAAACAAAAATTTGTGGTTCCATATACAATAGTTTCTGAGGTCGACGCGTTCATAGAGACAGACAGATATATCAATTAAGCTTGTCATCCGGTTCAGGAATATACTTTCTATATGTATACTTGGTGGTCGGTCCACCGAGTCAATAATCATTGCAGATATGCGAAGTGAACCTCCCTGGATCAATTTTTTTATTTGTATACCTTTGCAAAGGGTATAATAGTTTTGCCCATTCATATTCATTCCGATTCCACAATCAGGGCGACGAGATGAGTAGTCGATTTGGCCTTGCACGTAGCACAGATTTCATTGTTGAAATTTTGATGTCGCTTACCGCCTCGGCGCACCATTTAAGACAGCCTTTTCTTTTTTTTTTGTATAATTTTATTGTCGTTTAATACTAAAGGAATCCGTTAAAGATTTGCCCTCTCCAAATTTTAATATTCGCTTTAAAAAGTGCCCCCTATGGGCACACAATATAGCATTGACTGCCTGGTGAACTAAGAAAGACAGCGGAGGAAAGTAACAGCAATTACATCTACACACATGCACCCCTCCTAAACAGACTGCTTGATTCTGCTTCCGGTATTTGAATTTGGCTTCCCGAAACACCACAAATACCTGTTCACCTGTCAGGTAATTGTTCTCTCCTCACTCATATTCAGCCTTATTTTACATATCTGAAATACCACCACCGCCTCCGTAACTCAATATAGTCAACTGTGCAAACTGTGGGCCACCCTCGGAAAAGACAGGGACTACCCCAAGGTAGTTAAGAGTCTAAACTCCCGCATACTTTGCTGACAGAAACCTTGCTCTTTCCACTAGGAAATTCCCCGCCACCCTTTCCTCTGCATGGACAAAGACAGTCAACACCCAACTCAATGTCACTGTGGATGACCCACTATCTGTAGCCACTATCGAATAGCCTTAGGCTTTCAGGCTAACGTTTGATAACATTTTCTTCTTTGCGAAACAGGCAGAAACACACAGCTTGGAAAGTACGAGAGAGGAACAGGGACAGTCAAGGCCTTCGCTGGAAGCTCATTTGGCACTTAAATAGCCGTAGGCGGATCCCTGTGCAATTAGTCAGCTCCAATTTGGCCTGCTGCCAGGCCAGAATGCAACAACAGCTTGACTTTCGACATTCTATGCCCCTTGCTTCCCATGCTATTTTAAAAAAAGGTTGATAGTTGGCTCGTACCTTTTAGACATACTTAGTAATAAGCATTATTTATAGATCTGCCGAAGGACTGGTTAAGATTGGAAAAGCGATAGTCAAGTTATGACTTTCTAATGGCGATGGTTTCTAATGCTACTGCAGCAGCAAATTACATACAGGCGCTGATTATAATATAGTTGAACATGACCGACTGATCCTTCCCATGGCAGCCATATGGTAAAGTTATCCCATTGGGATTAAACTTATCAAAATTTTGTGGAAGCATATAGGTAGGTAGGTATTACCGGCTGGCCCCATGTAGGGGGGGGCCACACATAGACCTTACGGTCCTTAGTGAGGCCGGGTGCTTTATGGTACCATTTCCTTTAGAAATCCTGTAGGATTCTTGACGTTTTGGCAAATGCCAATAGTTGTTTGGGGGAGCTCTTGGCTGCCTCTTCCAGAGTGGTGAAGCTTGGGGAGTGCAGATGTTTTAATCTTGTCGTGGCGATTGCTGGGCAGCTGCAGATGAGGTGTTCTAGAGTTTCTGCTACTCCAGGTTCCTTGCATTTCCTGCAGGTGTCTGCTGTCGTGATGCCTAGCTTTATCGCGTGAGCGGCTGCTAGGCAGTGACCAGTTAATATGCCTATAAGCAGTCTGCAGTCTCTTCTTTGGAGCTGCAGCGTATAGTGCGTGAGTTTTTATACCCTTGCAAAGGGTATTATAATTTTGCCCAGAAGTTTGCAACGCACAGAAATATTCATTTCCGACCCTATAAACTATATATATTCTTGATCAGGGCGACGAGCTGAGTCGATTGAGCTTTGTCCGTCCGTCTGTCTGTCCGTCTGTCCGTCTGTCTGTCCGTCTGTCCGTCTGTCCGTCTGTCTGTTTCTACGCAAACTAGTCTCTCAGTTTTAAAGCTATCGAGCTGAAACTTTGCACAGAGTCTTCTTTTTACTGCACACTGCTAATATGTCGGAACCGACCGGATCGGACGACTATATCTTATAGCTGCCATAGGAACTATCGGTCGAAAAGTGGGTTTTTGTGAGAAGACTTTTTTGTTTTTAATGTATACGCCTTCCGCCTCGACAATTATTAGTTTTATACGCTTTTACACAGATTTGGAAGTTTTGGTCAAGATCGGATGACTATATCTTATAGCTGCCATAGAAACTATCGGCCGAAAAGTGGCTTTTATCAGAAAAATGGTTTGTTTTAATGCTGACGTTCGTAAACTCTGTTGTATTAAAACATTTGCAAGGGTATTAAAACTTCGGCAAAGACGAAGTTAGCTTGGCCTTCTCGTTTGTCTCTCTTATTGCACATAATTTTAGAGATTCTGCAGCCGGTCGTGTTCTTCCACTTTTCCTCTGCTTCTTTCTCCGCTATCTCCTCCATCTTGCTGTATAGCGTCTGTAGGGAGATAGGTATATTTAGTGTTGCTTCTCGGCTTAGTGCGACCCCGGCTTTTGCAAGAGTGTCAGCCTGGAAGCATATAATCATGCATTGAAATTTTCAAAACAAAAAAGTTTTCTTTCCTCTTTTCTATAGCAGCTTTACTATATAGTTGTCCGATTTTCTCAAGTGTGAAAAAAACATGGAAAACCCATCAAAGTGTAGGGTAGGTAGTGGTTCTTAAAAAAAGTAAGCGTTTTTCACCTCAACCTAGGTATTGGAAATTTCGGATATCTTTTCCCTACCTTGGTAAGATTTAAGATATTATGAGTACCTTTCCAATCACTGCTGTATTTGCATCATGTTCATAGTAAATCTCACATGTTAAAATCACCTTTAGATATTTAGTATACTTTGAATCAAGGGTAAACCGGTTTGGTTCGGGCTTTTGGGTTCCTCGAGTCTGATCCAGAACCGAACCTTGTTAACCTGTCGAACCTATAGAACAAGTTCTGTCATTACTTTTTAGAATTTATGTAACAATCACTATCAACATTGCATTATTATCGTTTTTAACTCATTTCCAATCTTGGCATGTTCTGGTGTGTCCCAGATATCTCTAGAGGTTTTCATACAAACGTTACATGAAATGTTTATATGAAAGCTGTTTGAATTTATATGTCAAGGGGCTCAAATATGCCAGGCTACTAGATTAGATGACAAAAGTTGAGCGATTTGAAACCGCCTGCTCAAAGCCAAGTAGAAATTATGCGTACGGGTTTCCTTCTACATAATATAGGAGGCGGTCTGATTCTAGGACATCAGAACTAAAATATTCCCAGTTTAGTTCGAAGTGCAATTTTTAAATTTATTTTTATTCGAAAATCTCCCTGATTACGACTTCGAGAACGAAATAAAGCATAAGTTTTTAAATGACAAAATCTCTGTACCATTTTTAAAGTTGTCAAATTTAAGTTTAATCGAGCATCAAACAAATATGGAGCAGAATTCGAATGTATTTTTGGTCGACCAACTAAGACCTAATTTCGCTATACAAGCCCACTTCTAACTTAAAGATGTGTTTTATCCACGCTCTTATACCTCACACAAATAATTATATGTAGATCATATTTATACCCGTTACTCGGAGAGTAAAAAGGGTATACTAACAGGGAGAAGGAATCATTTCCGACCATATAAAGTATATATATTCTTGATCAGCATCAACAGGCGAGTCGATATAGACATGGCTGTCTGTCCGTCTGTCCGTCCGTCCGTCTGTCTGTATGAACACCTAGATCTCAGAGGTGGTAAGAGACATGTATGGGACAAATGCTTTTTTTATCTGCACGCAGATCAAGTGTGTTTCAAATTTTGGCCACGCCCCCTCCCGCCACCGGAATTTGGAAAAAAACGTTATATCTCCTACAGATAGTAAAGAAATACGATTCGTACCTTCTAGAGATAGTTAGTAATTAGCAAAATGAATCGATTTGCCGAAAAAATGATAAAGATCAGATGAGCGGTTCTCAAGTTATGTGAAAAATAGCCGAGTTAAAAAGTGTTGCATACTTTTCAGATGTTCTCCCTAAGGAACGCAGGAACACTGTTAAACATGTTTTTTCATAAGTAACGGGTATATCGAAGTCGGTTAGAGCCGACTTTAACTTGCGCTCTCGTTTGTACTCAATTTTGTTTGAAGTTAAATGCTTTGAAATAAAACACATAAAATAGTAACAAATTCTAATTTAATTTGAAAGGAAACTTAAATTAAAAATTATAATCATTGTAAATAGCATGGAATCAACCATCTTTTAAAGGGTGGCTGTGTTAATACTCGCGCATTCTTCTTCGATTGCCAATTTAAGATCCCAAGCTGACTCAAACTGCCTCCCATTTTAGATAACTTAAGCATAAGGATTCCCTATAGATTCTCAATGGGATTCAGTTACGAACTTAGTGCTGGCCAATTCAGTACATGTATTTTTCTGTTGAAATCGGTCAGAAGACCAACATCGATAGCCTCTGCAAACGCAAGATATAACGTTTAGCTGTGATTGATTCGATGAAGGATCATATGGGTCTTGAAGTAATCAGGCATCGAATAGTCCAAATTTTTACCTTAACCTTCACCTTTACTTTACTGTGATAATAGTTTTAGTTGTGTGAAATATGGAAAAGAGCTAAAATCTTGCCAATACCTAAAGCTATTGATGAGTTCAGGCCAAATCCCATTCTCCAATTTTTGACAAAAGCATTATGGCTGCTCAAATGCAAGAACTTCTTGATAGCAATTTATTGTTAAGTGACGTGCAATCAGAACTTAGAAGAAAAATAACCTGCACAACAACCCTCGTAAATATAGCTGATGGAAAACAGCACTGTGAATCGTGATATTCTTTGTACAAAACTTTTTTTTTTTTTTTTTTTTTACAACAATTGGAAAAGCAAAAGCAACACGTTCAAATAAACATAGCAGAATTCTAGGCTGAATCGTGGTCTCGTCCCATAGCAAATTGGAGTCCCCAACTCGTTATTCGGCGATATGAAGATTTATAAGGGAGTCTGTGTGGTCGTTTGAATGTGAATATGCAATACAAAAGTCTGCTGATGATAAGATGTGGTTATCTTTGAAACAGCGATCGTTGTACAGACATACCAATTGCTATTCCAAATTGTTGTAATTAATCTCTGTTGATTTGTTTTGATTACATTGAATTGTAACTCTCCACCGACCTCAAGCCAGCCAAAATGCAAAAACTTTGACAAAAAACAGGTCGCTAAAACCCATATAAGTACTTTGTACAAAACTAAATAATATTTATAGATTTACTAGTACAACAACCAACGGACAGATCACAGGCAGTGGTCTCTGGATCTTCCACGTCCAATTTTAAAAATCTCAGAAGAGGTGTTCCGCAAGGCTCGGTTTTAGGACCTCTGTTGTTTTTGGTATATGTTAATGATCTTTCAGGTAATTTGTGTAACGATGAAGTCCAGATATGTACTAGATGCCCGTTAGTTGGAATCACAAAAATCAAAAGCGCCATATAGTTATAACAGATAGTGTATAAACTGGCCTCAAAAGTCAGACCATTTTCGATTAACCAAATGGCTTTTTTCACAATAAATACTCCAAATTCGTCTTTCATTTCTTGAAGAAGAGCTGATGGAGCTAAACGAAAACCCTGTCTTGGAATCAGTGAACATAAATTTATCACAATTTTATATCGACAAGGCCTTAAAAAAGTTGCTCATTTTGTTGGCCAGTGCCAACAAAGCATTTTAACTGATATTCCCACTGATTGTCTTTGCGAGGCCAAGTGGAGTTCTTGTTTTTCGAGCTTACTTTTAGAGAAATTAGTTTATTACTTTTAAACCAAGACTTAAATAGGTGGGAAATTTTATTAGCAGCCATTTTTTTTGCAACAAATTTTTGAGGAAGAATTCCGACCATCTGATACCTGAACCATCTGATCCATCTCAGATACCAGAGGAATATCGTAAAGTTGGCCAAGTGCCTTCGGGCGCCCTCCGTCTTTACTGAAATGCAGGTGCGTGAAATGCAAACCGAAACCGATGAGAGCGGATTGTTTTGTTAGGTACAAAATTACATCAGTAAATGGCTGCACTTCGATTAAAATCGCTGAGGTCTGTCAAAATTGGCTTGCCAGCTAACAAAAGTTCGCCAACTGGTGGAATCTCTGGCCCTTGTGCACAAAGTTTTTAATCGTAATTTTTTTTTGTTTGCTGCAAGTGCTGCGTTTACTCTGCGTAGCCCAGACCAGCGACTGACCAAAGCTCGGCTAGCTCTGTCTCTGGCGACGCGCCGTCGACTGGTCGTGCCATCAAAATCCGCGGCTGACCTTGCCCAAAGTTACTTTATTAAAAATAGAAAAGTCTACACAAAAATTGGCCCCGTTTGGCCTTATGCAAGTCGTTGTATGCATGTAAGATTGTGCTCGTATGTTTGCTTGAAACACAGGGCGGCGGCTGGGCAAAGATGAGGCAGTCCGTAGATAACTTACTGCCTTGACAAAGAATGCCATTGCTTAAATTTGTTGGCAAATTGCAGATTCATTAAATGGTCTTTGTTGAATGTAGCCGAGCTTCAATTATCGTGTTTTTTATGTTCTTTGTTCGATTCCTATTTCAAATTAGAGACAAAATATGTGTTTAAACTTTGGTTCTTATAAATTTAAAAACAGAATTTTTCGGCCATTTTCCTCGTGTGCGGACTTTCCAAAATCTGGAAAACAAGTGTCAAATTATTTCGCGTACTATGATTATGGATGAAAAATGGCATTTTTATCAAACAACTCACAACTCCAAACCATATAAACAACAATATGTTACAAAATATACAAAACACACGTACACGAATAATAAATTTATTATTATGAATATTCTAAGCAATTCAAGTCCATCGTCGATTTTCCAGACAAACTTACACCGCAAATTGTATCAGTACACACAGCCACGTTGCACTTTGATCCTGCGACAGCCAGAGCGAGCGGCGAAACGGTGGTGGCATCTTCCAGGGTTTGGTTTTGTGTGTTTCCCCACAGATCTACAAAACCTTCGAAAAACTCCTAGAAGACTCGCACAACACTGATGCGACATTTGCCAGTCAGGGCGACCATTAACAAGCTATTTAGGCCGAATGGAGAACCATATACCCATTTGCAAGATTTTGTGGATGGTGATATCTGCATAGCCTGTTACAAAAACGAACGATTTGTAAGGCCAAAAACCAAGATGGAAGAGAGAAGAAGACATCCCAACTCTGAGAAGATGCCAATGGACAAAGAAGGTCTTTATGGTATCTTGGGATCGACTTTGATTGATTGGTTTGAGTGGTGTGGCCAAATGGGGCAGGTTTATCTGCTCCAACATCGTTATACCAAGAAGAATTTTGCCCTCAAAACTGTGCGCAAGGCTAAGGTACAAAGCCAAACCCGCGGGCCAACCCAGATGGAGTTGCGCCAATTGCGCTGCCTGCAGGGTCACAGCAACGTAATTGATCTGGTCATAAGCTATGAGCATGAGCACTATGTATTCATGTGGATGGAGCGTATGGACTGTGATTTGGCTCATTATCAAGCAGAATGGCCCCATCTGGCTTCCAGTTCGGTGAAGTACATCTTTCTATCGCAGTCACTGGTCTTCATCCACGGCCGACATATAGTGCATCGTGACATTAATCCGTCTAATATTCTCCTACGATTTGGGCAAAGACATGAGGCCCTTTTTTACATTTTTGCGTTCTTTAACGGTTTTTGGAAATTATTTATAAATTTAACTAAAATTTGTTGTGTAAGAGAAAAAATCAAGTTTAGGTAAGAGTGTCGAGATTTAGTTTCGGTTTTTTTTTATTGTAACAAAAAATTTAGAATTTTGATTCATATGCTTCATATGCCAAGAGTTTCAATGCAATCGTTTTAGTCGTTTTTGAGATGTCATGTCAACGAGTTTAAAAGATCTTCTATGCTATAACTTTCTAACGACGAAATATCCCTTTAACCACATATTCATATTCTACAAAAGTTATGCAGGCATGTTCTGAATTCCAACCTTTCGAAAGTGGAATTGATTCATGTTCTCGCAACACCAAAACGAAAGGTTTTTCGTTTTGAAACGTAATGCTTGTTAGTCGATGGAAGGAAAAGTAATCGCCAAATTATGCACTCTTACAGTTGCTCGAGGTACATAAAGTTAATTTTTCTTAATTCTGTGATCAATTTTGAAATTGTTAGTGAAATTTAATTGGCATTCTAGCCTTTAATTGATGTATAAAGATTTTTTTTGTTAACCGAAAAGTGAAACCTAAAAGTCAGCCTCTCTCATTTTCGACTGTTCCATTTTCGATCGTTTCGCTTGGAATTCTCGCTTGGTCCAGCGGATTGCAAAAAATAAAAGAGAGCAATTTCATTCGAAAGCAAGAACACAAAAACAAAACCGAAGCGAAATTATGTTCGATTTACTTATCAAAAAGTAGTTTAATTGAGAACTCAGGCATGTAGAAGCGATTTATGGAAACAAATTTCGATTTTTTGAATCTATCACACGGAGGTAATTAAAATAATTTATATACTTGATTTCCAGAAGTGAAACTAAAAAATAGAGGCAAGCTAACTTCGGCTCGACCGAAGTTTATATACCCTTGGAGCTTGATATGTGCCTGACAGTTTGTATGGCAGCTATACTATATGTGGTCCGATTTCGAAAAATTTTGGTGAAATGATGTAAAATCATTAAAAACTTATAAATACGGGCGTTGGGAAATTAAAAAAAAAAAGTTTTTCTCACTAAGACTTTTTTTTCAGACCTAACTTTTGTATGGCAGCTATACTATATAGTTGTCCGATTTCAAAATGTTTGTGAAAAATTATGTGAAATCACTAAAAACTTATAAATACGAGCGTTGGGAGCGATAACATTGAAAACAAAAAGTTTTTCTCACTAAAACTAGTTTTTCAACCGATCGTTCCTATGGCAGCTATATGCTATAGTCATCCGATCCGGCCGGTTCCGACAAATGTGCAGTGTATTTATACCAAAAGACTTCGTGCAAAGTTTGGTTACGATAGCTTTAAAACTGACGGAGGAGATAGCATAGAAACAGACGGACGGACAGACGGACAGACGGACAGACGGACATGGCTATATCAACTCAGCTCGTCACGCTGATCAAGAATATATATATTTTATGTGGTCGGAGATGCTTCCTTCTATGCGTTACAAACATCCGGACAATTTTAATATACCCTCTCCAAGGGTATAATAAAAACAGCGTTGCCACATTGATCATAACTTGTGTGGATTGCAAGCACAGACGATTTAGTGAATCTATATTGAAACCGAGAAGGCTTAGCTAACTTTGTCGGTGCTGAGGTTTTTATCAGGGATCGCAAATAAGAGTTATGGACTTTAAAAAAATCAAAGCCAAATAAGTGTCCTAGACCCTTTAGGAGACACCCCATATACGAATTTTGAGTGAGCAAAATCAGGATAAACTTTTATTTTCAATTTTTAAATAAAAATCAAAAAATAACTCTTATTTTTATTATAAAAATTGAAAATAAGACTTATTTTTGATTTTTATTTATAAAAATTGAAAATAAGACTTATTTTTCAATAAAAATTTTATTATAAAAATTGAAAATAAAAATTGAATTGGAATATCTTTTGAACTAAAAGGCGCATTACAAAAGTAGACATATATCTATGATCTATGATTCAATACCTTTCCATTGATATATCACATGTCCTTGAAGGATCAAGAATAAGGATTAAGGACACCAATTTTTATACTCTGTACCAAAGGTACACAGAGTATATTAAGCTTGTGCAAAAGTATGTAACAGGGAGAAGGAATCATTTCCGACTATATAAAGTATATATATTCAGCATCAACAGCCGAGTCGATATAGCCATGTCCGTCTGTCCGTCAGTCCGACTGTCCGTCCGTCCGTCCGTATGAACAAACAGATCTCGGAGATGGTAAGAGATAGAGATTTGACATGTATGGGACAAATGTTTCTTATAGCTGCAGGCAGATCAAGTTTATTTTCAATTTTGGCCACGCCCCCTCCCGCCCGCGCAATTTGGAAAAAACGTTATATCTCCTACAGTTTTGAAGATAGACGATTCGTACCTTCTAGAGATAGTTAGTATTTAGCAAAATGTATCGTTTTGCCGAAAAAATGATAAAGATCGGATGAGCGGTTCTCAAGTTATGAATAAAATAAAAATAAATTCGCGCCTCCAACACCCCCTCCCACACGCTCACAACCAACACCACATTTTTATTCAACAACGTGTGAGTGAAAGAGAAAGGGAGACAGAGAGAAACTTAGAGATGAGCGCAGCAGAAACGTTGCATTCAGCTCCTGCTCTTGGTACAGAGTATGACATAGTCGGGCTTGACCGACTTTCTCACTTGTTTTTTTTGATTCAATGCCACTGCTTATACATTTCGCTCACTTACTTCAAGTCTGTCATAACTCAAACACGTTAGAAAGTTGGTCAAGCCCAAAGTGAAATAGTAGATCAGTGTTTCAGTCCCAGTTTTTGAAAGCACTAGAACAGCTTCTTGTTCCTATGGCAGCTATATGCTATAGTCATTTGATCCGGACGGTTCCGACAAATGTGCAGCGTATTTGTTCCAAAAGACTTCGTGCAAAGTTTGGTTAAGATAGCTTTAAAACAGCGATGGCCAGCGAGAGCGAGGCCAAAAATTGAGAGTGTATGTGTGCAAAAACCTCCGTGAATTTGCTTCGACCTAATCGCTTCGGACTCTGTCAAGCGAATGACGCTTTTTGCTCTCTAATTCTCAGCTTCGGCAGGCGCTCGGGTAATGTATGTGTGAATAGCGAAATGTTGTCGCCCCCGAGATGGAACCGAGGGCCAACGCTGCTTTAAAACAAACGGAGGAGACAGCATAGAAACAGACGGAAAGACGGGCATTGCTCTGTCAACTCAACTCGTCACGCTGATCAAGAATGTATATACTTCATGTGGTCGGAGATGCTTCCTTCTGTGCGTTACAAACATCCGGACAATTTCAATATACCCTCTGCAAGGGTATTAAAATATCTCTTCGTCTTTAACTCGGAAATCATATCACCTTTTAATTTTTTTGTTTTTATGATGATCCAGTGACGAGCATGATCAACACATTTCACTTTTGAACTGGTTTAGCCGGCTGGTTCGGCTTGCTTCATAGTACCAGCCTCCAGCCTTCACATCAAACTTTCAGTTCATAGCTTAAGTCATTTCTAAAAAAAGACTCTGAACCAAGGCTGAAAAACTTCTGAAATTCTGTAAAAGGTTCGGCTTGTAAAGGTAAAAAATTTACCGTAAACTCTATAGAAACAGCCCGATCAATAGAATTATACCATACATGTATATAATAAACGTATGTTTAATGATTGCAGATTCAGAAATAGCTAGTGAACCATTGAAAAAATCCGCTATTTGGCAGATCCAGTGGCTTAAAGTCCAGTCCTATTTTTCATTTGAGTTGCACTCCTTATCAGCACATTAGAGCAAAGTATCTGAAAACCAAATATGCAATGACAATGAATTTTTCAGCATGCTTTATCGCATTCTTTATTTAATTTTAAGAACAGAATTTTTTTATGGAATCAGAGGACAAGTTGCACCTTAAGTCCGACATGACCAATTTTAAGGCAGAAAAGGCCCTCTCAACGGACACTTGAGTTGCTGGCACGCAATGGATCACTTTCGCCAATTGAAATAACCGAGGATACATAAACTTTTTCTCCTCCCAATACTTCATTATATTCTCGCTAATTTCAATTGGATTGGGGGAGTATGCGCTTATTTCAGTAATTGCAAGCTTGAGTTCATCATCTTCCCCATCTGCCTCTTCATTCCCAGAGCCCGACTCAATTGAATTCAGAAATTCATTCAGAATGCTTTGTGGAGCAGTGTCAACCTGACTTGTTGACGGATAGGATACTAGAGGTGAAACCGGGTCCATCAGTGGTGCGTCATTCTGCTAAAAAAGTACATTTAAAATATACATATGAATATTATACTAATATATAGCTTACCATTTTATTTACGAAAAGTATTTTTCGCATGAGGTTCGCTAAATGATTTCTGGCAAATTTAAGTTGAATGGGATTCTTCAGTAATACCCTGCGAATCCGCGGATCCAAGTAAATTGAAGAGATAACAGCTTCATTCGCCAGAAGACTTGTTTCTCTAACGTCTATGCATTTAGCGAGATCCTCACTATGAGGATTTTTCATAGATCGAATGATTAATTTTTTCTCGAGCCAAAGCATATAAAAATCGCCAAAATATAGTTGTTCACTTTGCATCTTTTGAGTTGCCACATAAATAGGTTCCAGCACAGCCATTAGCAACTCAATATCTTCCCACTCTGAATTCGTCAACTGCAAATTGAGATTCACGTGCTCTTCTGAAAACCCCTTAAACCCACACACATTTTTCAACATATTGTATGTTGAGTTCCAGCGTGTAGGTACATCGACGAGCGGCTGAGGTAAGCCTTGCGCACAAATGGCAAGCCTGAAAATAGTTTGAATATTTATTGAATGTACTGTATTCCATATACTATGATTTTTTGTGATTACCTGTATGTCGGAGTTCTTAAAGTTTTAGCCATTTTTCGAGCTTTGTCAACAATTTCGTTTCTTCTATCATTCTTTAAAAAGTCCTTCACAGCTAGTTGTAGGGAATGAGCTGCACACTTGATCGAAGCTATTGAGTGAATAATTACATCCCTCAAAAGTTCCTCTTCATCGACGTCTTCATTTACTGTGTTGTCGGGGTCATGGTTCAAGAATTCCACAGCTTTTATAATGTTTTTCCCGTTATCCGATGTAACGGAGTAAATTTGCTGCTTGGAAATTGAAAACTCTTTTAATATATTTTCAATTTCGGTACTCCAGAATGTTTTTTATGCAGCTCTATTATTCCCAGTGTCTTAATTTCAATGCGCTGCTCACGATAATACTGGGCATTAACTCCCAAAATACCTCTTCCATGTCTCGTAGCGATATCAATCTTTAAGGATATAACTTTGTTTTTTAATAATTTTGAAAGATTTCCCTTAACCAAGTCATATTTTTCTGTTACATGTTGCATAACATTGCGGGAAGTAATGGGGTTCATTTCTAGACCGCGAAAAATTTGATCCGTCAACTTCTTGAAGGGCGCCGAGTCCAGGAGGGTGAATGGCATCTTCTCTTCAGTGACCAATTGCACACAGATATCTTTCACTTCAACTTGAGTAAAAGCAATTCCAAATTTTGTTTTCTTTTGGGGAGTCTCGCTTACGTCTTGTTGTTCCACCTCATTTTTATAAATATCTTTATGACATTCCTGCAAGTGCCTCTTCAAATTTGTGTAATAAGCACCTTTAAAGGACCGGTCACAAAGTTTACACTTTGAAATCTTTTCTTCAGAGTCCAATTTAAAAAAATTTCGAACAATTGAGTCTCGGTTACGACCCATCGCGATCAACACTCTAATGAAATGAAAATGCTTAGACGAAATGAACGAAATATTGGAAGTCTTCCTTGTTTGATAGTCAATTTTGAACTAAATTAATTAGAATTTAATCAGCCTATGGGTGCGCTCGCTTTGACATCTCATTTCCACAATCAGCAGCAGCCTACTATGGTCTACACGCTACTCTTTTAATAATATGACATGCTCAAAAAACCCACAATTGGCCAAGGCCAGGCCGGAAGAAGTCCGGAATCCACTTCGGTTTTGGTGTAAACGTATGAATTGGCCATTTTACTTTTACGTCTCGAAATTGGGGAAAAAATAATCTATTTTGAGAAAATCGCGTCTAATGGACTTAAACCAAAAAAAATTGTTCTTTTAGTTTCGAGTTAATCTAGTAAAATATTAAAAATTTCAAATGCTTATAAATAAAACTGGAAAATATGTTTTAACTGAAAGCCGGAGTATGTATGTGCAATAACGACTCCAGGACAACTGAGATATGATGCTCTTGCATTAATATGAACGTACAAATTTATAACGGCATATTTTCATCTCCCATGGAAAGTATAAGATATGGGCATTTCCGCGGGTCGCTAACGTACGTTCGAACGCTTTTGATGTACAAAAAAGACTAAAAATGACAGAAAACAAAAATTATCCCCTCTTTATCCCCCAATTTGATAGAATTTTGTTTGCTCTGTGTTTAGTGCAAAAGACGGACATTATCGAGTTTTAGATTTCATAATAATAGCAATAAACATGTGGCCGCGAACGTACGCGGAATAGAAGTCGACTTTGGCTTAATCTAGTGAAATGCAAAAATCTGCAAAATGGAACGGAATATTCTAAAGCAATAAATTTATTATAAAGAGGATTAATGTAGCTTTCTATCGAGTGTGGACACAGCAAAATATCTCGATTGGTTTTTTTTAAATTGAATTAATTATCGGTCGCGAACGTACGGTTAGAAAAAGAAAGAGAAAAATTAACCGTTAATCGAACTTTTTTGGTCTCTATGCTTTTTTTTTCTTCTTAATTGATTGCAATGAAGAGATGTTGTAAGCAAGCAAAAATCGTATGTGCCAAAAACCAAATTTTACAGGAGAGCGTTTTTTCTACTTTTCGATGCGGTGGCTGGCAACGTCGCTACCAATCGTTATATGTGCATCATTTATCAATTTATTTAACTAAACTCGTAACTATTTTTATGAAAATTTACCAATTTAGCTATTTTTCAACCAGACTGTTGAATATCAGTATTGTGGCCCACAATTTGTGGGGCACATACGATCATTTCGCCCACAAGAAATAAACTCATTTTTGTCACATACGATTAAATTTATTTTGTTGTTTCTCCGTAACCGTTATGGTTATTGCTATATAATTTTAGAGGATTTAGAACTAATTTGCATCAAAATATCAATTTCGCAAAAAATGGCACATACGATGTTTTCGCGCACAGGGGTCGATATGTTTTGCATGTAAAATAATTAAATATACAAATGTCATTAAATTTTATTTTTCGGTCCAAGCTTACCATTTGGCGGAAATGCCCATATATCAGTTTGAAAATTTTACACAAATCAGTACACAACAAAGCAAATATTTCTGCATCATTAAGTCAAAATTAGTCATTTTTAATTTATGACAGACTTGAAGCAAGTGAGCGAAGTGTATAAGCAGTGGCATTGAATCAAAAAAAAAATTGGTGTCCTTAATCCTTATTCTTGATCCTTCAAGGACATGTGATATATCAATGGAAAGGTATTGAATCATAGATCATAGATATATGTCTACTTTTGTAATGCGCCTTTTAGTTCAAAAGATATTCCAATTCAATTTTTATTTTCAATTTTTATTTTCAATTTTTAAAATAAAATTGAAAAATAAAAATCAAAAATAAGTCTTATTTTCAATTTTTATAATAAAAATAATTCTTAAAAATGATTTTTATTTTAAAAAATATAATCGTTACGATCCCTGGTTTTTATACCTTTATAATACTGTTTCGAAATATCACAGTTTACGAACACTTACACGAAAAAATCACATTTTTATTTTATTTCCGCCCTATGGTCATCCGATTTCGAACAAACTTCGCAAAATTGTTTGAGTACATATATAATAAACAATCAGCAAGTTTAAGAACGATAAAATTGAAAACACAAAGTTCTTCTCCCTAAGATCCATTTTCAAACCGATCGTTTCTATGCCAGTTACATGCTATAGTCGTCCGATCCAGCCGGTTTGTACTAAAATACTTCGAGAAAAGTTGAACTGAGGGCGGAGATAGCATAGAAACAGACGGACGGACAGACAGTTATGGCTATGTCAACTCAGCACGTCATGTTGATCAAGAATACATATACTTTATGTGGTCGGAGATGCTTCCTTCTATGCGTTACAAACATTCGTACAATTTTGACATACCTCGCGAGGGTATAAGAACTGGAAGATTCCCTCCTATGTATAGAATTGCACTCATCATTGGCAATTGTGGCCATACTTATTGCTTAACGCAGACCAATTCTCTTCCGAGTCAAGCATCATGCTCAACCAGGTTACAAGCGTCTGGTGTCCTCCCCACAGCTCACTTTATGTACTAACACAAATGTGCGCAACCCCTCAGCAGTTGAATCTGACCCTTGGCAATCCGAGAGTCACTCAAGACTAATAAAACACGTTAACACGGTCAAGTCTATTTCTAAATTTCTAGAAGGTACAAATCTGTTTGACGTTCTTTTGCTGTGCTGCCTGTAAGTAAAAGAAGTACATGTCCAATACAAGTCGAACCTCTATCACTTTCTATCTCTGAGATCTGTTTGTTTATACGCACTGATGGACATGACTATATCGACTCGGCTGTTGATGCTAGTCAATTTTATATACATGTACTTCATTCTTTTTCTCATAAAGAGGCGGCTATTTTATGTGCTAGTATTTTTATTATTTATTGAACATTTTTGTTGCGCCTCACTTGTGTGTTCAATATGTTCGATGCTGCCCAAAAAAATGTGCTGAAAATTATACCGACTGTGCTTGCAGCCCATATCGTATGATTTATTTTTCACATCTGGAAAAAAATATTTAAAATATTCGATAATAGTATTTGGTTCTAAGAATCTATACTTATATATAAAATGTGTGTGTTTTAACAACCTTTATGATAATCAAACCAACAATATTAAGCTGGCTCAAGGTCTCTTTATGCTTGCACATAACATCCAAAACAGGAAGGCCAAGCTAACTTCATCTTTGCCGAGGTTTTAAAACCCTTGCAAATGTTTTAATACAGCAGAGCTTTACTGATAAAACCCATTCGACCGATAGTTTCTATGGCAGCTTAAGATAGCATTCGATATGACAAAACTCCAAATCTGTGTAAAAGGTATAAAAAATAATTGCGGAGGAGCGTACATTAAAAACAAAAAAGTTTTTTTCACAAAGACCCACATTTCGACCGATAGTTCCTATGGCAGCTATAAGCTATAGTCATCCGACCCGGTCGGTTCCGGCAAAGTTTCAGCTCGATAGCTTTAAAATTGAGAGACTAGTTCGCGTAGAAACAGACAGACAGACGGACAGACAAAGCTAAGTCGACTTAGCTCGTCGTCCTGATCACGAATAGATATAGATTATAGTGTCGGAAACGAATATTTCTATGCGTTGCAAGTTTCTGGGCAAAATTATAATACCCTTTGCAAGGGTATAAAAGTAGATGGAAGCTAACTTTGGCTCGACCAAGGTTTACATACTCTTGGAGCTTGAGATATGCCTGCTAGTTTGTTATATGGCAGCTATACAACAAATTCATCAATATATTCAAAGCTGAAAAGTGTAAAGTGTTCAAAATAAAAAGCTCTTCTCACTGGAACTACTTTTCAGGCTTTCGTTCCTATGGCACCTTTATGTAATAGTCAACCGATTTAGATCAAACTTGCCAGAATTGTTTAGTAGCATCAAACGATACTACATATATAGATAAAGTATCTCATACAAACTTTTTTTTTTGGGCTCTAGTGTCAGATCCCAAGACAATACGTTTTTGGCGTCACATGTGACATCTATAATATCTATAAATTTGTTCTCGGCCGTATAGCTAGTATAGAAAACGTTTAGCTAAATTTCAATAAAGGTATTCTCGCAAAGGCGGCCGGAACCAAAAATTGGGATCGAATGTCAGCTTCCAAAAACAGTAGTTTTTTGTTTCACATGCGTCATCTATAATATCTATAAATCTTTGACATTACTTAGGACAGGGTATTTTGCTGTCGGGGCACTCGACCGCAACACACTCACTTGTTGTAAATGCCATTTGCAATTTTAGCAACTTTAGCATTTTTGCCTTAATTTATAGGTACCTTTTTTGCTGTGACAAAAATTCGTGGTTAGCATTTTGAAAATAAAAATTCTTAAAATATAAAGATATAAGAGAAAGAAATCTTGTTCCTTTTTATACCCTTGGAGAGGGTATATTGAAATTATCCGGATGTTTATAACGCATAGAAGGAAGCATCTCCGACCACATAAAGTATATATATTCTTGATCAGCATGACAAGCTGAGTTGATATAGCCATGTCCGTCCGTCTGTCGGTCTATCTCCTCCGTCAGTTTTAAAACTATCTTAACCAATCTTTGCACGAAGTCTTTTGGTATGAATACGCGGCACATTTGTCGAAACCGGCCGGATCGGATGACTATAACATATAGCAGCCATAGAAACGATCGGTCAAATAACTAGTTTAATGAGAAAAACTTTATTGTTTGCAATGCTATTGCTCCCAACTCTCGTATTTATAAGTTTTCAATGATTTTACATAATTTCAACAAGATTTGTCGAAATCGGACCACTATATAGTGTAGGCATATATCAAGCTCCAAGGGTATATCAACTCAGCTTGCCTCTATTTTTAAGTGGAAGATTAGAAAGCACACCCAGATCTCGTTCCAAGATATAGCCAATTTAAAACCGATTCGCACGCGACAAAAAATGGAAGTGGTGTTTTTGGCTATTAGTATATAAGCAAAACTTAGCGAGATCTGCCAAAAACTATATAGTGCGACCAATTTTAGAATGTTTTTAAATCATTTAACTGTATATTAGAATTTATTTGATCCAAAAATTTTCTGTATGTATATTTTTTAATTAAAAATAAAATAGGATACGCGACTTTGCGAACGTGACACTTTTTTCCATCATTTTATTTGTGTTGTTTTTGTTACAGTGCGAGGCAAAAACTTACAGTTAATTGCAATCACATAGTTTTTTATGCATTCTTTTTTAACCCTTTGATGCCTCAGAACGATTTTAGATAGCAAAATTAAAGGCAATTTATAAAAAAAAAACGTGCAATTTTAATGTCCAAATAAGAAAACTTGCTGTAGCGAGGTCGTAAAACCGAATTTTTCGAAATGGGTTATGAATAAATTTAAGATTACCTTACATATGCTCAATTTTTTTGTCTCCCCCTTGAAAATATGATAAACAGAGTGTTTTTAAGAACTTTTAATTTTTTGGTCTTGGTGGACCTTTCTGTGGTTTAGAAAAACAGTCATTATAGTTTTGAACATTTCTCAATGATATAATAATATGTCAAAAAAAGAAGAGAAGAAGAAGAAATATTTTCTTTCAGCGATTTCGAGTCATTTTGCCTGAGAGCAAGATTTGCGATTTCCCTACACGCAAGCCTATTAAGTCATTTGTCAGCTTACTCACAGATCAATAGAAAGACAGCTCCAAAGCGACATCCTAACAATCACAGGTTTTTTTATGTGTCCTCTTCTTAGCCCGCTTGCGATGTGTTTTACCTGTTATTGATTCCTTCATAACTGGAGACTTTTTTATTTATTATTGAGCTTTGTGTTTTACTTTGTTGTCCACATAAAATTATATATCCGCTTTTAGTGTAGGACTGTGAAATGCAAATTTTTTGAAACAGCCCTTGGCCTTTGCAATGTTTTACTTTCGCCATCCAAAAGGGAATTGGTTATGGGCTGGCGGAGCTTTCAAATTATGTGAGTTGCTTAAATAATGCTGAACGTGTGCAGTCGTACATTTGTATATACGTGAGCGTGTGTGAGTTTGCGCCAGGCTAAGTGAAATTAGCGGCTTGTGCGACATTACGGAGAGACATCTGCTGAGTGTCGCGTACTTCACTTTGAATTCGCCCTAGCTGCAGCCTTTCTCTGACACTTGTGAGCCAAAGTTCTGCAAAGCTGTGGGTTTTCACTCTCCACGCAAAGCTGCTGTCTGAGCTGCGGCTTAACGGCCTTAACTATCAAAATAATTATCACAATTATGAATTTTAAGTAAATTGGGGATTTAATTTTGAGAGAAAGTTTTCAGAAGCCCTTGTCGGAATGCGTTTCTATTTAATAGTCCTCCCTCTCTACTTATGCGATTTGGTTTCCAATAAACTCTAACGTTACTCCACCTTCCCTTTCTACCGCCCTCCGCCACTTTGAGCTCGTCTCATCACAAATGCCAAGTTTTGAGTTTCTTATTAAGGGAGAGCAGCGAACAACTTTCATCTGACATTTGCCATCGTGGCAGCACATTTTGCAATGCAATTGCCAATTAAGTGCAAGGATATGAAACATGTGCATATCTAATGGCTCCCCATTTGCAGAGAGGAAGGTTACACAAGCTGCTGCGTAGATTCAATTACAAGTCGAAGAATAATTTCATTGACAGTCCAAGCGAAATTGCGACCAGTTGGCTTAATGCCACAATTAGGTTCTTGGGGGCATCGAGGGTGTGACACCAACCACCAAAAAATTGAGGGCAAAACACAAACAAGGCACAAAGCGTGCGATAAGCAGATGCTCCGACTGTGTGTGTGTGTGTGTGTGGCTGCATATAAGGCATGCCTAGCAATGCCACATATGAGCACACATGTGCATGGTGCAGTCCGCGTCGTTTGCTTGCATACTTCCTCACATTGTGGGCCCCCGGGGGCAGCTGCTGTTGCGGCTGCAGTTTTGCTGCCCAAAAAAGTATGCTACACTAATGTAACGCAGCGCTAGTGTGCGTGTGTGTGCAGCGAAAATCAATAATAAAATCACCCCAAAAAAGGGATGAGAACTAAAAAATCTCCGCATAAAGACCAAAGACGTAACAGCAACAAGCGACATTCATTCTGATGTTTTGCTATACACTGAGAACAATAACTACACCGATGTGAATATATTTTAAAATGATGAAATCTATCATTTTTAACATTCCATTTTTTCTGACACTTTTTATTATGAATTTGAGTAAATGATATTATTTTGGATCAAAAAGATGTTCTTTTCTTGCCAAATGAAATGAAAATATTGATATTTTTTAAGAGTTAATTTTAATCAGGTGAATATCAAATTACTTTTTTCAACGCTTGTGTAATCTGATGGTAATGGGTATGGGCGCACGCACACATGCGACTGAAGATGAACTGATATTTTAGTACGTCAGTCCAATGTCCAGATCAGCCTTAAGTTATGAAATAAGTTTATTCTTCAGTATCTATCGTATGTGTGCGCGCTTCCTTACTCTCAGAATCAGATTCAGATTTCTTTGCTCAACCAAAGTTACTTTATGCTATCTGTCTTTGATGTCTTAGCGTAGCGTTGATAACTATTAACGAGCTCTGATAAGTCAAACTTTCAAGCTTATCACCAGACAACATGTTCTGCTCAGGTCACTGGCCAAAAAAACTGCACAGCACAAAAACACAAAAATTTCACGAATTGTTCAATGGTCACTATAGGCATACACTTATTGGATACCTTAGAGAAGCAACAAAATATCGGCATGAAATTATGATAGCCTTCTCAACTGAGAGTTCCAATCGCACCCTAGAGCGGAATGGCGTACACAGAAAAAAAGTCGAGATACTTTCAATCCCTTTAAACTTGTAGCAAGCCTTCCAGGCCTTCCGACTTCCAGGATATTCTACACAATGCCCCATGCCTTTCGAACATGCATCGTTCCAAAAGTGCTTACTGCAATTAATTTCGAGATCACATGTTGTTTGTACACTCAGAAAAAACAACCAAGCACTTTGTATTGAATCAAGTACGAACGGTGTCAATAGTACGATTAGTACGAAAATACTTGATACAAGTACAACATCCTTATTTCAAGTACGATTTTTTAAATCCCGAAATACTTGTTTTAAGACCCTTTCGGGATGTTTTAGGTATGATATGTTCTTTAGTACAGCCCGATTTACTTTCACAAAGCTTTTCCAATTTGTCTTTGAAACTAGGTCTCTGTATAATATAAAAATCCAAAGAAAATGAATTAACCAAAGACCATAATGTTTATACTGTAGGTCGGAAATCTACCCGCACTCCATAACCAAAGTAAGAACGATCTTTTCTTAAATTTTTGGGCTAATTGTAAGTACGAAATGTTCTTAAGTCAAGAACGTTTGTTCTCATTTGAATAATTTTAACAGTCGTTTTTCTATTCTAGAATGTTTCGTACTTAATTTAAGTACATCCGAGAACAAAACATACTTGAAATTTCAAGTACGAAACGGTATGAATTCTATCCCGATCGATCTAGAACTCTGCAGGTTTTTTTTTCTGAGTGTAGGGAAGAGGCGTAGGGTACTCTAAGCACCACTCGAACCTCTTAGATTTAATGATGTAAATTTTATCTAAATTTGTAAACAAAAAATAAAAATAATAGTGTTAAATAACAGATATACGGGACATCCACGCTGTCGATTACTTACTATCGATAGCTTGCCACAATTAGAGTTACAATGTGATAGTAATCAGAATGTACGAACAAAAGGGAAAACTTTCTGATGCACACTTTATGGTGTAAATGCGAGCTCTGTTTTGAAAATGGTTCAAAAACAGAGCTCGCAAATAATTGTTGACCGTTTTTCGTTGTCCAAAAATTACTGTTATACACTTTGAGCAAAGAGTCAGAGATGAACCGTTCACGTCGTCTCTTGAATAAATCGGTCTTCGCTCGGAGAACAACCAATTTTATTTATTATTTTCCTTTTGCTCAGCTCAATCGCACCCCGTTTGAACACTAGCGAAGAACATAAAAGTCTTTTGCATTTGTATGCGTGTATGTGCGAGTGAGGCTTTCGTTTGGGCTTCTGAGTCAAAGAAGCCAAACACAAAAAAAAAGAGCGTTTACACTGAGCTTTTCATTTTTTTGCACATCTAAAAGTTGTTATTAAATAGCTCACCTGAGAACAGTGAACTGAATACCAAAACAAAGGGAACCGAAGTGTCCTGCTCAGAGAGAGAGAGAGAGAACAAGCGTTCGGTTATGTTAGTGCGCAGACCGCAAAGGGAAAAACGGCCAACAGTTATTTGCGAGCTCAGTTCAAAACAAAATCGAAGCGAGCTTTATGAGGCCAACTTCACCGTGTAAACACTGACTAAGAATGTCCTTCCTACACTGAAGGAAAAATGCTCTGAAATTTTAATTTTTTCACTTTGAATTTAATATTTTCATCATTGATATGGAAAAAAATGTATTTTATATAAAAGATTAAACCTTTATTTTTATGAGTTGAAGACTCCGAAATTTTCGGGATGTTCGAACAGAGCCTGAACATGAGCAGATCAATCTTTTCTTTCCGAACTAGAATAGTCCTAAGAGTACTTGACATAATTCGTAATATTAAAAAAATGTGATCGATGAACAACGAACTATTAAGAATTTTCATAAAAAAAATTTCAGGGTCATTCATCGTTTCATTTTAATCGAATTTTAAAATATGCAGGTCTTAAATAATCAGAGGTCGCAATAATCGGTCTCTCTCGTGCTTGTTGTCAGAAAACAACCGCTCATTCACTGACACGATGCGTAACTGTTGCGAAAAAACACACAAACTTCGAGCGAACTTTTCGGCCATATCTGATCAAGTTATTTACGTATGAAACAGTCGTTTATTTTTAAGTCATGAAAAATCAGCATACATGGCTTTATCGCCAAGTTTTCAATATAATTTCGGCAAGATATTATGCAAAGGTCCAGTGCGACCTTAGCCTTAAAAATATAGTATTTTTATTATTTTATGACATTTGATAACATTTTTAAAATTCCGTTGAAAAAGAAACCAAGCAAATCCCGCGACTTTTTTAAGTGATAACTCATCAAAATTCGCGATCTATTGATGATTGTTTTTTATAATTTTCCGAGAATACGAAGGATTTAGTATTCCTAACTATTACCATGTTATCTAATTTATTTACTTATGTCTTTTACAAAATATATTCAAGTTTTCGTTCCCAGTGAATCCGATTTTTAAAGTCCATAAGGGGGGTTTAAAATTTTTTTTTTTCCCTTATCATTAAAAGCCGATATGACAAACTAGAAATTGACCTGTTCGAAAATATCAAAGTGAACTTTTCGACCACATCAAAATGATATTTTTAAGATCAAATTGATATTTCATTATTTCATTATTACAGAACGAAAAAAATCAACTACAAATGGCAGGTCGTACATCCAATACTACTTACCAGGCGTTCATTTTTAGCTAAGAACTATTAATTATTGTTTTATAGAAACAGAAAAAGAACGAATTTATAATTCCTTGACTCCTCCTGACTGCGCTATCGGGCATGTGTGTGCACTCATGGCGGAAAGCCTACTTTTATACATTTCTTTTCGTTGCTTGAAGTTTCGATTTGCAAAACTTTCTGTCTCTTTCCTTTTCGCACTTTCTATACATCCCATTCCTATTGTGAGAGTTTCGAAAATTAAAAAATATATTTCTAATCTTTTCTAATATCATTTGACAAGTTGATATTATTTACTGTTAAAATAAAAATGTTTAGAAATGATATGAATATAATGATATTTCACAAAATATCAAAATTACAAGCCCCTAACAAATTGACATTAATATTATTTTTTTCTGTGTGGAGGTTCTTAAAACAGCTGTATAGTCGACCACCTATCTTTGTGGTGCTTTTGGGTCTTATTTTAAAAGTTATGCACACACATAAGTTATTCACAGAAGTCATATCTCCCACAGCTGTGTAGATAGATGTACCGTACCTACTAGAGTAATAATTAGTAATCAAGTTTATTTATCGATTTGCTAAATGATAAAGATCGGATAAGCGATACTCAAGTCATCGGTATTTCATTCAACAAAGACAATCTTAGAGAGAGAGAGAGAGGGAGAGAAGAAGAAACTTAGAGATGAGCGTATAACAAAACAACAAAAATGTTGCATGATACCCGCGTGACTCCTTGGATAAGTTTGAATCTCTAAGGATCGATTTCACATCTGTCGGTTTGTCCGACATCCCTGTGCATTTTCCCAGTGTATTCGACACACAGAGACATTAGCCACAAACGCAGTTGGCGTCAAATTTCGTTTTAAATCGCACAAATGTGCAAATAATTTAAGAGGCGCCCATTGCCACGCCCACTTATCACACCATCTTGGCATTTAGTGTGCCTCTGGGCTTGTGTGTGTGTGTGTACGTATGACTGTCTGTTTGTTTGGCAACTAAGCCGATTTAGTTAAGCATGCCACAACAACAAGATGAAGCGAGAGAGTCAACATTCGCTATGGGAATGAAAGTGCTGACATCTGTTTACACCATCCCGCATAGGGTTAGGGTTACGGACGTACAGATGCCGCATGTCTGTGTGACTAAACAACTCATTGAAAACTTTACCACTTTCTGCGTTGCACTTTTGACTAGGAAACGAAGAAATATAAAAAAAGAAGAAATATTAAAATTAACTACAAATTTAAAATATCCACCAATTTACTCGCTCCGCACATATTTATGTATTCATGACGTGCTGAACTTTTGCTTCCTGTTAGCCTACCCAACTGCGTGCCATAATAAATTCATAACCCTTTCGGTGCAAATGTCACATAAAAGTAACAATAAGATTATTTGGGACTGTCAAAGCCACTGACGTCGCTTAACTTGTACATTTATTGATAAGCGTTATAATGTGGGTCTTTAGAGCGTTTGTTTCCCCTCACATTTTGAATTCCGTTTGATTAGCCCCTGTGAGTGGGAAAGCTGATATGATTTGGCTAAACTGACGAAATAGGTACGTGGGTTATAATTGAAACATTAATTAGGGAATTGTACAAGAATTGTAAAGCCGGGAGAGATTCGATTTGGCATCAGTAAGAGTGAGTCAATCCCACCCATCCTAATATTTAGCAACTATGACACTTTTATTTCCAAATATAGGGGGTATATTTATTTCATTATTTATTCATTTGGTTAGCAATAATCTGTAATCTAACTTCAACTAATAGATAAACGAATTGCACAAAATAAAAGATGAAAATGGTGTTTGGAGCAGCAGAATGTCAAACGTAGTGGACGGAAAGCACGAGTGAGTCTCCAGGGTAAGGTCTATAGAAGTAAGGAGCTGTTGAAAATTAACCATTCAAAGAAGAAGCCATTGCATATTCTGCAGTCAAAACGATTCGGTCTTAAAAAAAGCACATGATTTTATCCTGTTTCGGACGTTACTTCAAGTACAAACTGTTCTTAAATTCGAAATTGAACGTTAAGAATTCCGAAATAGAAATAAAAATTTTGTAATGTAAAATTTGCTATACAGCTTTTAAGGAGCCAAGCCAAGTTTCTTTCAATAAATAGGGACCTACAGTTTAACGCCGAATCCGAACAGAAAAAGTTTGAGAATTTGTTTCTCATGACTAGCTACTTCACAGCTGGCGCCAATATCTGGTGAAGTTGGTGAAGCTGACGGATGTGTAAGAGCTATTTTCTAAAGAAAGGAAAAACTTCATAAAATTCTTAATTCAAGAAAAAAAGTTTTAAATCATGAACATTTCGCTCTTGATGAAAGACGAGCTCATACTTTAAGTACAAATCGCTCTTAAGCTAACATAAATAAGTCGTAATCATGCTAATTGTGAGCTCTAAAAGTTCTTAAAAAAAATTTCCGAATCGTGCTTAACATATCCAAAACGTTCTTGAAATCAGGAAATTAGTGGTTTTTACCAAGAAATTCCGTACTTAAATCATAAATGTTCTGGCTTATTAAAAATTTGAAACTAAAAGTTCTTGATTTATGCACGAAAATTATTGGCTTTTCTGCAATGCAGAAATGCATGCAGAAATCGAAGATTAATTAATTTTAAAATTTAGAATTGTTTAAGAATAGAAGATTATTTAAACACTACTCTCCTGTTCGTATAGGAAATACGGCTGAATACGATATGACTTGTGGGAGTTAATTTACAATAAGTACAAATAGCAATGGTCCTGGATGACTACCCTGTGGGACTCTCGAAGTTCACAATTGTTGACAATACTTTGTAAAATCATACTTTTATCAATCTTGGTAGAACTATTAAGAGAGAAGAGAAGAAAGAAAGCTTATAAAAACGAAGTAATACGCGGTTTACACTGCGGTCGTACGACCATTTTTGCCTGAGACCGGTTGTCTGCCCGCACAAAATTATGGCAGTTGACTTTGAATATGTGACCGAAAATAATCAGTGCTGCCAGACCGCTGTCAACCCAAAAATGTGGCAGCCCTGTGCAATTTTTATCGATAGCTGTCATTACGATACAAAGTCCATGCAACCGCGTGCATTAAAAAAAAAACTCTTTAAATTGGACAGAAGTGTCCTTGGATACGTCGGCCTCCCAAAAACACCCAAAAGTTTTCTATAAATAAAAAATACAATAGTTTAGTTAACGAATGGGAATTACTGTTGTTACATGCATCCGCAAAGCCCTTGAAATTGGCTCTGATTAATAGTATGCTAATTGGTAATCACTTAGCTATTGGGCTAATGTGATGCAGTCCCAGACCACCTTCGGCTTAAACTTCACGAATTTGGCTGTGGGCAGTACCGGCTCATGATCCTACATTTACGGGTCTCATTCATATAGCGACTAAACACATTATTCAAACATGATGGTAATTTTGCTGCTAGGGTGTTGGTCCAGCCAAAGGAATGCACCATGGTGTAGAATGCAGATTTGCCATCTAATTAAATCCATTTCATTGTCACTGTTTGCATTCCCTTTAAATGGCGATTAATCAAATCTCTATAATTATCCATTTGTATACAAAACTTCCAAATTTAACACCGAAATGTCAATTTAATTTAAAGTCATCAAAAACCACAAACAACTGATGGAAGTTTGGGACCATTTGCGATTGTTCGCTCAATGGGGGGTTGCCCGGAGGGTTGTTTAAGAGGTCGGTGAGTGAAACAAAACAAGAGCGCAAGTTAAAGTCGGCTCTAACCGACTTCGATATACCGTTACTCATGAAAAAACATGTTTAACTGCATCTGAAAAGTATCAACATTTCTTAACTCGGTATTTTCACATTTTGCTCATAACTGAGAACCGATCCTTATTATTCCGGCAAATCTATTCATTTGCTAATACTAACTATCTAGGGGGCGGGGGGGCGTGCCAAAATGAAACAAACTGATCTGCGTGCAGATAAAAGAAGCATTGTCCCTACATGTCAAACCTCATCTGTTACCATCTCGGATCTAGGTGTTCATTCAGACGGACGGACAGACGGAATGTTGATGATCAAATATATATACTTATATGGTCGGAAATGATTCTTCTGCCTGTTAATACATTTGCACGACTTTAGTATACCCTTTTTACTCTACGAGTAACGGGTATATAAATATTTTTCTAACTCACAGAAAAAATAAGAATCCCGTACAATGGACATACGAAATATCCACTTTAAGATCCATTTCTAAAATATCCTTTTCACATATTTCAGCTCCTTTGGATGAAGAATTAAGATCAAAAGCTATCCTTTATTTTGATATATGGGCATTTCCATGACGTCGAACGGGACAATCGTACGCATTTAAACTTTCAAAAATGTACAAATAAAACGGATTTTTATTTTCACAACAGGCTTAACTTATGGCTCTTCAATAGCCCTACAATTGATGCAAAGATCGATTTTGGAGAAATTTTTGGTTTCAATATAACCGCAACAAAAACATAACATTCGCACGGGACAAAAATAGAAGTGGGTTTCGCGGGAACCATTCAAACGCCGATTTCAGCGAATCCTGAGGCAATATATTATTGCGATAAATTTTAAAATGTACTGCATTAATGTCTACTAAAATAATGGTTTTAATTTCTCCCAGAAATAATTTAGTTTTTTTTTTTCAAAACGGGACACGGGACAGTTTTTTCTATCATTATATTTATGTGGTTTTTGTTATAATGCAAAGCAAAAACTTACAGTTAATTGTATTGATATAGTTTCTCATTGTCTCTTATGCATTCTTGTATAGCCCTTTTTACCATCAGAAAGATTTTAGAACCGTGAAACCGAATATATCCAATTGGGTTATTAGTAAATGTGAGATTATTATTATTATTATTATTTGTTGTTAGGGAAGTGGTGCACCGCGACCAATTTTGGTCATTTGTGCCCCCCTACTGAATTTACAACTCCCCTAGCAGCCCTAATTCCTGTACAAAAGACAGGATTTTTGTGGGTTCTAAGTTACTGATATTGCTTGGGTGTAAAATGTGTTTCCCAAATCTGCTGAGTCTGCGCCTCGCTAGGGCATCGCAGGTGCTAGTATATGCTCGAGGACTCCTCCTTCTCTTCACTGTATCATTCAAAGCTGGGTTTTTAGTTTTGTTTATTTAGCTCACATAGTTTTAAAATGAAGAACTTGTTTCCCTATACAAATTCAGAAAGACAAATGAATCTGTCGTTTAACCACTTTTTATTTTTTGGCCCAGGTTGACCATTTGGTGGAAATGCCCATATCCTTTTTAAACGTTTGTGAGCAATGTTTCCCCGTTGTGAGATGTTTACACTTGACGAATTTAATTTATTATTATATAATTAATTGAATTGATAGTTTGTAAGGAACTAAATTTATACTACAAACTTGATGGGAAATATTATTAAATTGATAGAAGCTAGTATTAAGTTTGGTAATTAAAACATGAAATTAATAAGACCTAGTATCAAATTGATACTAGTAAATTAATGCAAGGCAGAAAAAGTTTGTTAAGATCAATTTAGAAAAAACATAATATCTCCCACAGTTTTGTAGATAGATGATTCGTATGATGATTCGATTTGCCAAAGAAATAATAAAGATCAGATGAGCGGTTTCAAGTTATGAGAACATTCCTATGCAACAGGAATAACCTATTTCCACGTACCGGGACACAACGATATAGGATGCAGCCACTACAACGGTACACCCAGCACAATACAGCGGGTTTGAAAGGAAGAGAGTACGCTAAGAACAACCTACTGGGCAAACAAGAACAAACAACCTCAAAACCACAACCACAAAAGGTATACTCCACCAATCTGTTTCTGACACTCGCATTGTGTAACTTTATGTATTAATATTCATTGCAAAGAGTTGCCAAAATCCACCAATTGGCTGCGTGTTGGGTTACCCAAAAAGTGACTAAAGTGTACAAATCCAATATGGGTGTAATGCAAAAATATTCTTTTTCATGCCAAATGATTTTTTGACAATGGCAGTGATGGATACTTGTGCCAAGGGGTCAATTAATTGATACCGTTGATGAACGGTTTGCGCCATATTTGCACCGTTGTGGCCAGGTAAATATCCACTTCGGAAATGCCTCTTGCCAGCCATTCAGCCTGTCAGTTGCTGCATTTTAAAACACAACTGAGACACATGGCACTTCGCAAAAGTGCAAATTTATTAACAAACATGTGCATATACATATCAATCATGCAACCCAACATTTATAGACAAAAAGGGCTATTCGACGGAGATTCTGTTGAAACAATAAATCAATTTTATGGTGCCGCTGAAATTTCTCCAGCTCATGTGGATGATTTTATTAACACACTCTAAAAAAAATAGCGTTTATTTTTATATTTATTTACGTCAGCTTTTTTCCAGAATAATTTTTGAAACGGCTGAGACGATGATGCCGATGATGATAATGATTATCAGCTGCAAAGCAGAAACCCCGATAAACGAGAGCTGCTTAAATATAGCGCACAAGGTGAAGAGCCCAAGATGCAGTTGGCAAGGGCTAAAGAGAAGAACCAAAAATACAATAAGTATCAGTGGATGAGCCACTTGACAACAAAACAGAACGAAGCCAGTGAAGTACTTATAAATTTATTACTTACGACCAACAGGAAGGATGCAAAAAGTTCGCCAAGTGATGAATACGCGGGGGAATTTAAAAAGTGGCAAGCGGTCAGAGCGAACTTAAGCGAAACATTCAGCTAAGATGATTCAGAAAAAATAGAGGCAAGCTAACTTCGGCTCGACCGAAGTTTATATACCCTTGGAGCTTGATATATGCCTGACAGTTTGTATGGCAGCTATACTATATAGTAGTCCGATTTCGAAAAATTTTGGTGAAATTATGTGAAATCATTGAAAACTTATAAATACGAGCGTTGGAAGCGATAGCTTTGAAAACAAAAGAGTTTTTCTCAATAAAACTAATTTTTCAACCGATCGTTCCAATGGCTGCTATATGCTATAGTCATTCGATCCGGCCGGTTCCGACATATGTGCAGCGTATTTATAGCAAAAGACTTTGTGCAAAGTTTGGTTAAGATAGCTTTAAAACTAACGGAGGAGATAGCATAGAAACAGACGGACATGGCTATATCAACTCAGCTCGTCATGCTGATCAAGAATATATATACTTTATGTGGTCGGAGATGCTTCCTTCTGTGCGTTACAAACATCCGGACAATTTTAATATACCCTCTCCAAGGGTATAAAAACAGCCAAAATGACAGCTGCTTACTGAAGAGCAGGGAATAGAATAAGTTTGAGTGGATTTTGTGCCAAACTGCGAACTGTTTGAAGAAATTAACGCATCCTGCGGCTTAAAACCTAAAGATATATTGCTTCAATTGGTGGCATTTAAATCAAATTTGTATACTCTTTACCAAAGGTCCATAGAGTATGTAACAGGGAGAAGGAATTATTTCCGACCATATAAAGTATATTTCCGTCCGTCCGTATGAACAAATAGATTTCAGAGATAGTAAGTGATAGAGGTTTGACATGCATGGGACAAATGCATCTTATACTTGCAGGCAGATCAAGCTTATTTTAAATTTTTGCCACGCCCCCTCCTGCCCCCGCAATTTGGAAAAAAACGTCATATCTCCTACAGTTTTGAAGACAGATGATTCGTACATTCAAGAGATAGTTAGTAATTAGCAAAATGATGAAGATCGAAGGAACGGTTCTTAAGCAATGAGCAAAAAACAAAAAGCTTTTTGATTAAAACTCGGCACGAGTGTTTTAGATGTATCAATCGTTTTAAAAATGTCACTATATTATATAGCTGCCATAGGAATGCTGTATTTGGTTGTTGAATAATTAATTTTGCAAACTCTGGTCACCCTAATCCTCAACAAAATTCAATTAATCATACCTATCATTGGACAAACTGCGAAACTTGCCATATTGTCATTTAAGTATTTACGAAAGCGCAGACATTGGAAAATAAGAGGTGTAGATTGAACAGACCAAAACAAATGGCAGAAATTGCAAATTAGGGGCAAAAAAATCGCAAAATTGCAAAAATTCTTATTTAAGTATAGACTATCCTAAAGACGGGTAAACCGACAGGTAAATACTAGGAGTCGATTAAGTGGCCAATAGTGGTAAAATACCTAAAAGTTATAAAGATTGGATAGATGGTAATTGCAGACGAGTATGCAGAGGTGCCGCAAAATTTGACAAATTTGGATTTATATATTTACAAAAGCGCAGGCGGAAAATAAATGTTAAAAATTATATATCTTTTCTGAAATATATAAAGTTTTGAAAATTGGCATATGACACAAAAACTGAAGATTATTATTAAACATTTTTAATAGACGGGTAAACATAGGAGAAGAAGAATGAACGGTCCGTCGGTAATCGCGATATATCTAAAATTTTCAGAGGACCTAAGATTATTATGTAGATGAAAAACAGAGAAATTTTCAATATTTTCAATTGACTATTTACAAAAGATTGAAGAATTTAAAATGCTGCAAAGTTTGAAAATGGCAATGTTGACGGGTAAATAGGAGGTGTAGAAAAAAGAACTAAGGGTACTGTATACCTTCAGGTGTCATTTTTAAAGGCTTACAACAAATTAAATTACTCAAAACCTATAAGTGATATTAATATGCGGTTTTTTCATTTGATAGGTAATCGGAAAAATTAAATTTTGTAATATTTGATGTTGTTGTACCTGCGGTTGTTGTTGTGTCGGTCAACAGGTACTCTTTAAATCTTTGCAACCATTTAAAGTTTTGACATCTGTTTTCGATGAAATAAAAATTATTTTTAATAAATGTAAAAATTGAAATTGGTGCATTTGGGTGTTAGCTTCTAACGAAAAAAACAAAATTTATAAAAATCGGTTAAGCAGTTTTCCAGAAATTTGGTTCAAAGTGAGTCCAGACATGGTTAAAAATAAAATCTCCAAAAATTTCCAAGTAAATTTTATTTTCAAAATTTTTTTTTCCAAAATATCGAACATTTTATAAATATTTATAAAGTTTTTGACCAAAGAAGTGAAAAACTAAGAATTTCCAAAAATACAAGGGTCGATGAAAAAAATTTTCATATAAAAGTTTCGGGAATAATAATTGTTTTTGTTTATTTTTGTAAAACTGAGTTTGGGATCTGCTTGAAAGTTTTGCAGGATGTTTATAAGATCCCAATAGAACGTTTAAGCAAATAAAATATAAATGAAACGAGAGCGCAAGTTAAAGTCGGCTCTAACCGACTTCGATATACCCGTTACTCATGAAAAAACATGTTTAACAGTGTTCCTGCGTTCCTTAGGGTGACCAACTGAAAAGTATGCAACATTTTTTTTAATGGTGGGAGGAGGGGTAGCGGGGGGGGCTTGGTTCACTTTGTTGCTCATAACTTGAGAACCGTTCATCCGATCTTGATCATTTCTTCGGCAAATCGATTCATTTTGCTAATTACTAACTATCTTTAGAAAGAACAAATCGTCTATCTTCAAAACTGTAGGAGATATACCGTTTTTTCTAAATTGTGGGGGCAGGAGGGGGCGTGGCCAAAATTTGAAACAAACTTGATCTGGGTGCAGATAAAAGAAGCATTTGTCCCATACATGCCAAGCCTCTATCTCTTACCATCTCTGAGATCTAGGTGTTCATACAGACGGACGGACGGACGGACAGACGGACATGTCTATATCGACTCGGCTGTTGATGCTGATCAAGAATATATATACTTTATATGGTCGGAAATGATTCCTTCTGCCTGTTACATACATTTGCACGACTTTAGTATACCCTTTTTACTCTACGAGTAACGGGTATAAAAATGGCGAAATTTACTAAATAAAGATGAACTGTCCCCAAAATCTGGAAATTTTCAGAATTGTATATTTGAATCTGAATTGTAATTCAGGTTATTATATAGAGTTGATAGGTGTCAGTCATTCGAATTAAAAATATTTGAAATTTGCACGAACTCTTATTTCAATGAATTTGGAAGAAATTTGGGACTCAGATAGTTGATAACCTGGACTTGGACATAGGCTATATAACTCTTACAAAACCAAATACCGCGAAATTTGCCAAATTACAACATATAAGAGCATTTATAAAACCTCATTATTGGCAAATTATTAGTATGACCTAAGATTATAATGAAGACTTGATGGTTGGCAAAATAGACGGATAAATACGAATTGCAGATCGAAATTTTTTAAGAATCGCGAAATTTTCAATTTTTCAAATGACAAAATATTATTATGAAGACTTAAGGGGATAGTACAAGTTGCGAGTCCACCTCATCTGGGTACCTGGACACCGCAACAAGAAGTCATCAAATTGCAAAAAGATTTTTGTTACCCTACTGGAGTCGTCGAAATCATAGGATATATGTTTGGGAATTATATGTTCTCTTGAGTCCATTGTATTTCTATGTGTATAAATAAATACAACAATTTGCTGAATTTCATGAGATTCCCAATTATGAAAAGCAATTTTTCCAAGACAATTTAACAATCGCAATCAAGTCAGATGCAACAATCGCAGTGTTCGCTTTTGTCGAAAGTTGGAAAATATTTGAAAAACGCTTCTTGACTTTTTCCAGAGTATTTTTCGTTACACTCTTTGAGCTTAATATGTCAGTGGAATCAGTGATTCTCTGCAACTTTACTGCCAGGGTATTTAATGCCGAAAATGTAAACTGTTCTCTTTCTGAAGAAAGTCTAAAATTGTTGCTAAATGGCGTGATCTTCCAAATATTGAATATCTATAGATCCATAATGCATTTAAATGATATTATTAGCTTTGGTTTTGTTACATTGACAATTAAATTTGGTGTTTTCCAAACTTTGATTTGTAAAAAATTAACATTTTCACCTACAAATACAAAATAATTCAACATTTCAAGCACAATTACTAAATAATTCCCTTATTAAAGTTACAAATATCTAAGTAATTGTAAAAGTAATTAAATTTTGGAATATTCACTGAATAATCATAGTTCTAAGTTACAATTACGATTATTATAAAATCGTAATCAGGAATTGTTTTTTCATTACCTAAAAAATTGTGTTTATAGTAATGAAATGTAATTAAATACGGGAAGTAATGAATACATTACAGTTCTGGATCCAGCATATAAGCAGCGAGAACTGCTCGTCGGACAGTGGGCGAAATTACCGCGCTAGCTAAGTTAAATTAATAAAAACTAACAAGTGAGAAATTCGGTCAAACCGGACTATAATAAGCACTGTCCAAGGAGTCACACTCATCTCTAAGTATCTCTTTCCCTCTCTCTCTTTAAGATTGTCTTTGTTGAATGAGGTGGTGCTTATCTGATCTTTATCCTTCCTTCTGTAGAAGGTCATCTATCTACAGAACTGTGGGAGATACGACTATTTTCAAAATATGAAGGTGGGAAAGGGCGTGGCCAAAATTGAAAATAAACTTGATCTGCCTGCAAGTATAAACAGCATTTGTCCCAAACTTGTCAAACGTGTAGCTCTTACCATCTCCAATATCTGTTTGTTCATTCGAACAGAGGGACGGACAGACTTGGCGATATCTACTTGCCTCTTGTTTATTGTTGCTAAAGCATGTGTTGTGTATAGCAGCCCACATCGTTTCGGATATATACCGGAATGCTTATAGCTTCCCCTTACTTACGATCACGTCCCCTGATCACAAATATATTTAGCTTACGGGGAACGGAATGAATTTTTTTATTGGCTTGAACAGATCAGCAATGGCCCGCTTTAAGAGTAGTATTTTGGTAAGGAAGTTTCAGTTATATGTTCAGTCATAATTCTTTGTTTGCAAACTAGCATGACCTTTTCACAGTTTTATGGTTAATCATAATCGATTGGCTGTACATCGAGCAGCGGCTATTGTATACAAGTTTCACCTCTGTTTGATGCTTGGTTAGCCGCATTCTAATCACTTCCGGACGAATGGGGGCCAATGGCAAATATTTACATGTCAAATTTTATGCAGTCGTTTCGCTCTATTGTATTGTAAACATTTTGTAATTTTGAAAGAGGAAATGTGACAACAAATAAATGCAATATTTTAGCAGAAAAATTTTATTATATGTAACTGCTAGAAGCCTGTGTGTCGGCAAAACGGAGGGAAAACTTGTTGTTTGGCAAAAGTTGCTCCGAACGCGGACCCGCCCCGCACTAAGTGAAGGAAAATGAAGGCAGTCGTGTGTGAGTGTGTGTACATGCACGTGTGTGTGTGTGTGTGTTGCGAGCTCGTTAGCATTGTCCAAGTGCTGGCCGTCGAGTGTTTTTGTGACTGGCAGCGACTTTAAACGGCCCTGACTTTCTAATGAACTGCAGTTTCGCCGTCGTCCTCATTATCAGACAGAAAGTGTTGCGGCCTGCTTAAACGTTCCTGTAATCAAATTGTGCCACTTGCGGTGCGAAATTCGGTCCAGGTTGGCATTTGTTGCCACGTAATGAGCATGAAATGAGTACAAGTGAAAGGAACACTCTGCCCCTCTTACACTGCTGCTTCAGAGTTCTTTGTCGACTTTCTTTCTTGCTGTCAAGGGTCTGCGAAGGAGGTGCTTGGCGCGACTCCGTTGCAATTGTGTTAAATGTGTGCTCCACCTACACATGCTTGCACTCGCTACTGCCAGCAAGCGAAACCAGAGATTTGAATGCGGATGCGTTCGCCTTCTGTCTGTCCAATGTATGTCTAGCCAGGCAACGCCGCGTATGCGTAATGTGCAAATATTTCAACTCAGTTTTTGTTTATCAGTCGCGAGTGTCTAAACAAAAGGCATAAACAACTATTTCGGGTTGCCCGTAAAGGGGAGTGTGCTGAGCAGGGAGGGAAGGCGAGCAAATTTGGAAACAAAGCGAAAATCAAATCGGTTTTGCAAGTTACAGCTAAAATGCTACGCAGGCATCAGGTGGAATTCAAAATTTCAAACTATTTACTTGGAAAATTCTGTACCACGGGCTTAAGAATACAAACACAACAGTCGGCAACAACCAGGTCTTATCCTTCTGTTTTGTGTGGGTGTTGGACAATGGACTTGTATTCTCTGTACCAAAGGTACCCAAAGTATATTAAGTGAGCAAAAGTTTGTAACAGGGAGAAAGAATCATTTCCGACCCCTTAAAGTATATACATTCTTGATCAGCATCAACAACCGAGTCGATATAGCCATGTCCGACAGTCTGTCTGTCCATATGAACAATCAGATCTCAGAATGCTCCGTAAGGTTTGACATTTCAGCATGAATAAATTTTATTATCAAAACTGTCTTTAGTGTCGAAGCTCATTTTTCACTCAACAACAGAATTGCAATCTTTGGTCTGAAGAGTGGGCAATGCACCTTGAAAAATGCACTGTTTGGTGTGGTTTTTGGGCCTTACTGACTTTTTTTGCCATAAATGGAAAAATGAAACTGGTTTGATGAAGGTGTCAACAAGACGGTGCCACATGACAAGTTCCCAATGATTTTTTTTTAGTCCCAGACATCTTAAATCAACTGGTTTTCTACGCCTTACGAAGCTTTTGTAACGTTTTAAGCCCATGTTTTGGAGTAGAGGTGACTCAATCGGAGTGGAAGCACAAAAGTGCACACATTTTCAATGAGAATATTCTGAAATCCGGTTAATATTTGCTATTCCCGAAATATTAATAAAACCTCAAGTATGGACTTGATACCAGGATCACCCACTTCTATGCAGAACTAGCCAAATAACCTTCATAATAACAACACTGAACACTGCACATTGTCGTAAACAAGCAAAAGGGTGCTTGTTGTGAGCGACAGCAGTCGAGAGTTGTGGCATGCAAATACAAATATCTTGGCCTCACAAGAGTACATGAGCTGAATTTCGATACCACATCTGAAAGTCTTTGTTTGACCAACAAAATATAGTTCCAAGCTTAACAAGTGCAAGGCGAAGTAGAGTGGCATAATTGACTCCAAAAGTGTTCTTTATCATAAACAGGCAAAAAATATAGATTGTTGAAATGTATTTTCGTTCAGCAAATCGCTCAGAGTAATTTTTATTTTTATTTGAATGTGACTGCACTATCCACTCAAGTGTAATCTATACGATATGTAGCATATTAAAGGTGGGCCATTCTTTTCCAAATCAAACGGGTTCCAGACTCATCACATTTGATTTCAATCAAAATTTGTTCCTGAAACTAGATCTGGAGAAGCCCCACAAATTCCGTTTTGGTATACACATAATTACTTTTGTTAATTTTAGAAATAATTTCTTTGATTGGAGAATGTTTCTCTGTTGATTTTCAGTTTTGCCCTGCTGGCTTCAACATATCAGTCAGCTTTTGTTCGACTGAATACCTGGCTCAAAGTTGGCAGCGCCATAAGATCGTCAGATTATTGTCTCCTCTTGTCCAAATTGTGTGTCTGGGAAAGCAAGCTAAGAAGAAAATTCTCATGAACACTGAGCGATTGTTTAATTGCCAATCGTCTAAAAGAGTCTTCTGGAAAGATTGTCGGGAGATTGAATATATCAGCAATCTTTCCCGCGACTCTTCGAAGATTGTTTAATAGCCGATCGTAGGAAAAATAATTCTGGTCGCGCGGGAGGTTGATAAAAGATTGAATCTTTCAAGCGGTCGATTGGCGATTAACCGCGGCTATCTCGAAAACGAGGGAATACTCCTTCATTCAACATTCCTTCATTAACATTATTAACAGAACCACGCAACTTTCAAAGAGAAGTGTTAAGAGAAATTATACTTAGGGTATTCACGACTCCCAGTTGATTTACGGAATTGTTGAGTTAAATTGTGAGCAACACTTTTTGTCAACATGCCTGTAGAATTGTAAGGTTTTATTTTAATTTTATTAATTTAATTATTAAAATGTGTGCTTAGAAATCGGCCAAGTAAAGTACTGAAAACCAACTGACCAACCTTAAAATATATATAGCAGAACTGAACTATATATAAAGAACTATATATAAAGAACTGATTTTAATAATGTTGTGTGTTGTACATTAATCGTACAATCTCCAATCTCCAAGGGTATAAAAATACATGTACCAAACTGGGACGTAAACCTAGGCCTTGCTGCCTTTCAATCATTGGTTTTACCCTCCACGCCATTGCTGACCAGATGAAGTAGGCAGCTAAATGTGCTATATGAAATCAGGCACAAAATAGGCAGCACTTTTTATTGTGTTTTGGCAACACTAGAACTTCTCATTTCAGGGGCAGGGCTCCTTAATTACACTCAGGGAAAAATGGCATAGTTAAAACTAATTCAATCATATTTAATTTTACTATGCAAATTTTGTATAAAAATCAACTAATTTTCTCTTTGACTTAAATATAAACATATTTAATGACCAAATTTTCTTTGGCCTTTATTTATGAATAATCTGCGGATTTTGTACTTAAGAATTACAAGTGGTCCCATGCAGATGATAAATTTAGTTCTAAACAAGTAGTGTTCTAGACTCTTTGCCACCAGTGCGTAGAATAGCTCAACCGGAAGAGAGAGACGGCATTCCAATTGTGTTCAGACCAATGACTCCGAGTTCGAATCCCACACTAAGTAAACATTTTTAAATCTAATCTCTTATACAAGTTGTTCCGTTTCTGAGCCCAACTGGTTGTGGTAGAGGCAGCAATGGGATTCCTGCTCTTGTTCAGAACAAACTAAGTAAATATAAAAAGTTAATAGCTACCCACGCTAATATATACGTATGCGTGTATGTGTTCGTGGCGTTGCACAATAATTGTGAAATTGTTGTCAAAATTAAAAGAGAAAGAAGCCAATTGCGAGTATTTTGTGTAAGGCTTTCGCATAATTGCAGGCTGAGTGAACAAGTTTTTCATACATAGATCTCGGCCAAGCACACTGCCTTCTCAGTGTCCCCTTCCGTAACGTACATTGGTTCAGGCTTTCCGTTGGAGAAAATCCAATCCAAACTCAAGTCCATTCATATGCTCAAGTGCAAATAATTAGAATTGAATATGAACTAATTTAAATTAATATACAGTGTTATTCGACATACCTCATGTTCTTTATGCATCACCATTTTTCCAGTGACGACCTACACAACGAAATCTTTCTGCGTGCTTTAAAAAACTTTGGGCTTGCTTAAAGAAATCGATCAACTAAGCAAAAGAATATGATGCGAATCAAATCTCAATCCGTGTAATTCGATAGTCTTGCCATGAAGAAACAAACCTGAGTCCATCATAGGATGTACTAATTTTAAATTCCATTCATACATTTTAATCATAGAATAGAACTGATTTTCTTCCGTAGCTAACGAACGAGCGGCTGGTCAGTTATCTCCGAGCACCTAGAGAGTCAGGACAGGCATTTTCGCGCGACGTGTTTCTGTGAGTGGTGCAAGCCGAAAATGCTGCGTGAAACTCGGTAGATCTACAACAGAGACGTTTGATATGATCAAGCACTTTACCCAGATGCTGCTCTTGCAGGAAGTGTTGTTTTTCGGTGGCACAATGCCTTTTTAGAGGGTCGGAAAGAGGTCGTCCATGAATACCGTGCTGGAAGACCTTTGACTTCGACAAACACCGACAATGCGAAAAGTTTTGAACTCAGACCGTTGACTAAGTATTCTTTTAATTGCCCAGATGTTAAATTTACTAAAATCGGTGGTTCATGACATTGTGACGGAGCACTTGAACATCACTGGGAGTTGCACCGCGACAACGCCTCTCTCTCTCAACGCCGCTCACGCCGCCTTTCTTGCGAACAGCTACCTCACCAAGGCCAGCATCCCAACGCTTCCGCAGCCGCCCTACAGCCCAGATGTGCGAACCCCTGGACTTTTTATACCCTTGCAAAGGGTATTATAATTTTGACCAGAAGTTTGCAACGCATAGAAATATTCATTTCCGACCCTATAAACTATATATATTCTTGATCAGGGCGACGAGCTGAGTCGATTCAGCTTTGTCCGTCCGTCTGTCTGTTTCTACGCAAACTAGTCTCTCAATTTTAAAGCTTTCGAGCTGAAACTTTGCACAGAGTCTTTTTTTTACTGCACACTGCTTATATGTCGGAACCGACCGGATCGGATGACTATATCTTATAGCTGCCTTAGGAACTATCGGTCGAAAAGTGGGTCTTTGTTAGAAAACTTTTTTGTTTTTAATGTAAACGCCTTCCGCTTCGGCAATTATTAGTTTTATACGCTCTTACACCGATTTGGAAGATTTTGTCAAAATCGGATGACTATATCTTATAGCTGCCATAGAAACTATCGGCCGAAAAGTGGCTTTTATCAGAAAAATGGTTTGTTTTAATGCTGACGTTCGTAAACTCTGTTGTATTAAAACATTTGCAAGGGTATTAAAACTTCGGCAAAGACGAAGTTAGCTTGGCCTTCTCGTTTTTGTTTCCTCGCCTAAAAGGAAAGCATTTTAAGACGACAGAGTGGATCCAAGCAGCTTACACCGAGGCTCTCAATGTTATTCCAGAGAATGCCTTCCGTGACGCCTTCAGTAGTAACAGGAAGACTCTGTGCAAAGTTTTAGCTCGATAGCATTAAAAATGAGAGACTAGTTTGCGTAGATACTGATAGACTGACAGACTGGCCGAACTAAGATTGTAAGCCTCTGAAATTTTGTAGAATGTTCGGTCTGGGGATTCGGACGCGTTGAAAATTCTAAAGTTCGGTTCTCGAAATGGTCCCTTTACTTATCAAACCTAAGGTTTTGGTTTGAGCCTTAAATCGTTGATACAATTTTTGGAACGATAATAAGACATTTTTTGTGGAGAAGGATTTTGTTTTTGCCATGACTTATAAATTATTTCCTTTTCGAAGGTCTGATATGCCGAATTGAATATGATTTTGAAATGATCTTGATCGATATATAGTGTGACAGTTATGTAAGTTCTAAAAAAGCTGACTAAACTTAAAGCCTAAAATAAGCCTTTTTCCAAGCGGAGGGTTCCAGTTTCGGGAGTTTGGAAATTTGTATGGTTGAGTTCACGAGTTCATCACCCTTTTTTTAACATATGGAGCAGATTTAAAGTTCATAGCTTAAATAATATCTGAGATATAGCTCAGAGGCATTTTTTAACCAGTTCGAAACCAGTTCGTTACGGGCCAAATACCGTTCATGGTCCTGTAAAATAAAATAAATAAAACTAACACACATCCTCTTAAAAACACGCACCATAAAAGTACCATAAGCCTAGATGTTAAAATCCCTACAACTAGCAATAACCGAAAACATAACTAATCGGCTTAGACTACTATGAGAAATAAACATATATACAAAGAAACATACATATGTACATAGTCATACTTTTACTTCTACATATACACATATACATATGTGAAAATATCAATTTAGGAATTCCCAAACGATTATGGCAGCTGTGGCATTGTGTTGGAGAGGTTGGCTCCAGTACAAGTAAGCGAAGATCGCTGACGATTTGGCATAGATACCAATGAAACAGCTGGTACTCCGGTACGATCAACTAGCTTTCCTTGTTGTGTGTTGTGTTTCTGATTTTTGGAGCTATGTGCAGACATAACGGGAACTCGAGTTAGCATAATATTGTAGAACATACTCCTAAACGACTTGACAGCAAAAACCGGCACACACAACAACAGCACTGGCTGCCACTACTTTTTGTTTGAGTGTTTGTCCCATGGAGGCATGAAGTAAGAGCTGTTGGTTTCAGTACAAGTGGGCAAAGATCGCTAATCATTTGGTAGAGATACCAATGAAACAGTTGTACGATCAACTAGCCTCCTTTGTGGTGTGTTGTTGTCCTTTTTTTGGATGTTATGTGCAACCATAACGAGACCTCGAGCCCGCTTAATATTGATGGTTTGGTTATCATAAAGGTTGTTAAAGCACACACATTTTATATATAAGTAAAGATTCTTAGAACCAAATACTATTATCGAATATTTTAAATATTTTTTTTTTTCAATTCATTAAGTCTCATTTATTTTCTTAATTTCCAGATGTGAAAAATAAATCATACGATATGGGCTGCAAGCACAGTCGGTATAACTTTCAGCACATTTTTTTGGACAGCATCGAACATATTGAACACACAAGCGAGGCGCAACAAAAATGTTCAATAAATAATAAAAATAATAGCACATAAAGTAGCCGCCTTTTTATTAGAAAAAGTATGAAGTACATATATATAAAATTGACTAGCATCAACAGCCGAGTCGATAGAGTCATGTCCATCAGTGCGTATAAACAAACAGATCTCAGAGATGGAAAGTGATAGAGGTTTGACTTGTATTGGACATGTACTTCTTTTACTTACAGGCAGCACAGCAAAAGAACGTCAAACAGATGTGTAACTTCTAGAAATTTAGAAATAGACTTGACCCTGTTAACGTGTTTTATTAGTCTTGAGTGACTCTCGGGTTGCCAAGGGTCAGATTCAACTGCTGAGGGGTTGCGCACATTTGTGTTAGTACATAAAGTGAGCTGTGGGGAGGACACCAGTCGCTTGTAACCTGGTTGAGCATGATGCTTGACTCGGAAGAGAATTGGTCTGCGTTAAGCAATAAGTATGGCCACAATTGCCAATGATGAGAGCAATTCTATACATAGGAGGGAATCTTCCAGTTCTTATACCCTCGCGAGGTATGTCAAAATTGTACGAATGTTTGTAACGCATAGAAGGAAGCATCTCCGACCACATAAAGTATATGTATTCTTGATCAGCATGACGTGCTGAGTTGACATAGCCATAACTGTCTGTCCGTCCGTCTGTTTCTATGCTATCTCCTCCCTCAGTTCAACTTTTCTCGAAGTATTTTAGTACAAACCGGCTGGATCGGACGACTATAGCATGTAACTGGCATAGAAACGATCGGTTTGAAAATGGATCTTAGGGAGAAGAACTTTTTGTTTTCAATTTTATCGTTCTTAAACTTGCTGATTGTTTATTATATTTGTACTCAAACAATTTTGCGAAGTTTGTTCGAAATCGGATGACCATAGGTCCGAAATAACATAAAAATGTGATTTTTTCGTGTAAGCGTTCGTTAATGTGATATATTTTAAAATAGTATTATAAGTTATAAGTTAGCTAAGCCTTCTCGGTTTCAATATAGATTCACTAAATCGTCTGTGCTTGCAATCCACACAAGTTATGATCGATGTGGCAACGCTGTTTTTATTTCGTTTCACTTCTGGAAATCAAGTATATAAATTATTTTAATTACCTCCGTGTGATAGATTCAAAAAATCGAAATTTGTTTCCATAAATCGCTTCTACATGCCTGAGTTCTCAATTCCACTACACAATTTCGCTTCGGTTTTGTTTTTGTGTTCTCGCTTTCGAATGAAATTGCTCTTTTTACTTTTTGCAATCCGCTGGACCATGCGAGAATTCCAAGCGAAAAGATCGAAAATGTAACAGTCGAAAATGAGAGAGGCTGAATTTTAGGTTTCACTTTTCGGTTAACGAAAATCTTTATACATCAATTAAAGGTTAGAGTGCCAACTAAATTTCACTAACAATTTCAAAATTGATCAGAGAATTAAGAAAAATTAACTTTATGTACCTCGAGCAACTGTAAGAGTGCTTAATTTAGCGATTACTTTTCATTCCACCGACTAACAAGCATTCTTTTCAAAACGAAAAACTATTTCGTTTTGGTGTTGCGAGAACATGAATCAATTCCACTTTCGAAAGGTTGGAGTTTAGAACATGCCTGTATAACTTTTGTAGAATATGTTAAAGGGATATTTCGTCGTTAGAAAGTTAAAGCATAGAGGATCTTTTAAACTCGTTGACATGACATCTCAAAAACGACTAGAACGATTGCCTTGAAACTCTTGGCATATGAATCAAAATTCAACATTTTTTGTTACAATAAACAAAAAACCGAAACTTTATTTTTGGTTTTGCACAACAAATTTTAGTTACATTTATAAACAATTTCCAAAACAATGTAAAAAATGGCCTCATGTCTTCGCCCAAATCATGGGAGAATATAAGATGGATTAATGTCACGATGCACTATATGTCGGCCGTGGATAAAGACCAGTGACTGCGAGAGATGTACAAAGATGTACTTCACCGAACTGGAAGCCAGATAGGGCCATCCTGCAGGCAGCGCAATTGGCGCACCTCCATCTGGGTTGGCCCGCGGGTTTGGCTTTGTGCCTTAGCCTTGCGCACCGTTTTGAGTGCAAAATTCTTCTTGGTATAACGATGTTGGAGCAGATAAACCTGCCCCATTTGGCCACACCACTCAAACCAATCAATCAAAGTCGATCCCAAGATACCATAAAGACCTTCTTTGTCCATTGGCATCACTCTTGCAAATGGGTATATGGTTCTCCATTCGGCCTAAATAGCTTCTCAATGGTCGCCCTGACTGGCACATGTCGCATCAGTTTTGTGGTCACATCTTCTAGGAGTTTTTCGAACGTTTTGTAGATCTGTGGGGAAACACACAAAACCAAACCGTGGAACCGTTTCGCATTAAACGTACACGCGCCGCTCGCTCTGGATTTTCGCTGGATCAAAGTGCAACGTGGCTGTGTGTACTGATTCAAATTGCGGTGTAAATTTGTCTTCAAAATCGACGATGAACTTGTATTGTTTAGAATATTCATAATAATTAATTTATTATTTGTGTACGTGTGTTTTGTATATTTTGTAATATATTGTTGTTTATATTGTTTGGAGTTGTGAGTTGTTTGAAAGCTTTTAGTAAGGCTGCAAAATTAATCAAAGCTGGATTGATAGATTGTCAATTTTTGCCTCTACATTCGGTTAAAATTTAGAAATATATCTATACTTATTAAACTGTAGGTCCGACAGACTGACTGACATATTATCAACCCACAGCCTAAACTCTTTATCTTAGACACTTAGTTTAGTTAAGCAGCCGCGCACTAAGAAAGAAAATTTGACCGAAAAGTGATTGAAAGCGCCAAAGAAAAGTTTGTATGGAGCACATAAATGAGCTATGGCTCCCAGGCAACATTGTGGACCAAGCACAATTGTTACGAGCGCGTCAGAGATTGTGAGTGAGAGAGTGAGCTTTATAGTGAACGAAGAACATTCACAGGGCCACACAGTGTAAAATTTCGCCCAACTTGGGGAAGAGCAGCCGTATTTTTAAAGCTATCGACTTGAGCTTTGAACTGAATGTTCAAATATTCCCCAATAAAATTAACCGTAAAATAAGTAAAAACCAAAAATTTTTAATTTTTTAACATACAAAGCGCAATAAAAAAAGGAAAACATTTTTTTTTTTAAATAATTAGGTTAGCATTTTTACGAAATTACTTATTGCAAATGTAATTAGAATCTGAATTTGAATCACAACTTTCTTCACTAGATTAATCATACACAGAAAAAAAAAAGATCAAAGATCAGCCCTATCTTTAATAATATCGAAAAAATATCAATATTTCATATCGATGTGATACTATTTCCACCAAAACATATGGACGCTATAATATCATCTTGATATTTATTTCAGATGAAGGCCGATTTGATACTGAAAATACCCGTATGATACTAAATATCGTGATCTTTTTTTTCTGTGTAAGATACAAATTGGACGACATCTGACGATACATGACACATATCACAACATTTTTGACTCTTTAACGAGATCATAGCAGGGATTCAATTTTGGGCTGACCATTTTTGTGTGCTGCCGTAAGGCGTTGTATTGGTGCATTGAAAACTTGGTGTACAAGACTTAAACTATCTGTCTGACTTAAACTATCTGTGCGTAATCCGGCTTTCTTGATGGTTGATCCCCTAGATGGAGAAGCATTTGCCAACTCATTCATTAATCTCTCCGAATCCCTTTTTTCGTTCGCCCAAACAGTCTGATATGCCGCTGCAATCAATGATCATATCATTGCCAAAAATCGTCGCTGCGTGCTCTAGGAGTGATTTAAGCTTAACGGTATCTACGTTGTTTGACCAAACCTCGAAAAACTCTGCCCGTGTAATTTTTTTTTCACCAATAATAATAAATTTTTAAAAACAGGGCTCAATACCGGAACCGGTAACCGAAATAAACCGTTTCAAATCGCGGAACCAGATCCGATACAAAATTTTTTTGACAACCGAATACCATTTACCATTATTATTGGAACCTTTAGAACCGGAACGAAGCCGAAACTTTGGTCCCAGTACGTTTTCGGCTTTTTTTTATACGCTGTACCTAATTATGTTAAGAGTGTGTAAAAGTATGTAACTGAGAGGAATCATTTCCGACCTTATAAAGTTCTTGATCGGCATCAACAGCCGTGTCCATATAACCAGTTCATATATACAGCAAAATTGATTTGATTTTATACTTTGCACGAAGGTACACAGGGAATATAGTAAATTTGTGCATTTTCACTGCAAATATAAACACATTCGTCCTCCCTAGCAAAATCGCACTTAAACGTATTTGAAAACATTAAAACGTTCTTAATTGGTGGTCAGATTCTTCCAATAAGAGTTGTAGATCAAACGGCCAAACTAATCGTCAAAATTCCACAATTTTCATAGGACCTAAAATTATTATGTACATATGTAGACAAAACGAGAGCGTAGGTTAAAGTCGACTCTAACCGACTTCGATATACCCGTTACTCATGAAAAAATATGTTTAACGGTGTTCCTGTGTTCCTTAGGGTGACCATCCAAAAAGTATGCAAAATTTTTTAGGGTGGGAGGAGTGGTAGCGGGGGGCCTAGGTTCACTGTTTTGCTCATAACTTGAGAACTGTTCATCCGATCTTAATAATTTTTTCGGCAAATCGATTCAGTTTGCTAATTACTAACCATCTCTAAAAGATACGAATCTCTATTTGCAAAACTGTAGGAAATATAACGTTTATTCCAAATTGCGGGGGCGGGAGGGGCGTGGCTAAAATTTCAAACAAATTTGATCTGCGTGCAGATAAAAGAAGCATTTGTCCCATACATGTCAAACCTCTATCTCTTACCATCTCTGAGATCTAGGTGTTCATACAGACAGACGGACGGACGGACATGTCTATATCGACTCGGCTGTTGATGCTGATCAAGAATATATATACTTTTTATGGTCGGAAATGATTCCTTCTGCCTGTTACATACATTTGCATGACTAGTATACCCTTCTTACTCTACGAGTAACGGGTATAAAAATGGAAAAATTAGAATATCAATTTTATCAAATATATCGATATTATCAAAGCGATATATGAAATATCATTTGACATTTTTTTTAAATCAGAAATTTTCATCGATATGATATTTTTATTTATTTGCGTTTAATGAGCACTATGCAGAACCCCAAAAAAAGTCCAGGTCTCAGCATTCCCAAAGCTAATATTGTAAAAATCAAAAAATTCTATTTTAAGTTGAAATATGCGCGCAAGAGCCTTAAAGTGTTGTTCATGAAATACAAATTTCGGATGAATAAATTGTATAGCAGCCATATACCAAACTGGCAGCATATTAAATGCTTCAAGGGTATATAAACTTCAGTCGAGCCAAAGTGAGCTTCCGCCTATTTTATTTTTAAGAATCATTTATCGAGCTGGAGTAATAGATCTAACAACTAAGGGTGACGATTTAAACACTTAATTCTGTATCCAACATTTTTTGAAGGGACAGCATTTGTACTTGCTGACTTTCTTCTTATTTTTTATTTATGGTATCATTTTGGTTGAACCGAACCTATTACTTGGGTTCGGAACAGGTTAAGGTTGGAATATTTTTTACTCTGGATATGTCTTAAGTTCGGTTTTCTGTGATAAATATGTGCGAATTCCAGGATCAAACCGGTTTGCAGAGAATCAACTCCCCCTATGAAATCTTATGACGGGCGATTTTTCCTAAATTTTTAAAAATTTAATATGAAAACGCATTTTAATTTATTAAAGTTAAGCTACATTAATAAATTTAACAAAAACTTAGGACGATTTTCATATATGCATATAAATAATTCTTCTCTCAGAGATAGTAAGAGATTAAGTTTCGTCATGTTTGGATCATATGCTTCTTATACTTGCAAGCAGATCAGAAATGCAGCCCCAGCAATTTGCAAATAAAATCATATCTCACGATTGCATGACTTTATTTTTTAATCCCAAAGAAATAGTCTGAAACCGTCAAATCGCGTAATCATACGCCGGGTATCTGAGTACTTTTGCATCTGTTTACTTCACAAATGTAAAAGCTTTATTTTCATTTGGCGCCAATTGATTTAAAATTTAAAAATCGAATATTCCGATGGTGTTATTACTTATACGTCTCTCTGTACAATTAACTGGGAAATAACTTACAATAATTTACAAATTTCCAGGAAAGATTCAAAAAAACAATTGTGGCTATATAAATGTTTTCCAAGTACTCACCCTTCGAGGCGTTTGTCTTTTCTGAAGGCTTTTAAATGCTTTAAATCTCGTAACTTGATTTTCGTGGCGTTGTACAATTTATTTCCGTTTTGTTTTTCCACTGATTTTAGCTGGTGTCACAGTATGGCCAAAATTCGCGACACTTGGAAAATCGTTGTTCAAAAAAATAACGAACCAACACAAACAAACACCAAACAAAAAATGAGATTTTAATATCTCCCCAACGAAAATCGAGAGAGCGTTTCGATGTGAGTGCTTAGCTGCCGCTGCTGTTTGCTGGTGAAGCGTGCGAGGCGCGCGCCACGAATGCCAAAGCCGTTATGACAGAATCTTGCAAGCATCTGAGCAACTTATCCTTCTGGCGGGGCGCCGACCAGCGAACGACGGCGGCGAGTGAAACCGAAAACGAACGGCGATTCGTGTGTGTGCCGAGTGCAACTGCAGTGGAACTGTAACTTTGCCAATGTGTGGGTCAGTGGGTGTGTGCGTGCAATTTCTACTGTTTGTTATTGTTTGGGGGCAATAAAATAAAAGTGAAAATAAATTTCCGTTAGCGGCGACTCACAATCGGCCAAAGAGCAAAACGAGCTGAAAAGTAAAAGCCCAACTATAAATCAAAACAAATGCAGCAGCAATCTATCGACGGCGCCCAAATGCATCTGGCTTCGGGAATCACGCATTCAAATGAATCTGCGGATCTCACAGCCATCTGAAGGATTACAGTCCGAAAACAAAAGGGATTTTGTGCCGTTTCATTATAAGTTGAAAAATAAAACTTACTTCATAATGATTATTTCTGTTTCTTTTTTCAATTTCTCACGCCATAATGATTATTTAAGATTAATATTTTTTCTTGAATAAAAATAAAACTCAACAAGAAATAACAACATTACCATAAGGAATTTTGGAAATATTGATTATAATCTTATTAATTAAAGCAAGACGAATATATAAAATGCAGTTTTAAGTTAAAAAAAATATATTTTTATTTGGGATTGAAATAGTAACTGAATCCGCATTCTTCAACCGAAATGAGAAGTTTAAAATTTGTACCCAAGAATGTAACAGTATTCGACAAAAATATTTTATCTAACCGTAACCCCATTATCTTTACTATCATAATCGGTTAAGAGTTGCAAAGCAGAAATAAATGTTTGCAAGAAGCACTTGGAGCTTCCTATTAAACTCTCTATTGAAACATTAGAACCAACCAGCATTCGCAACAAATAAAATGCTTAGTAAAATTTAATATATATAAACATATTAATTTCTATTATGCCAGTTTTCATATTAAATTTAAATATAAACGAGAAGACAAAACTATCTTCGTCATTGCCGAAGTTTTTATACCCTTGCAACCTTACGAACGTCAGCATTAAATCAAACAATTTTTCTAAATAAAAACCACTTTTCGAACGATAGTTCCTATGGCAGCTATTAGATATAGTTAGTGTGCAGTAAAAAGAAGACTCTGTGCAAAGTTTCAGCTCGATAGCTTTAAAAGTGAGAGACTAGTTTGCATAGAAACAGACAGACGGACAGACAAACGGACGGACAAAACTCAATCGACTCAGCTCGTCGCCCTGATTAAGATGGTTCAAGATGGTTGGTTCAATTTTTTGCTTATAACTTGAGATCCGATCTTTACCATTTCTTCAGCAAATCGATACATTTTGACAATTTCTAACTATTTTTAGAAGGAACAAACCATCTATCTACAAAACTGTGGAAGATATGACGTTTTTTAAAATTGCGGGGGCGGGAGGGGGCGTGGCCAAAATTGAAAATAAACTTGATCTGCCTGCAGCTATAAGAAACATTTGTCCCATACATGTCAAACCTCTATCTCCTACCATCTCTGAGATCTGTTTGTTCATACGGACGGACGGACGGACGGACGGACGGACGGACAGACGGACATGGCTGTATCGACTCGGCTGTTGATGCTGATCAAGAATATATATTCTTTATAGGGTCGGAAATGATTCCTTCTCCCTGTTACATACTTTTGCACAAACTTAATATACTCTATGTACCTTCGGTACAGAGTATAATAAAGTTTAAACTCATTTAATCAAAAAATTGTATGGTTAATATGAAACAAATAAAATTTGACTATGAAAAGTTTTTAATTTTATGTTGAAAATAACTAAAAACTAACCGTGTTCTTAACTGAGACTTGCTGCTGCCGTCACGCGAGCCCTGAATAGTCGTGTAGGCTAAGACGCCAGCATTTGAGTTTAAGAGACCGACATCCTGAGTCCAAATCCCGATAAAGGTAAATAAAAAAAAAACAATTCAGTCTTACGTTCTTCACTGACTGCGCCCTCCTGTCAACCCTTTCCCTTCCCCTTGAACGTTTTGATTCAACTAAAAAACGGTTGATGTGTCAGAAACAATCAATGCTGTGACTGAATTTAAACTGCAGGATCAGCATACCGTGAGATGAAGTGGTCCTTGGGCGTACGCATTTTTCACCCAAACATTCCATGTTCCGCTATGAGCCGAACACCAAACCAAAACTCAAATGGCTTCCTCGCTGAAGAAAATTTTCAAAAGATCATTTTTGAAAATGCATATTCCTGTCCACATTGTGTTGCTTCATCATATGCATCTTAACAATTTTCAAAATGGCTGACAACAAAGATAACAAATGAAACGTAGATATTCAGTTTTAAATTATTTCGCTGCTAGGAAAAAAACTCTAATGTTTGTAAGGGCTTAAAGCGAAAATGCAATTAAAAGTAGTTATTCAAATTTATTCATATTCTGCTATTTGGACAATATGGATGGCGAGTACTTCCACTAGATAGGGACTCCTCATCATCGGACTTCTGTCTTTTAAAAGCAGCATCAAAAATGTCTTCTAAATGGTCCATAAAACTCCTTTCTTTGTTGCGGTACAACTCTTTATCGCTACCAGCACTCTTTCTGAGGAACACATATTGATCATAAAGTTTCCTGGTTTCATGGTAAGCCCAAGTGATTTTAATACACCATCAATTTGAAGGATACTGCGGTTTAGGCTGACCCTTAATGTGTACTTGAATCCTTTTATATTTTACAGAAGAACAGCTTTTCTAGGTGGTAGCTTGCTGAACCCAGCACTACCCGCAACGCGCTAATCAAATAAATGCTCGAATCCGCTATATCCAGCAATTTGCTTTGAATAAAATATTTTTAAAAATATATTTTTAATTCAAAAAATGTTTGGCATTTCAAAGGTTCCTTCTACGAAAAAGTAAAATTAGAAAGGGGAAACTTAAATTTAATTTAGTAACTTTAAACCCACGGCGCCAGTATTAAACCTTAAAATTTCGAAGTTTGGTTTTTTATTACGGTAACTAGAAATATTTCCGAATTTTTGCGCACTGAGGAGCAGAACATTTCAAAAAAAAAATTCCCATACGATTATGTTCTGTCTAATGTTCAGCATATGAGTCAAAATTCAACATTTTTTGTTTTAATAAACAAAAAATCCGAAATTAAATTTTGACACTCTCACCGTAAAGTGATTTTTGGTTTTGCACAAAAAATTTTACTTAAATTTTTAAACAATTTCCAAAAACCGTCAAAGAACGATTCATGGGAGAATATAAGATGAATTAATGTCACGATGGACTATATGTCGGCCATGGATAAAGGCTAGTGACTGCGAGAGCTGTACAAAGATGTACTTCACCGAACTGGAAGCCAGATGGGGACATCCTGCAGGCAGCGCAATTGGCGCACCTCCATCTGGGTTGGCCCGCGGGTTTGGCTTTTGCCTTAGCCATGCGCATTGTTCTGAGTGCAAAATTCTTCTTATAACGATATTGGAGCAGATAAACCCGCCACATTAGGCCACACCACTCAAACCAATCAATCAAAGTCGATCCCAAGATACCGTAAAGACCTTCGGTAATTGTCTATTATACGTCCTTCCTCTCCAAAAATTCCGAAATTAATTTTCCTCGATGGACCACGAATTATAATGAATTTACGTGCAGAAATTAATTGGCGGTCATCCATGGTTTCTTTTAAAATGAATTTTGAAATTTGCTGTTTTTGCACCGAAATTATGCATGTGCTTTTCTTCAAATGTCAAATAAATAATAAAAATATTAAGTATTTCAACAACTCACACCTAGAACTTAACTGCAACGACATTTTCAAGTTTAAAAGCAGACACCAATATCGAAGTATTTGGCCTATTCAGTTGACGTGGATGAGGCTCTGAACTTTTTTAACACCACCCATTAGAGCAGAGTTCCCCAGCTATAGCCCCTGGGGCACACCGAGTGCTTGCCGAACTCATGCTTCACTGTGTTTTAGAAAGAGACACAGTCACATTTTAGCGCTCTCTTCTTGGGGAACCCTGCATTAGAGGTAAAGTTGAAGACGCGTTTACATCCACCTCCTATAAATTAATATTTTGAAAAACGAACATTTTTTTTTAAAAATCGCGCGGTTTTTTAAAAAAAAATTCGCCTGCGGCGCTAATTTCTACAAATTTGTTAACCACTCACCCCAATAGCAAAAACAACTCGGGTTATTAAACTATTTTCACAACACCCATTAAAGGAGGAGTTGAGGCGCGTTTTTTTATTGTGGTTTCCCCAGAAGGCCTACGCCACACCTGCTGCTCTCAGCCACGCTTTTTAAGCCTTAGCATCGAAATCCGGAAGAATAAATATTACATCGGAACGGCTGTTATTTAGACTCCAGTCAATGTATACTTCCCTCAAGAATCTTTTCCAGTCAACAATAGATTGACGGGTCTAAATGGGGTGTCGGCCTCCAAAAACTCAGTTTCGCCTCTCAGTTTGACCACATCCCACATAAGAAATTTTGCAAATTTCTGTTATAGAAAATGTTGTAACGGCCAAAAAAATGTTTTTGCGGAAACTTTTTACAAAATTGCACTGGATTTTTGTCTTTTTCTTCTTAATATTATCCATTTGCAAACTTTTGGACGAAATTTTGCACAGATCACCACATTTTTTTTGACATTATGACCTATCAGGAAGTCAATGACATCGGACTCCGACATCGACAAAAACTTCGAAGTTGTAGTTTCACAAGCCATATTAATCACAATTTTTGAACAAACGTACCCGCAGAACAATTGAACACAACAAATTTGTTCACAAATTTAATATTTTTTATTATTTATTTGACATTTGAAGAAAAGCACATGCATTAATTTGGTGCAAAAACAGCAAATTTCAAAATTCATTTAAAAAGAAACCATGGATGACCGCCAATTAATTTCTGCACGTAAATTCTTCATAATTCGCGGGCCATCGAGGAAAAATTATTTCGGAATTTTTGGAGAGGAAGGACGTATAATAGACAATTACCTACAAATCGTTCGTTTTTGTAACAGGCTATGCAGATATCACCATCCACAAAATCTTGCAAATGGGTATATGGTTCTCCATTCGGCCTAAATAGCTTCTCAATGGTCGCCCTGACTGGCACATGTCGCATCAGTGTTGTGCGAGTCTTCTAGGAGTTTTTCGAAAGTTTTGTAGATCTGTGGGGAAACACACAAAACCAAACCCTGGAAGATGCCACCACCGTTTCGCCGCTCGCTCTGGCAGTAGCTGGATCAGGGTGCAACGTGGCTGTGTGTACAGATACAAATTGCGGTGTAAATTTGTCTGCAAAATCGACGATGGACTTGAATTGTTAGAATATTCATAATAATTAATTTATTATTCGTGTACGTGTGTTTTGTATATTTTGAAAAATATTTTTAAAATTTTCAAATAATTTTTTCGAGGTGTAAATCGATTTCAACTCTTATAGTTTTTTTTTGCTGGTTTTTTCAATAAGAAGTACTAAACAATGTAAAATTTTTGCATTGACATCGGAAATCATGTTCATAGTGAATACCAATCAAACATGTGAATAGTTTTACTAATATATTTTATAATATTGAGCACACTGTAACTACTCACACAGAATTGACAGAAAATTTCCCCTTTTTCCCCCTTTTAAGTTGATTTACAGTGTGCCTAATATGTATAAATTATTATACCCTTGGAGAGGGTATATTAAAATTGTCCGGATGTTTGTAACGCATAGAAGGAAGCATCTCCGACCACATAAAGTATATATATTCTTGATCAGCATGACGAGCTGAGTTGATATAGCCATGTCCGTCTGTCCGTCCGTCTGTTTCTATGCTATCTCCTCCGTCAGTTTTAAAGCTATCTTAACCAAACTTTGCACGAAGTCTTTTGGTACAAATACGCTGCACATTTGTTGCAACCGGCCGGATCGGATGACTATAGCATATAGCTGCCATAGGAACGATCGGTTGTAAAACTAGTTTAAGTGAGAAAAACTTTTTTGTTTTTAGTGCTATCGCTCCCAGCGCTCGTATTTATAAGTTTTTAATGATTTCACATAATATCACCGAAACTTGTCGAAATCGGACTACTATATAGTATAGCTGCCATACAAAAGTTAGGTCTAAAAAAAAGTCTTAGTAAAAAAAAAACTTTTTATACCCTTGGAGAGGGTATATTAAAATTGTCCGGATGTTTGTAACGCATAGAAGGAAGCATCTCCGACCACATAAAGTATACATATTCTTGAGGAGCATGACGAGCTGAGTTGATATAGCCATGTCCGTCTGTCCGTCTGTTTCTATGCTATCTCCTCCGTCAGTTTTAAAGCTATCTTAACCAAACTTTGCACGAAGTCTTTTGGTATAAATACGCTGCACATTTGTTTGGAACCAGCCGGATCGGATGACTATAGCATATAGCTGCCATAGGAACGATCTGTTAAAAAACAAGTTTTAGTGAGAAAAACTTTTTTGTGTTTAGTGCTATCGCTCCCAACGCTTGTATTTATAAGTTTTTAATGATTTCACATAATTTCACCAAGCCTTGTCAAAATCGGACAACTATATAGTATAGCTGCCATACAAAAGTTAGGTTTGAAAAAAAGTCTTAGTGAGAAAAACTTTTTTGTTTTCAATGTTATCGCTTCCAACGCCCGTATTCATAAGTTTTCAATGATTTTACATAATTTTAACAAGATTTTTCGAAATCGAACCACTATATAGTATAGCTGCCATACAAACTGTCAGGCACATATCAAGCTCCATGGGTATACAAACTTCGGTCGAGCCGAAGTTAGCTTGCCTCTATTTTTTTATTTATCTTTCCGCCCCCATAACTTTACTCCAATATCGATTAGAAGACTACAAATTTTAGACAGTGAGTTTCTCATTGATGGTAACAACATATTTAAATTTGGTGCTGATCGGAGTGGGGGCAGTTTTTGTATGCTTATGCTGCTATGCCCTTTGTTAGCTTTTAGTAAGGCTGCAAAATTATTCGAAGCTGGATTCATAGATTGTCAATTTTTGCCTCCACATTCGGTCAAAATTTAGAAATATATCTATACTTATTAAACTGTAGGTCCGACAGACTGACTGATATATTATCAACCCACAGCCTAAACTCTTAATCTTAGACATTTAGTTTAGTTAATGTACATTGCACATTGGGGAAGATTTCGATGTTGGCATTAATTTAGCTGAAGGAGATAATACGTCGCTTTCTCTTTTATGTGGGCAGCCAGTTAGGGGCACACCGCGAGGGAAGTTTGGTGCCAAACTAGCGTTAACCACAAGAGCTTACAGTCTTCAACTCAATACAGGATTCTCTCTTACTTAAAATTCAAGCACCATACCGGTTTACCGAAATTCAGGTACAGATGCGGAAATAATATTAAAACCAAAACAGAACCTTTTGCAGAATGATAAGTTTCGGTCTTGATATGATTTCCAGGTAAAAGTGGCTGTTTACACAAAAAGAACGTATTTATAAGATCAAAATCCAAAGCCAACCAAAGTTGTACTAGAGCAAAGGACTCCAGGACACCAGCAAGTGTGGTCAGTACCCGAACCAATAATATAATAAGTAAAGTTTTATTGATTTTTGTTGCACGATGTTAAAAAGTTTGTAAGCTTCTTTTCTTTAGAATATTTTCTTGGTTTTAGCCACACCAGCTGCCTCGACTCTCTCAGTTGGGGCACTGGCCATGCCAGCAGTCTCATTCACGTTTGGTGGATACGATTTGGCCGAAAACACATGCGGCTCTTCAGAGAAACCGCTCATCGGCTTCGGTGGCTGCAGTTGCAAACGCTGCTCCTGCTGGATGGGCAGCTGCCGCTTCTGGACACTTTTTTGGCACACGGCTTTTTCCAAACGATGACCAGACCCACGCATCTTCATAATGTAACCGCCACGAGCTACGCGCTTAATGCTAACCTGCATTACGATCTTCAGCATGGCTCTCGTATAAAGGAAAGTAAGCGAATTGAATGGAACTATAATAAATTTTGTTTTAAAATCTACCCAGACGTAAACTGTATGAATATTGGAGTTATACTGTTAAAGGCTAAACCAAGGCATACTAAACTAGGTAGGCTCACTCACTCTCTAGCTCTCTTGACAACTTGTTAAATTTCAGTCAGTAAGCAACTGTTGTAGGCAAAGCATCTCCGCGGACGTATTTTTTGTGTTTTACTTAGTAGCTTAGTAGGCTTTGTATTGAAATATATTACTCTTTCGCTCTCGCTCTCTTTGAAACAAATATTCGGAGTTCTGAGAGAGCGAGTTAGCCTACCTTGTTTAGTATGCCTTGGGCTAAACAACATTTGGCCAGCAAGTTGTGGCATATAACTCAATGATGGAGATGAAACCAAATCGTATTTTGGTTGTTTTTTTTTTTTTTTTTTTTGTTTGCTCGTCGACTTGAACGAACATAATGATTGAGACACCCCCTTTGCAGCAGAATCCAATAAGCCTTATGCTTGCTAGATCTTAGCTTGAGCTACTTATTTTGCAAATTCACAGTTTGGAGCAAACCGTAAGTATATTTTCCATTACAATCTTATACATCGAATTTGATATTCTACTTTTCATGAATACTACTTCTTGAAATTTTGGATGTCTTCAAGCTGATCTGAGAAGTTTGGTTAACGTCGCTAACCGTTGAGTCAAGCTTTTTCAAGTGCATCAAAACTTCGGCACAGACGAGAAGTTAGCCTTGCCTTTCTACATAATTTAATTTTAATTTGCATTTTATATGTTCGTTTTGCTTCATTTTTTAAGAGTGTACATCAATATTTCAACTACTCCTTTTGGAAAAGTCATAATTTCTTGTTGAGTTTTTTTTTAAACAAAAAAAGTAATCATTATTGTTGAGATAAAACTTAATTATCAAGAAAGTATAATACTGGTATAAAACTTTTTCTTCTACGGCTATTCCAAGTGGGTGATTTTTTTATTTTGACTAAAAATACACAAAATAATCATTATTTACGATCCCTGATTTGTGTTCTATAGTCCAACCAAAGAAAACGCACACCATTTTCATCTCTTCTACTTCGAACATCATCTTTATTTTAATAAAGTCCCCTTTTATCAAGCCATTTCCTGATCCGTTGATAAAAACACTACGTTACCAGCTCTAAGGCAAATTAAACAATTAATTTTTAGAAATATTAGAAAAGAGAGGCCCGACTTCAAAGTGCCCTGTACAATTGAGACACACATGCACACTCACACACATCCCTAGAAAGTGGAAAGTACAGAAGCTGGTCCTTATTCCCAAACCATCCAAGGCACTGGGAGAAGCCGCGTCATACAGACCGATCTGCTTAATCGACTCAGCTGGAAAAGTCTTGGAAAAAATCGTTAGCACACGCTTAGAGCACGCTATAGCCGCATCTGGTGATCTCTCCAAGAACCAGTATGGGTTCAAGAAGGTGAGACCTACAGTCGATGCCATCCAGAAGGTAGTGAGCACTGCCGCGAACGCGATCGAGGGTACCAGATGGAGAAACGGCAAGAAGGAGTACAGCCTAGTTGTTACACTAGATATTTATAGCTCGGCTAGGTGGATCTGTATTCTAAGGGCCCTGACAAACTTTGGAGTCCCCTTATACCTGCTCCAGATGATCCGCAGCTACTTCAGCAATACCAGCAATACCGATACCAGTACACGTACTGAGACGTACGATGTGACCGGAGGTGTTCCGCAAGGATCCGTTCCAGGTCCTCTACTATGGAACGCTATGTACGACGGCATCCTGCGTCTTTCTCTAACCCCCGAGAGTGCAAGTCGTCGGATTTGCGGACGACGTAGCTGTGGTGGTAGTGGGTTTTGCAGGTAGAGTTGCTGTGCAACCAAGTTATCAGACGAATAGAGTCATGGGCTTAGAACTAGCTCCCCTCAAGACTGAAGCTGTCCTCATTAGCAGCCGAAACGAGAGCGCAAGTTAAAGTCGGCTCCAACCGAATTCGATATACCCGTTACTCATGAAATAACATGTTTAATAGTGTTCCTGCGTTCCATAGGGTGAACATCTGAAAAGTATGCAACACTTTTTTAACTCGGCTATTTCTCACATTTTGCTCATAACTTGAGAACCAGTCATCTGATTTTTATCATTTCTTCGGCAAATTTATTCATTTTGCTAATTACTATCTCTAAAAGGTACGAATCGTCTATCTTTAAAACTGTAGGAGATATAACGTTTTTTCCGAATTGCGGGGGCGGGAGTGGGCGTGACCAAAATTTGAAATAAACTTGATCTGCGTGCAGATAAAAGAAGCATTTGTCTCATACATGTGAAACCTCTATCTCTTACCATCTCTGAGATCTAGGTGTTCATACAGACAGACGGACGGACGGACATACATTTGCACGACTTTAGTATACCCTTTTTACTCCATGAGTAACGGGTATAAAAATTCGCAGGAACGGCAGCAACCGTGATGCGCAGCACTTTAGTTCAGTTCGTGTGGGAGCTCACTTCACGGCTATAACTTGTTATCATTTATAAGTGAAAAAATTTCGCATTAGTATAAAGTTTTTACTCAATATATATTTAGTAAATATTATTTACAAATTGTCTTGGTTATATAAAAAACAATTTTTTCAGAGGAAAAAATTACAATATATACAAAAAATACAAATACAAAAAAATCAAAATTACAAAAGTTATATTTAATGCACGCCAAAGGATCCGAAGTTTTTGATATTACTCATACGCAATGTTGCCTGTAATCTATTGTGAAAATGTTTTCATATGGTAAGCCAGGGAATCACACCGGAATCGTATACCAAAAAGAGCCGATTCAAACTTAGAACCGGAACTTTTTTTCTAATTTTCTAATTTTTAGAATCGAAAAGAACCTAAATATAGTACCGGTACAGTTTCGGTTCTTTGAAAAGAATGCATTCCTATGTGGCACTATTTTGGAACACACTGCGCAAATTGTACTAAACCGATTTAAATGTGCGGAACATCTACCAAAAGAGTTCCATTCTTTCATATGAGAATTGCTTTTACACATCTGGTAATTTTCACCAGCTATTGGCACCAGCTGTGATTACATTTTAGAATAAATGTGGCTACTGTTTCAATCTTAAAATATCAGGTCTGTTCTCAGTTCCACTTCGGTTTTCGTATAAGCGTATGTATTGGCCATTTCACTCTTACAAATTTGAATAGAATTTGTAAAGAAAATTTGTGGTTACTAGATCAAGTCTTCATTTTTCTACGAATTGAATCGACTTGCCATTGTTTCTGTCGGTGTCAACTGCTTGAGCAATTCCACTTTTACTGAAAGCGGATCTAGTAACCGTAGATATAAGTGACACTTTCCATACAATCTTATTAACATAGTGTTCAAAGTACAATCGTTTATACGAAAACTGAAGTGGAATTGAGAACAGGCCTTTATATTGTTATTTAGTATTTTTTTTACGGTAGACAATAAAAAAGGTCAAAAATCGAAATTCCATTTTCAAGTGACCGTCATTGTGTTAAATTTTACTGCAACATTGTGCGAAAAAACGCTGTTTAGCTAGATGAAGGCCTTAGGGGTATACCTTCAGAAAATTTTGTTTATTTGCTTAAACATTCTTTTAGGTTCTTATAAACATCCTGTAAAACTTTCAAGCAGATCCGGAAACATGTTTTACACACAGAGAAAAAAAAAATTCAAAAGCTACACTGAAATGTAGAATTTCTACACGTTTCATTCGGGATTTTCAACCCATTACTTTTGTGTAGCTTTTCTACACGCCGCGTGTGGCATTCTGAATTCAAAACGCCACGTGCAGCTTTTCTACACGCCACGTTCAGTTTTTTCATTTCAAAATGCGGCGTGCAAAAAAGCTACACAAAACTAATGGGTTGAAAAACCCGGTCGTGTAGAAATTCTACATTTTCGTGTAGCTTTCCAATTTTTGTTTACAAATTTATATTTTTATAACCTGTACCCATTAAAAATGGGTAAAAGGGGATCATGAAATTGTGCAAATGTATGTAATAGGGAGAAGGAAACATTTCCGACTCTATAAATTATATATATTCTTGATCAGCATCAACAGCCGAGTCGATTTTGCCATTTCCGTCTGTCCGTCCGAAGTTATTCACGAAACAAATTTTTGATTTGAGTTATGTCAACAAAAATATACAAAAAGCTGGCCCTAATTCCAGTTTCATTTGAGAAAATAATTGATTTATTAGTTATCCATCATTGCTCGAAACATTTCCAGTAGTCGAAAATTTCAAATGAATTTGGTAAGTAAATTTTCTTTCTCTTCAAACAATGCCTTATCTTTAATTTATACAGAATCGCCATCCTGTTGGGTCCTTATTCTAAAATGTGTTATGGTGTAAGATGCAGAATTGAAGAAAAAAGGAAATATTTGCAAACTTAAACCCTTCAGCTGTGCATTGTTTATATTTTCCGCGAGCTTCTTGCGCAGCTGAACCGGTAACAATGATGTCTTCTTGCAGGCGAAGGCACCAGTTGCCTTCGTGTGGTTGACATTCCTTTTTGAAATTGCTCTGGTTCAGTTTTAGTCAAATGATATTTGGATGGAAATTTTTGGCGATTTTATTTTTTACTCACTTTGACACAAATTGTTGGAGAACTGCTTAACGGATTTTGAAAAGCTAACACCCATCCGGTTTTTACATTTATTAAAAATAATTTTTATTTCATCGACACAGATTTCGAAACTTTAAATGCGATTATCTCGGAACCACTTTTTCCAAAATGGTTTATACAGGGGTTTAGAAATCTCTAGAGATTTGCGTATAAACGATTGAATGATCGAACTAAACTAGGACTACTTTACTTGCGAAGTGTCAAGAATCAGACCGCCTACTAGATTATGTGGAAGGAAAACCGTACGCTTCAAATCAACTTGGCTTTGAGCAGGCGGTTTCAAATCGCTCAACTTTTGTCATCTAATCTAGTAGCCGGGCATATTTTAGCCTTTAACTTATAAATTTAACAGCTTTAATATGAAACGATAACGTTTATACGAAAACCTCTAGAGATTTCTGGGACACACCCGATACTGGCGCTTGTACTGCAAACTTAAGCCCAAAGCCTAAAAGCGCGCAATTTAAGGACCAAACCTGAAAGTATGCAACGAATGTTACGACTCCCGTTTTGCTTGTCGCTGTTGCTGTAATCTGGCAGCAGACTATTAATAAACATAATTATTACATTAGCCGCTACTCATAGATTCATAGCGCTGCAAAATTATACCTACTAATTTTAAAATAGAGAGAATATTATTTTCAGTATTTTTTTTGTCGTTATCGAATATCGGCTGTCGGTATGGTAAGCCAGCACCCCCGCGAAGAGAAAATTTCGGTTTAGCCAGAAACCTTTCGTTCATAACCTAACTGCAAAAAAAAAAAGTTACCCACAGTCGAGTGCAGCTCAAAATAAACATTTGTGGCTAAAGATTTTGGAAAAAAAAGAAGCCAACCTTCTTCTTGACGGCTCGGGAAAAACGGGTTCAAAAAAGGGCCATTTTTTTTTTTTTCTTACAAGTAACAGGGTAGTTTGAAAAAGAAAATAAATCCAAAATCAAAAATGGAAAATGAACGTGGCGTGGGTGTGGCATAAGGAAATAATTTTTTAATTTCTGCTGCAAATTTACCTACATCGGTAAGCGTACATTTTCTTCTGCAAGCTTTTGGAAGCTAACCCTCCTTTTTCAACGTAGAGTCCCGAAAACCTACATAAAAGGCAAAAGGAACATAGGTCCACAAGCCGCTGGTTAAGCCACTCAGGCCGCCGCCTCAGACAGCAAACCTTTTAGATGTGCCAGACAAAAGTAAATATTATTGGGCATCCAATTGGCTCCAAGCTAATTACCTTTTTCGTGGTACTTTTTCTTAAAAAAATAAAGGTCTGGCTCCAAGTTTCCAGTTGCTAGCAACAGAGCTACAGCTCACCATCGGCCAGAGATCCAGAGCTGATCAACTGACTAAAACTAAATTTCAATTTAAAAAAATAAAAATAAAAAAAAAAATAAGAAAAAAGAACCACAATAAAAATCAATGACACATAAGATCCGCCCTCAGCGACGAGCCAGCAGTGAAATGCGTTGAAAGTTGCTATGCCAAACTACGTAAAAAGCCACCCATCGAATCTAGTGCAGTAAAATTAATTGAAATCAGAATTTATAGTGCCCAGTGCAGACCCTGGAGCTGCCCCAGGAAACACCGAGAAACTCCACCCAATAAGCCAATATTTACAATAGGGCCCAAGCCAAGTAAAATTGCGAGCAAAGAGAGACATATGTGCCAATTGAATTAATTTTGTTTGTGCTAAAGATGTCGAAAGGCCCCTGCTAACGTAATCGAAGTCTCTGCTAAATTTTGTTCTATAGTCTTTTTGTTGTGTTCAATCCAAATTGGCATGGGTGATTGATTGCAAGCAATTGCAAGCAACATTTCACAGCTGATCATCGGAGAAAGATCTTTCGCCGATGGATCCAAATAAACCGTAAGTGTCTGCCCACAGGGCTATAAACATTAATTCATTTTAGAAGAGTACGAGCCGTTAAGCTAAGACTCCTTTGCTCTTGCAAAATTTGTATTGGATTTAGTTACTCTTAAACCAATGAGAAGAGAAATTTTGTGACCAAACATGATCAACACCTACCCATTAAGATAATCCCAATTGCTGCGCCCAATTTGTAAAAACAGAATTAGCACCCTGCTCTCTTCAGACGCGTCTCTGGTCATAATAAGAGCAAGCTTTGCCTCATTGATGGTGTGAGCGCAGGCATGGACCGCCGTTAAGCCGCTGCACAGGGTCGAATCGGTGTGTGAAATGGTTATAGATATAACACCTAAAATAAACGAAAGGTATCGTGTAATCTAAAACAAAGTTGAGAATGGAATAAAAGTTAGTTGGCCAAATACTGGTTTTTAAAAGCGGTAGAGTCCGTCCATACGTCCAGCGCGTTGCTGACAGAGTTTAAGCTCATTCAAGTTTAAAGCACGCAAAGCCGCAAAAGCCGCAGACAGGATAATATAATCTTTTAATACAATTTTATTATTTTGACATATATTACAAAACACACAGACACGCACAATTAGTTGCTCCACAGAAGACTATTTTTTAAGTTTTCGTTAGGGACCACACGAAAAACACAATTTAAACAACATATGAATATTATCAAGAAAGCTTCATTTATTATCTACATACCTGCCTTTTATCATATTGGCAAAATTTTGTCAATTACACGAGCAAGTCCTCAAGTTAAAAATAGTGCGCAATTACGCAACAAACTGACCGATAACGATAACAATTCAGGGTTCAAAACTACGAATATTACCGATTCTTGTACATAGACTAGTATTTTTAAGGTGTATTATTAAAAATGAGTTTTGTTTCCATGAAATTTTCGACTTTAGAATTATTTGGGAATTCGACCACACGCGCTGGCGAAGAAGCGAAACCAAAACAAACCAAGATCTCTGCTTACAGTTACGTGCGAACCTTTAACTAAAACAAATTACTGACCCAGCACAATGCAGCTGATCAAGTAGAGCACAGTAATACTTCGCTTAAGATGTCGCCAAAGAACCAAATTCTTTTCAAATAAATATCTGCAAATGTTGCCTTTCATTTAAATTCCCTTTGCCGTTTATATTATTTCCTAAATTTATTTCTTATATTTAATATCTTTATTTAAATGGTGAATTGTCGTGCACTCTTTAATTTACAGTTACTCTTATCAAATTTCACTTGCGCTTAGGACAGTTTTTTTTTTAGTTTTCGGTCATTGTAAAGAGTTTCCTTAATCAAGTATACGCCAGTTTGAGCAAGAATATCCACTAAATAATTTTAGCTTTAATTAATTTTAGATTCTTTAGAGTAAAATTTTGTATAACCGCCAGAGAAACAATGAAGTCCAACAATAAATTTATAATGAAGATGAATTAAATTTTTCTTTTGTCCGGAAATCATGCGGAACTTAAGTGTTCTAGGGATCACTCCTGCAAGCAGTGATCATGGTAGGGTGGGGAAAACGGCCTCCAGACAACACCTCAGGAGAGCCTAAACACGCCATGTACTTCTAGGTCAACTCTCTCCTTCTTTTCTTTTCTTTTTATTTCTTTTCTGTGCTACACTTTCTGTGCCTTTTGCCTTGCTCCAGGACTAAATAATAGGGAATCCTTCCTAAAATCCTACCAACAACCCGTGAAGTTTTAAAATTAAGTAAGTCATCGAGGTTGTAGCCTGCGGTACGATTGGTGAACCTCCCCCACATTGCCGACGAAATTAGCCGGATCCAGCACGGGCACACCATTCTGGTGTGAACTAGGATATTTTTGATCAGTCAACAAATAACGGAGCTAGGACCAATACAGTGGGAAAAAAAAGTCGGTTTTCAAAATCTTGAGTTTGAAACCCCTTAACTTCGCCATTTATTGACCGATCCAAAATACCCTAGTTCACACCGGAATTACATCAATTCTTAACAAAACGCCGTCTTCTGTTTCAAGTTCTCAAAAGTTTTTTGCAGCCATGGGCCTTTGTTTTAGTTTTTGACTAATTTTGAACAGGAATACAACAACAACCGCAAAAAACAACAACAAAAAATAGAGGCAGGCTAACTTCGGCCGACCGAAGTTTATATACCCTGAGCTTGATATGTGCCTGACAGTTTGTATGGCAGCTATATATATAGTGGTCCGATTTAAAAATTTTGGTGAAATGATGTAAAATCATTGAAAACTTATTATACGGGCGTTGGGAGCGATAACATTGAAAACAAAAAAAGTTTTTCTCACCAAGACTTTTTTCAGACCTAACTTTTGTATGGCAGCTATACTATATAGTTGTCCGATTTTGACAAGGCTTGGTGAAATTATGTGAAATCATTAAAAACTTATAAATACCAGCGTTGGGAGCGATAACATTGAAAACAAAAAGTTTTTCTCACTAAAACTAGTTTTTCAACTGATCGTTCCTATGGCAGTTTAGTAAAGCAACCGGTCCCGGCCGGTTCCGACAAATGTGCAGCGTATTTATACCAAAAGACTTCTTGCAAAGTTTGGTTAAAAACTGACGGAGGAGATAGCATAGAAACAGACGGACGGACAGACGGACGGACAACGACAGACGGACGGACGGACAGACGGACAGACGGACTTGGCTATATAACTCAGCGGCATTGATCAAGAATATATATCTTTATGTGGTCGGAGATGCTTCCTATGCGTTACAAACATCCGACAATTTTAATATACCCTCTCCAAGGGTATAAAAACAAACATTTCTAAAAACATACAGGTATACAGGTGAACGACTTCGGACGACTGTAACTTAATATGAGAAATTCTTCAGTAAAGAATCTTCTTTCCGATCGTTCGATTGGATTTAATCTATTTTGCTCTAGTCTGCAAAAATTCCAGGAGTCCTCTCCCTATATCGCCAAAAACATTAAAATTACCCCAACTCGTATAGATCGGTTGTATAGCAGCTACCTGTATTTAAAATAGTGTTTTAAACGTAATCAAATTTGGTGACGCGTGTAAGGAGTAGAAAATATGTGCACAAGCCGAATTTTACTTCAATAGCCAACAATGTTGGTGTATGTCGGCCAAATGGGTTGAAACGAATATTGGCGAACAACACAAAACACATTTGGGGCAAATATGTATTAAGAGAGTTTGTGCCGAGCAAAATTCAGCTCTGTGACCATAGTGCGGTGCTACGATTAGACTTGCTCGATGCCTATTGGTACACGATAGCGTAAAAATGATTACTTTTACCTGTAATCATACGATGCTGGAGTCACTCGTGCAGGTCTCTAATATGTATGTACTTGTACACCATCAAACGGACGTAAGCTTCTCAACTAAGCATCTGCACAAAGTTTAAGTTTATTTAGCACCTTTACCAGGAGGACAGAATGAAAAAAGTGGAGAAAAAATCCGCAATCGATTTGGTCTTGAGCAGCAAAGAAAAGAAAGAAAAGGCACAACGTCAACCTGAGCGACAGTCGCCCTTTCATTGTTTTAACATGTGAGCGACATTTGATTTATGAACACCAAAAGGAGCCGCATTTGACCGCATTACACTTTGGCGAACAGTGTTGCTCAATTAAGCTATTTTCCCCCACCTGATCTAGCTAGACTGTTGAGTTGTAAGCAGAAAACTACGCAGATTAAGGTCTTTTATTAACAAAATTGGCGAATTGCGATTGTGTGCAACAAAATCAAATTGTTTTCGAATCGTTACAACGAGAAGTTTTGCAAGTGCTTGTGTTCAAATATCGAAGCTTATGAAGTTTCTTACGAAAACTCACTTTCCGGTCGTATAACAGGCATAAGATATAGTCATCCGATTTGGATCAAGTTTTTCATATCTGCTTTAATAACTTAATAATTACTAGACAGCGGATTATATGCAACTTTTTAAATGAAGACGGATTGAGGTGAAAATTTGGATTTGGACTAATTAAATAACCCACTTTTCATTAAAAACTGCATATTTAATATATGCAAAATATGTAAAAAAAATATGCAAAATATGCAAAAAATATGCAGAAAATATGCAAAATATGTAAAATGTATATAAAGTAAATATTACTATAAACGAGAAAGGCAAGGCTAACTTCGTCCGGCCGAAGCTTTTTTTCTACACTTGAAAACGATTGTCTGAACGGTTAGCGACTTCGACCAAAATTCGCAGATCAGCTTAAAATCATTTAATATTACCCCTGACCGTGATTGAGAGCGGTAATATTGAGAAAAAACCAGCTTTTCTCATTAAAACCCATTTCTCTACCGATCATTTGTATGGCAGCTACAAGAAGTAGTCATCCGATCCGGTTGGTTCAGACATATTAGCAGCGTGCAGACAAAAGAAGACTCTGTGCAAAATTTCAGCTCGCTAGCTTCAAAACTGAGGGACTAGTTCGCGTAGAAACAGACAGACGGACAGACGGACGGACGGACAGACTGACAGACGGACGGACAAAGTTTAATAGACTCAGCTCGTCATGCTGATCAAGAATATGTATACTTTATGTGGTCGGAGATGATTCCTTCTATGCGTTGCAAACTTCTGGGCAAAATTATAATACACTTATCAAGTGTATAAAAATAGATAATTGACCAATATAGACGGTTAAATAGAAGTTGAAGACCGAACGATCAAAAAATCTCCAAAGATGAACATTTTTCATACAAGCTTATAATGGTCCAACACCGCAAAATTTGTCAAAATTTCATTTGAGTATTTAAAAAATCGCAGACGTTGGCAAATGCAAGGGGTACAGTGAACGTTCTAAAATATTGAGAAATTTTTATATATTTCATAAAACCTAAGATTATTATTATTATTTGAGTATCTCCGAAAGAGCAGGCTTTAACAAATAAGAGGCGTAGATTGAATGGTCCAAAATTTGCCAATTTTTCGTATGACCTAAGATTATTATGAAGATTCAATGGATGGCAATGTAGACGGGTAAATAGGAGGTGTAGATGGAACGGCTCAAGGAATCGCAACATTTGCGAATTTTTCCTACCACCAAAGATAATTTTGAAGTCTAAATAGACGAGTAAATATAGAAAGTGTTAGACTTACTGCCAAAAATTAATATTTGAGGTTGGATTTTTCGCTAAATTTGCAAAATTTGATAAGTTTCGGGAATTATCTAGATGGCGATTGTAGACGCGTAAATGGCTCGATACTTCGGTCCAAAAAGTCGCGAAATTTTATATATAATGTGGGTCAAAATCGATAGACTGTCAAAAAGATTTAATAGTTCGCAACTAAAGACGGCTAAAAAGGAAGTGATTGTCGATCGCCTTAAAGAATATTAGTTTAATTTTAATATGAGTTTAGATTGACACGAAGACGTGTAAGCCGACTGCTAATGGAAGAAAGATCATACAGGCCAAAAAATCGAGTGGTTTCGGAAAAAAATTTTATAAGCTTCATTTTGTGTTTAAAATTTTTAAGGGTGTGTACCTCATATGGAAATATGTATTTCAAAACAGTTTAATGGCAAATCCTTTAGCTGTTTTTAAATCAAACGTGATTTTTATCACTGATTTTCTGTTGTTGACTTTTAATAACCATAGCCTAGTAGGATAATAATTGATCTGAAATATGTAATTTCATATAAAATAGGTTTTTGCATATTTTGCATATTTTAATATGCAAATATGCAATTTATGCAAAAATGTTTTTAGCGGACTTAGATCATATTTCAATAAAAATAAGATGTGTGCAATCAGAATTTAAATCGGACATGCGGTTCAAAATATGCAAATATGCAAAATCCGCTGTCTAATAATAACAGCCGATATTAAAAACGCTCACATTGAAGAAAAAAGTTTCTGACCTATTCGAAGCGTGCAGTAAAAAGAAGAAATTTGTGCAAAATTTCTGCTCGACTAGTTCGCTTGGAAACAGACGGAACGACGGACGAATGTCAATCAACTCAGCTCGGTGCGTCTCAGAAACAAATGACCGGCGAGTTCTTAAACCGTAAATATTTCGCAAACTAGGCAACAAAGAGAGAGAGTTCAAAGCAAAGGTATTGCATCCCCATAAAACGCGTCGACATGATGGACCATTTCTGAATCCAGATACGCGTTCAGCACAAAAAATACGAAAATCTTGAATCGACATCAAACCTTCAATATACTAAAAAAAAAGTCTAGTTTTGTTGCCTTGTGTTAAATTGCAGAGTGTTTTTGACCGATACTAGGCATTATTTTTATTATCTCTAAGTATTTGTAAGAGCATTTACTAAAACATTTTTTTGGCCAATTTTTTTTTAGCCTTTTTTTTGCAGTCGTCAGCACTGGTACAGAGTGGGTCAGTCCCGTCCAATCGGCCTATGACTATAATTAAACACTGCAGGCCGATGTTGGCGCAGTTTTTCATTTGTCCAGTTCTAATTGAAAACACGCCGCAGTGTGTCTAAAGTCAAGGGGTAGAAATATGGGATACCGCTTAACGCGTGTACACAAGAACATATGTAGTACACACGTATGTACAAACAAATATATATATCCCAGGGGGGAGGGGTGTAGAGTGTACTGCAGTGATAAGCGATGATAGCAAGTACCGCTTCCAATGTGTTCACTTTATGTGGTTGTTTTGATTTTGGTTTGCCCAATAATTCCTGCAACGTACATACCCATTCCATACCTCATCAGTCCCAGGCAGCGAAATGAACAAAGCCAGGAGAGAGAGAGAGAGAGAGAAAGGGAAAGGGAAAGGGAAAGGGTTTCTACCGGCTGTAGCACATCCATAGGCGAAACGTGACTAGGCCAATGTTGACGTCGCTAACGCTCTGTTGACGTTGATGTGGGCGCAGGGTAGGTTAGGGAAGCAGCGGCACGAGGCCGCTTTTTTCATGCTTCTGACAGCAAATTGAAGTGCGCCAAGTTTGACTGGCTAAATTTACACACAACGACTCACACATTCAGGCACACAAAGCTCTATGTTACATTGGTGCGATATGCCTATATTTAGTGACAAACGCTCACGGCATCGCTTCATTCATGATGCAGTTGGGTCACGTGCTCTGGCACCAACACACGCTCTGCAATCGGAATGCCAATGCAGATAATTCGCTAAATGTGCATGGAACAACTATTGATCTGAGGCTGAAACGGGATGACAGCCCATAAGTGTGCTACACTATTATGGGAGGGGCTTTACAACTTTTTTTAAGTTTAATGTTATATAACTCTAAAATCTGCAAAAGGTTCATTCCGGAGGTTCGAACCCATCGTAAAGTATAAGGTTAGATTCTTCGAAACCAGGGAATCAATCCGATACCTTAAATTTTGCGTATCCGAATAGAACCGAAAAGAACTGTACCGGCACAGTTTCGGTTTTAAGTTGAACAACTAGACTGCAAGGCGAGCACTAAGTTTTGGAGGGAATGTAACGCAATTTTGCTAAATTGTGCATTTTTATGTGGCGTTTTCTCGGACTACTATAATACTACTCTCACCTCTCAACAGAAAATAACTTGGGTAACTAGTTTGGCAGATATGTTTCAGAGTTGTTATCCATTTCTGTTCAAATGCATCTAAATAAGAAAAACAGATACAATACCCCAGAAGCAGCAGCTCTTACTCTTTCTTTTGCCGAAAACTTGGAAACGGCTGAAACCAATAGAGCCCATGAAAAAAACTAGATTCTGGGGGTACACAAAGAACATTAGCAAATAAACATAACAATAAATTAGCTCAAATAAATATTTTGACTTGCTTAGCTTTGGTTTTCAGCCTTTACGTGGGTTTCGGTTAGAGCAAATATGTAAAAGTTCCATTTATATTAATGGTCTTTCCCGAAATATATATTCCCCGAATTTTTCACCTACATAAAGAACTTTGACATATTTGCTCTAACTGAAACCCACGTAACGGCTGAAAACCAAAACCAAGCAAGTCAATATTTTAGCGGTTTTGATTTACATTGGAAACCAGCTACGAGATCAAGCCGCTTTGAACGGGCAAGCGGAGCACGTTGGGGCAGCAAATTCCGCGCCAAAATTGATTTTTTTTCAGATATTGAAGAAAGCTAAAATGCAACTTGAAAGATGATTAAATTTAACGTAATAATCAAAATAGAAAAATAGTCTAGGATATTTGGTTCTCCCACAACACAAATTTAAAGTTCACCTTTCGAACTCGATTTCAAGAAATTCATAAAATAGGGCAATTTATTTGTACGTTCGCAATCGTTGTTCTTGAATATGAAACTTTTATGCGGATATGTGGCGATTGGAAGTATTACTTTTGACTATTCTTAGTTCATTAGTATAAATAAAATTTTCATAAAAAAAATTTAATATTTTTTTTTTAATTTTTGGAAAAAGGTCCAAAAAATAACATTTTTTTGCTTATTGTTGGACATAAAGTAATCGCCCGCGCGCGATCGCTCTTTGAAATAAATTTTAAAAAATAGTTTCAACATTAAACTTTATGTCCTGAAAAAGTTAACGTGCCCTTTTTGCCTTTTCTGAGAAAATTGAATTTTAGTAAGTGAAGTCATTTTCAAAATTCAAATATCGCCAGCCCTGGAACATTCGCGCGCATGTTGAATGTCATCAATCAGCTGTTCTAACATCTGGTTTGTTTGTTTACTTTCTTGATATTTGGGAGTAGATTAAACTTAAAAATTCTTTTCTATAAACAATAATGGAAACTAAAGCAGGAAGTGTTTAACTTAGTAGTGTTTTTGCCTGACGTGAAATGGCAAGGGTGGCAAACCAGGTCGGTAGAGGACAAGCAAATTTTTGCCCAGACAAAAAATCCAATTCAGAACGAGTTCAAGGAAAAACTAGGCTTATTTATTGATCTCAAGAAATCTGGATTTGGAACTGACTGCAGAGATAACTAGGATAGACATCGATTTGCTTAAGAGAATGCACACTATATTAATAGTTGTTTCATGAAACTATGATATTAATATAGAAAAATTCAAAAATTACGCCTTAGAGACTGCTAGGCATTTCGTAAATTTGTACCCTTGGTACAATATGACGCCGACTTTGCATAAATTTTTTATTCGTGGCCCGGAAATAATTAATTATGCTTTGCTCCCAATTGGTCAATTAACCGAGGAGGCCCAGGAAGGACGAAACAAAGATTTCAAGCTTTACAGAGTATATTTTTCGAGAAAATGCAGTCGGAAAAAGTGCAACCTCGATGTTCTGAATAGAATGTTCATTACCTCGGATCCTCTAGTATCGATGCATTTCAAGAGACAAGAAAAAAAAATAAATCAAATGCCAAAATCAGCTTTAAATCGGTGGTGGGCTTGGTTTACGTTTTTGCTCATATTTTGAGAACCGTTCATCCCATCTTTATCATTTCACAAATCGATTGATTTTGCTATTTACTAACTATCTCTAGAAGGTACAAATCGTCTATCTTCAAAACTGTGGGAGATATAACGTTCCAAATTGCGGGGGCGCAAGGGGGCGTGGGCAAAATTTAAAAGAAACTTGTTCTGCGAGCAGATAAAAGAATAATTTGTTCCATACATGTCAAACCTCTATCTCTTACCATCTCTGAGATCTAGGTGTTCATACAGACAGACGGACGGACGGACTTATTACGCATTGCTTGCAGCTTGCGCCCGCGTGTGTTTGTGTGTGTGTGTGAGGGCGTGTTTTTAAATGCGGTTATGTGTATGTAAACGTGTGTGTGTGTTTGTCAATTGTACAGGGTATTTCGAAGTCGAGCTCCTCGACTACAACGGTCTTACTTGTTTACTCTACGAGTAACGGGTATAACAATAAAAGCTTTAACCCTTCGTCACACCTTTCATACACAGGATGGTCTTGTCTTCATCTTTATAATAACATGCGGAATGGAGATAGCATTGTACCCGATGTATATCCGAGGCTCTTCCTGGAATGCTTATTTTGGAGTACAAAGCATCACTTTCATCTAAACGAAACTAACAACCGTGTTATTATTGGCGATTTAAATGTGCGAATAGGAGAATTGCAACAACCCCTGGAGGAATCTTTGCTACCAGTCATTCCGGGACTAGAATGTTGAAAATCTCAGGATAAATTAATAAATACAAAGGGTACAACTTTTATGGAATTTTGTGATGACTTTGGACTTTCTGTAATAAATGGAAGCACATTTGGTTATGAAAGTGGAAAATTTACCTTTGTGGGTACGGCAGGAAACTCTGTAAATGATCTTTGTGCAGTTTCGCATGACGCCCTTCATTTAGTCAACAAGTTTGAGGTACAAGAAAATATATGGTCGGATCATTTACCCAATGCGTTACAGCTCACCGTTGAGACTATCGAAAAAGAAAACCGACTAGCATTACCTAGAAAGGTCGCATGGATCCCTTCACAAAGAGAACCCTTTCAAAGAAAACTGGACGAGAAATTAGCAACAGTACCGAGATTGGTGGAGAAGATAAACACTGTCATAGATAGCAAGCAATGATGGAAACTCGCTAAGGAGATTAATAACCAACAGTACGTTCCAAGAACAGATGTATCTGCAGAAGAATTTGCGCATCATTTCCAAACCCTTTTGAATCCCAGGCAACTAGCGAATAGCATAGAATATGCCCCGTTTCTTATTGAGAATGCTGAACTGGATGCACCGATTACTAAAGATGAGGTCAAGAATGCTTTACGTAAAGCGAAATCAAATAAAGCGGCTGGAGCTGACAGAGTCCCCTTTGACCACCTGATATATTCCACGGAATCATTCCAAGAGGAACTTGTCGGTGTATATAACCGAATGTTAGTAACGGGTGAAGTGGCTAATGCGTTTGTAGAAACTGTAATCTTCCCGATTCACAAAAAAGGCTGTCATTATGAGGCTAGCAACTATAGAGGAATAGCTTTCATGTACTGTGTGGCCAAATAACTGAGGGGTATAATTGCCAACAGATTATAACACTGGACGCAACAAGAGAAGCTTATTTGCGACAACGTCTACATCCTGGCAGCGGCAGTACATCTTAAACTGGTTGAAAAGAAAACGAGAAGGCCAAGCTAACTTCGTCTTTGCCGAAGTTTAAATACCCTTGCAAATGTTTTAATACCACAGAGTTTACGAACGTCAGCATTAAAACAAACCATTTTTCTGATAAAACCCACTTTTCGACCGATAGTTCCTATGGCAGCTATAAGATATAGTCATCCGATTTTGACCAAAACTTCAAAATCTTTGTAAAAGCGAATAATATTAATAATCGCTGAAGTGGACCTCGTTAACATTAAAAACAAAAAAGTTTTTCTCTCAAAGACTCACTTTTTGACCGATAGTTCCTATGACAGCTATAAGATATAGTAATCCGATCCGGCCGGTTCCGACAAATTAGCAGTGCGCAGTAAAAAAAAACTCTGTGCAAAGCTCGATAGCTTTAAAACTGAGAGACTAGTTTGCGTAGAAACAGACAGACAGACAGACGGACGGACAAAGCTCAATCGACTCAGCTCGTCGCCCTGATCAAGAATATATATAGTTTATAGGGTCGGAAATGAATATTTCTATGCGTTGCAAACTTCTGGGCAAAATTATAATACCCTTTGCAAGGGTATAATTACACAAGAGGAGTTTTCTTTGAGTTATGTTAGAAACAAACCCGCTTTTCATAATGTTCACATCCACAATGACTTCCCTCCAACAAGAACATGTACGAGTGTGCAAATCTCGTAACCAAACAAATCAATAGTTAGAAGTCTTAAAAGGCCAACGATTGTTATGCAAAGCAACAATACAGCATTTCACCATAAACCATAAATTGCACTCTGCTTGCTTCTTCTTTGAAGAAAAATGTTCAAGACTTGCAAGTAAATTGAAACACACGCCGGTTACATCATTGCTATGTAAAGAATCTAGCATATAAGATTTTCGATCTGCCCAATAAATTAGAGTATTCTAACACAGCATCACTTATTTGGCAGAACGTACCTGGTTGCTCCAGCTCATTTAAATTACTCAAACAGACGGACGGAAAGACTTAGGAAATAATGCCGAGTCGAGTCAATATAGCTTTGTCGGTCAGTACGTCTGTCTATATAAACACCTAGATCTCGGACACTAGAAAAGCTAGAGCAACCAAACTTGACATATATACCGCACGAAGATTAAGTCAAGCCGCACCATAACAAAACGTTGAATAACTCCCACATTTTTATACTCTTTACCGAAGGTACATAGAGCAGTAGCGTACGTAGCGTCGTCTATCTTCTAAACTGTAGGAGATATACCGTTGTTTCCAAATTGCGGGGCGGGAGGGGACGTGGCCAAAATTTTAAACAAACTTGATCTGCGTGCAGATAAAAGAAGCATTTGTCCCATACATGTCAAACCTCTATATCTTACCATCTCTGAGATCTAGGTGTTCATACAGACGAACGGACGGACACAGAAGTTATTCACGAAACAATCGATTAATTATCGAAGGCTATCCTACGCAATGCTACTACCGACTAAACCTCTCAGTAACCAGATCAAAGAGAGCTGCTGCTGAAAACAGCTATTTAGAAGATGAGAAATGTCCGCTGTCTGCAGCTGAGATCGCCGACTAATATCTGTAAGTATATAATATCTGTAATATTTTTGGTTACTTTCAAAGCAATTTTTTCGAACTTCCAAGGCACTTTTCTCCAGTTCTACAAAACCGATTTTGATGAAATAATATGCAATCGACGTAGAATTGTCACCATAATGGAACTGCTTTTTTCATTTTTGATTTTAACTTGTTTTTTGCCCAAAAAAGTTACTTCAAACTTTAAACGCGATTATATCGATACCACGTTTTTCGAACTGGCGGCCATGATATCTCCAGTCAGACTGAACCGATTTTTATGATTTAAACTGAAATCGACGCAGAATTGTCACCATTCTGGTCTGAACCTCAATCAATCAAATTTTTACTATTTTTTTTTACACTAAACTACAAAAAAGGGTCAAAAATCGATTTTTAAAATTTTAATGGACGCCGTTTTGTCAAAAATAATCACAAAATGTTTTCGAGGTTCAGACCAGGATAACATCAATTCTGAGAATAACCCCGCTTTAACTTTCATTTCAGAAATCCTGGTGACCTGGAATCTAGGCCGCCAGCACCATAACTTTTTTTTTGGACGCCCACTTTGACGGCCGATAACTTTTGGAACAGCCCTCGCATCGAAGCAATAAAATTTTTTTTTTTTAACAGGAATGTTGGTTAGCGACTTTTCTAATTGTAGAATTTGGTGCTTGCTGGCTCGAGCCCTCATCTGTTTGTAACAAAATAAAAAAACAGAATTGGAAAATCTCTTTGCGTTTTCAAATAAGATTTTTTATACCCGTTACTCGTAGAGTAAAAAGGGTATACTAAAGTCAAGCAAATGTATGTAACAGGCAGAAAGAATAATTTCCGACCATATAAAGTATATATATCCTTGATCAGCATCAACAGTCGAGTCGATATAGACATGTTAGTAATTAGCAAAATAAATCGATTTGCTAAAGAAATGATAAAGATCGGATGAACGGTTCTCAAGTTATGAGCAAAAAAGTGAAATGTTGCATACTTTTCGGATGGTCACCCTAAGGAACGCAGGAACTGTTAACATTTTTTTCATGAGTAACGGGTATATCGAAGTCGGTTAGAGCCGACTTTAACTTACGCTCTCGTTTTAAAAAAGGTAAAAAAAAAACAGCCTCGACATGAGGAATATATTTACTCTGACGTTTTAAAATATTTTCAAGGGTATAAGAACTTCGGCAACGAAATTCGGCAAAAAATATCCACTAAATATTTCTAACTTTTAACTTTTTTTAGTTTACACCAGAATAGTGGGTATTACGAGTGAAAATCTGTCAACAGAAACTTATTCAATTTTTTCAACGATTTTGAAAAAAGTGGTTCTAAAATGAAAAAAAGTCTTAGTAAGAACTTGTTACTAGAATTACTATATAAGTTAAATTAACCTTTATCAAGTTAACATTATGTCAGCACTGCTGACACAGCAATAATTATACCCTTGCAAAGGGTATTATAATTTTGCCCAGAAGTTTGCAACGCATAGAAATATTCATTTCCGACCCTATAAACTATATATATTCTTGATCAGGGCGACGAGCTGAGTCGATTGAGCTTTGTCCGTCCGTCTGTCTGTCCGTCTGTCTGTGCGTGTGTGCGTCTGTGGGTGCGCCTGTGGGCCTCCCCTTTTTTTTTTTTCTACAAAAACTCTTTTCTCAATTTTAAAGCTATCGAGCTGAAACTTTGCACAGAGTCTTCTTTTTACTGCACACTGCTAATATGTCGGAACCGACCGGATCGGATGACTATATCTTATAGCTGCCATAGGAACTATCGGTCGAAAAGTGGGATTTTGTAAAAAAAATTTTTGTTTTTAATGTAAACGCCTTCCGCTTCGACAATTATTAGTTTTATACGCTTTTACAAAGATTTGGAAGTTTTGGTCTAGATCGGATGACTATATCTTATAGCTGCCATAGGAACTATCGGTCGAAAAGTGGGATTTTGTGAGAAAACTTTTTTGTTTTTAATGTAAACGCCTTCCGCTTCGACAATTATTAGTTTTATACGCTTTTACAAAGATTTGGAAGTTTTGGTCAAGATCGGATGACTATATCTTATAGCTGCCATAGATACTATCGGCCGAAAAGTGGCTTTTATCAGAAAAATGGTTTGTTTTAATGCTGACGTTCGTAAACTCTGTTCTATTAAAACATTTGCAAGGGTATTAAAACTTCGGCAAAGACGAAGTTAGCTTGGCCTTCTCGTTTTTGGATATCTTTACTATATATGTATTATCTGAACTTTCGGAATATTTCAGATTTAAAAGAGTAAACGTAGAATAAATTTTAAGCTCGATATCTTCAAGCACAAGCATATAACATTCTTCTAATCTTTACCTGTAAATTGGGGCAAACTTCAGCTACTTAACTGCGGACAGAGCCCCTACTTGCTTAGCCGTCATAAGCAAACAGGCGAACTCAAACATGCATGCACACAACTTCTTGCATAAGGCAAAACGCGCCCAATATTCGGGTACAGTTTTCTATTTTTAATAAAGCAGTTTGTACACTGCTCTGGGCAAGGTTCGCCTTGGGCTGTGATGTGGCAGAAGCAGTCGACGGCAAAAGAAAACTACGACGCAAAAACAAAACGAACCAAGCATTGTGCAACCGGTGGCCTGGCCTACACGGCGTATACGCACTTGCAGCAACTTAAAGGGAAGATTCAACTCTGCCAGTTGGCAAGAGTAAACCGTTTGCTCGAAGAAAATTTAATCCAAAGCCCAGGGTCCAACATTACTTCTTGGCCTTTGAGCGCGCTAAGAACTAATTTTGGACTGCACATGATATAGCATATCAAATACTCAAATGGATCGGTCTTTTCCAACTAAATTAGTCTTCGCACTCACCATTTTTGATTTCAATAATTTTCGAAATGTTCTTTCTTACTTGTCTACATAAATAAATGAATAGTTCAAAATCCTATATCCACGTAGTCTTTGAATTAAAACTCTCACCGATTGTCATTGTGGAGTCATGTGGAGTTCTAGTTGTTTCAGTTAAGTTATAGAATCTGTGCGTACAACATCCCAAATTTTTGTTTGTTTTTCTAACATTTTATACGAAAACCTCAATTAAAGTTAAATTTTAGTATTGGCCTTTCTAATTCAACCAATTGCACGGTATTTTTTCCAAATTACGTACCTTATTTCTACCAACTGTGTTAGCCATGTCGCTTCAACGTTTTCGCCACGATTACGGTTGGCTGATCATCAGATCCCTGAGGAATATCGAGAAACCTCTGACCGCTGACGAGATCAACGTGGAGTTGGCCAAGCGCCTTCGTGTGCCCGCCGCCTTTACTGAAATGCAGGTATCTGAAATGCTAGCCGAGGCAGCAGAGAGCGTTCCGTTTGGTGTCGCCGTAAACAATGGACGTTACACGTGTGCCAGACTGCAGAAGGCCAATCCGCTGGATCTGGTGCACCTTATGTTCAGGGCGCGTCGCAACCTGCCCAGTTTTAGGATCTTGATCGATATGATTGCAGTGTACAAACTGCAGCAGCGCCTCAACGCACAGCAGCTCGAACGCACGGAGAGGGCACGTCTACAGGCGGAGCAGGCCCAGATAACAGCTGAGAGGGAGGAGCAAGCCTTGCAAGAGGTCGAGCAAATGCAAAGCGAGGCTTGGAACGAAGCAACGAATCAAAAAAGCAAAAGTGACCAGACTAAGCGTCAACCCCAATACAAAAGCCACCAGACTCGTCGTCGGCGGCGTCACTAGCATTCGCCAACTGTCCGAGTAGAATCTTCCCTTTTGGCTGCTGGAAGTGCGTATACGCCGCGTAAGCCAGGCCACCGAATGCACAATGCTCTGTCGTAATTTGATTTCTCCGTCGACTGGTGATCCTGCCCAGAGTTGCTTTATTAAAAATATAAAAATGCAAAGCAAAAGGTAGCTGAAATCAGCCTCAATTTACAGGTACATATTTTGGGATAAGCAAACACTTAGACCCCTTTTCTCCAAGGCTGCAAACCTCTAAAATTTTGCAGAAGGTTCGGTTCAGGGGCCCGTTGTAAAGTCATAGGTTCAGTTCGCGGACTGATTCACTGAACCTCTGAACCCTCGGTTTTGGTTCGAACCTCGGTTCGCTTGAATATAGAAGAATAGTTTCGATTTATAAACAGTTATTATATAAAATAATATTCTTCATGTCAATAATGCAATTTTTAATTATCAAATTCATTAGCGGACAATTAGAACTTTTGAACACCGCTTAGTTTTAGTTAATATTTAATGAGATTTAATGATATTAGTGTGTGTGTGAATAAGAGATGTAAATAAAAATGCGCGAGTATCGAGCGTTAAACTAGATAGAGGAACTGGATCCGTGATTGGAACAGGTGAACTAGGACCACCACAAATCTATAACATCATTTACTGAATTGATATTTAATATTTGATTATAGCTTTTAAAAACTTAATTTCTTCGCAATCAGAGGTTAATTCATTTAAAGGTGGATTTTAAAAACTCTCATAAAGAATTTCTTTTTTGATCTTCAGCATGTTTGTAATGTGCTGTTTTGTCATTTAAAAGTTGTCCTGCTCGGTCCATATTCGTCCCTTATCAAGTCAGATAGTATAAATTTCACCTAGAGAAATTTCGTAGGATTGGAGAACTTTTGAATGATACAAGTCAGATTACAAAGAATTTCTATATTTCTATATTGTGTGTGTCGTTGAAAAAACTACTTAATTTGTCGAACCGATCCTAATTTTTCGAAAAAGTGGTTCGGTTCGGGTTCAGGTTCGAAGAGTCAAAAATATTAGGGGTTCGGTTCAGGACCGGTTTGCAGCCTTGCTTTTCTCATTCTCCATTTTATACCTTATACATAAGATAATTCTGAAAAAAAATCTTTCATATCTCAAGCTCCAAGGGCTTATAATCTTCGGTCGAGCCGAAGTAAGCTTGCCTATATTTTTATACCCTGTACCCATTGAAAATGGGTAAAAGGGGATCATGAAGTTGTGCAAATGTATGTAACAGGGAGAAGGAAACATTTCCGACCCAATAAAGTATATATATTCTTGATCAGCATCAACAGCCGAGTCGATTTAGCCATGTCCGTCTGTCCGTCTGTCCGTCCGTCCGTCTGTCCGTCTGTCTGTATGAACGCGTAGATCTCAGAGACTATAAGAGATAGAGATACAAATTTTTGCATGTACATAGGTATAGGCCGTACGCAGATCAAGTTTGTTTCAGATTTGCAAAATTCCCCCCCCTCCTTCCTTAAACCGCAAAAAACTCAGAGCCACAATTTTAAAGTTACAACATCGTCGCTTAATATATATTATCTTAGGCCTATAATCTATCTATTCTGAAAAGCACATTGAAATCTGAGCAAAAACACAGAAGTTATTAACGAAACAATTTTTGCACCCCCCCCCCTCCCCCCACGCTTTGCTAATTACGCATTACGTTTGCTGCTTGCGCCCGCGTGTGTGAGGGCGCGTTTGTGTGTATGTGTGCGTGTGTGTTTGTTTGTGTATGTGTGTGTTTGTCAATTGTACAGGGTATTTTGAAGTCGAGCTAACTCGACTGCAATGGTCTTACTTGTTTTAATTAAGGTGTTTTGAACATTGTCTATATTTTATACAATCTTATAATTTATTTATGCGTCAATAACGTCAAAATAAACAATGAGTACAGTCAATCATTCCTAAGTACGCTTGAATTCTTCTTTTTTTCTGTGGAGAGGGTACCAAGGGTATAAAAATGTTTTGCGGATGACTTTAGAATATTTTGTTGATTTCGTAAAAGAACAAATTGCACTTATTTTGGGAGTAAATTGGGCTGTAACAAACTCTTACTTTGACGAAAAGGATATTATAATAGTTCCAACTGCACTTCAAATATTCCGAAACAGTCTTTTATTTATTTATTTAGGTTTGACAAAGTTCTGTCAACATTACTGGGTACAATTCAAAAAAGACAGTATATTGTTTCTTACATCTAACACAGAAGAGTGAGCAGGAAAAGATGGTAATGCAAATTATAATTAATACACAAATTTCGGAAAGGTTCATAGTGAGCAAAATTTGTTAGGCAAGGCCGTAGGTAGATCGGAGAGAAATTTCTAGTTAGGCACGAAGGAACCGCAAGATTTATTTGGCATAACAGAGCACAAGAGTCAATATCACCTGATAAAAGTTTGTGAATAAAAAGCACACAATGGCACGTCCGACGGTTCTTAAGAGATGGAAGATCAATTAAGAGTAATCTATGCTCGTATGGTGGAAGATGGTTGGTGGGATCCCAGTTGAGGCCGCGGTGGGCAAAAATTAAAAACTGTTTTTGAACTGATTCAAGCTGGTCTTGATATTTTTGGTAATGCGGTGACCAAACACACGACCCATATTCTAGTGTTGGTCGTACCAGTGACACGAATAAATGTTTAGTCAGATACGGATCGTTAAATTCCTTGGCCCATCTTTTGATAAAACCCAAGAACTCCCATAGCTTTGTTAGAGATGACAGAAATATGATTATTGAAGCTTAGTTTAGGGACAAAGCGTATGCCCAAATCGTCAACCACGTAAATGCGTTCGAGGGGTTTGTCATCAATCGTATAGTCGAAAAAATACGGCAGTGTGCGATGAAAAGTCATACATTTACACTTTTCAGCGTTTAGTGGGAGGAAATTAACCGAACACCATGTATGCAGAGAGTTTAAGTCCAACTGAAGAAGGAGAGGAGACATCGGTTCGTTATGAGACAAGCAGAGTTTTAGGTCATCGGCATACATCAAGGAATGTGAGTGAAGCAAGACATTAGGGATGTCGTTAATGAAAAGATAAAACAGCAAAGGTCCAAGATGACTTCCCTGAGGAACTCCGGAGAGTACACTGATGGACTCAGAAAGCGCCGAATTGAAATGGACACGTTGGGAACGGTCTGTCAAATAAGCCTTTATCCAGTTAAGAAGACTTGGAGGAAATCCAAATAAATACAATTTGTGAAGAAGGAGATCATGATTGACAGAGTCGAAAGCCTTGCTGAAATCTGTATAAATTACATCCGTTTGCAGTTTATTAATGAAACCCGAATTCACAATGGAAGTAAACTCAAGCAAGTTTGTAGAAACCGAACGTTTTTTCATAAAGCCGTGCTGAGACTGTGAAATAATTGAGCGACAAGAGTGCTTTCTTTGAGAAGTAATAAGCATTTCAAATAGTTTAGGAATGTCGAAAAGTTTAGAGATACACCTGTAATTAGATACTGACGATTTAGATCCCTTTTTATGAATAGGAATGACATAAGATTCCTTCCATTCGTTGGGAAACTCTCCTAATTCAAGGGATAAGTTAAACAGCTTTAAAAGCGGAAAGCATAAAGAAGTAGCACATATTTTAAGCACACAGCTTGGTACATTGTCAGGCCCGGGAGTATATGACGTTTTAATGGAACGAATACCCGAGAGCAGACACTCTAAATCCAAAACAGGTGGATGAATGCTATTAGAGTGGGTAACAGAATAAGGATACGGGTTGTAGGTACCAAAACTAGTCGATGATGCAGAGTAGCAGTCACATTATCGAGGGAAAACGATGGAGGAAACTGAGAAGATTTGCGTTTTGAGTTGGTGAAGTTATAGAACCTTTTGGGGTCATGCTGAAAGCTTATCTTGCAGCTGAGCAAATACTTGTTATAGCATTCGGTATTATGTATCATAAACTTTGAACGAGCCACAGAATATCTAGCGTAGTCCAACAGAGAACCCGAGTTCTTGAACTTCTTGTAAAGGCGAGTTTTTATATTTTTCAAATTAGACAAACTTTTAGTAAACCATGGGGAAGACCGCGGGCGGGAGGAATTGTACGAAATTGGTACGTGATTTTTTAAAACAGCATAAATAGCCTCATAGAATGACCTTGAGGCTTCATCCATATTACGACATGGGTCCAGGAAGGACCAATCGCACGTAGACAGAGCCTCATTCAGGGATATGAAATTCACTTTTCGAAAACAATAAGATTGGCTTTGATGGGCAGAGATTACAGCGCAGTTCGGCATATCGAGTTCAAAACTTAGTTCTATAGCAGGGTGATGAACATCCTCCGGAAGAGAAAAAGGAGGAACCCTAGATAACGCAGAGTTGGAGATGTCACTAACATATACAAGATCTAGGATCCTGCTCTTACTGTTTAAAATAGAATTCATCTGTCCAAGAGACAGTTCAGACATTATATCGGAGAATTCGTGATGGAAAGCTGGATGAAGTTCGTCGGAATTATCGTAAGGTGACCAGGTTAAGTGAGGAATGTTAAAGTCTCCAACCACTACTAAACGATCACGGTCATTTAAGCGAGATGCAATATGTCGAATTTGATTAGCGTGACTTAGATAAACGGCGATTTCGGATGCGGGAGGGATATACGAGCATGCGAGATATAGTTTTGAGTCGTGTGTTTGAATTTCAACAGCTACAAATTCAATGCCAAGAGATGAATCACAGGGAATAAGCTGAGATGGCCAGATCGCATCGACAGCGACAAGAACCCCACCACCACGACGAATTGGGCGATCACACCTATATATTACAAACTTGTCACTCAGTATCTCGAAATTGGAAATACCAGCATGAAGGGAAGTCTCACTAAAGGCTAAAACATCTTGTACAAAAGATGCACTATTAATAAACAGCGCACTTAGCTTACCGCGCAGGCTGTTTACATTTTGGTGGCCAAGTGAGAAGGAAGATTTTAGTTTTTTGAAACCGAGGCAGCAGAGTGTGGATCGGCACGAGTCGGAGGATTGGCACGAGTGGAGAAAAGTCGCGCAGTTGTAAACTCAGGCCAGATATCAGGCTGAAGTGCTCTGTCAGCATATAAACCGGGCAGCGTGATCTTAAAGGTCGATATGTCTCGTGTCTTATTAAAACGGAATTTTCTGACTTCTACTTGAGAAAAATCGGAAATATTTAGCTTTGAGCAAAGATGATGTCTCACAAGATCTTCCGTAGCCGATGCCACAAGACGGGAAACAAATATAGATTTTTTAGGAGGTACAGCGGCTAAAGTTCCAAATGGTGCTACGCCTCTGGAGGCATCATTAGATGGATTTCGGGGTACACCAGATAGACCTGTGACAACAGGTGCAGTGACGACAGGCGTAGGAGCAGAGGCCACAGCAGCGACCATATTGGTTGCAGCAGCTGAATGATTGGTTACGAAAGCCGTCGAGGCGATGGCATCGGCAGGGCCTACAAAAGCCGCAACACAAGAAGCTATAGGTACAAGAGCAGAGGACCCAACGGCAGCTATAGTTGGGGCAGCGGCGGGTTGATCATTTACCACAGCAAGAGATCCAATGGCTGGGAAGGCACCAACAGGAGCGGCAAAACTGGAGGCAGCAATTGCGGCCATAGCTGGAGCGGCAGACGATTGGTCAGTGGAGGCACCAACAGGCGCGGCAGCACATGTCCCGACAGGTGCAGGAGCAGGCACAGAAACAGTTTCAATAGTTGTGGCGGCTGCGGAGTTGTCAGTTACTACAACCGAGGGAAATGCAAAGGGACCCTCCACAAGGGCAGGAAAGCCCATGGAGGACGTATCCATAGGAGCTGCGGCACTGGTCGCGTCTGGAAGCGAAATCGAGACGCCAGTAGAAGTTCCGGAGTCTTAAAATAAGTATTTCGGAATTGAAAGAAATCGCACTTGAAATAAGTGTTTTGTACTTAAATCAAGTATTTTCGTAAAACCCGTTGAAGTACAAGGTTCTTTTCTGTCTGAGTGTACAATATTGATTCACTTAGGTTTGGCGTGGCTTCCATCACTACGCAAATTTGTTCATGTTCCATTCCATTATTTATTCACAAAAATTTATTTAAACAAATCATTTAAGAAAAATCGAAACGAATGCGAAAGTGAAAGAGCAAGGTAGCTGAAAGTTAATGTTAGTAATATGTATAAATCACATAGGTAAATAATAATATGAAATAATACTGGGGAGTATAAAATATATGTTCTATCAAGTGTGCATGTAATAACTATGCAATGAAAATTCGTTTTTAAGACTTACACTTAGGCGGGAGGCTTGATATGTTTAGCTGGACATTTGATTATATTTTTTTTGGTTGTGTTGTTTCGATAATGATACCATGCACCAAAAGACTCGTCACCGAAAATCACTTTTCCTTGTCACTTCGATACGCACTCAAAAAAAAATCTTCAAAATAATTAATTTAAAAACTAAAACTCTTTAAAGTTTTCTATAGGTTTTTTTTTCCGATTTGGACATCTATGCAAAATGCTAGAGCACACTTTCCTCACTGTTTTTCACTTCACGCGACACATATGCGACTACGTTGATTTTCTGTTACTATAATACTCCAAGCGGGCATTTCCGTCTGCACGTTCTATCCATTGGGGGCAGCTTGCTTTGAGGCTTCTGAAGGACTTCAATGGTCGCTCGACGTGAGTCTCCGATGGGAAGCTTGCTCAAGACTTCTATGGAGTATTCTTGGAGCTTCTCATGGCTCGAGCACCGTATGGCCACTTGACCACTGGATGCACAGTTAAGGTTAGCTCCGCAATCACCTGGGGTCGCTCCCTTCAAATATGCGAAAACGTTTATTTTTCGCACTTTTGGGTAATTGGCCTTTAGCTTTAGACTGCTGCCACGATTACGAAATTGACTTTTGGAAAGCGTTTAGCTCGACAGTCACGAACGGAAAGACGGAAGCTGGGTTTTCTTTGAAATAAGCGAACCTACATGGTGTGAACAACTGGTGCCAGCTCGCACAAACAGAAACGACTGGCGGGCATTAACTGCAGCGGCCGAGACCGTTAAGAGGTTTTGATATGAATATTTGGCCAAGGGAAAAGAAGAGAAGCAGTTGGAACTAGCGAAATTAATAATCACTTGAGCCAAATTAAATTTTAAGAATTATAGTTGTTGCTAATATAAATTTGAACTCGATATCTTAAAAAATGTGGACGTTATTCAAAATTTTTATACCCGTTACTCGTAGAGTAAAAAGGGTATACTAAAGTCGTGCAAATGTATGTAACAGGCAGAAGGAATCATTTCCGACCATATAAAGTATATATATTCTTGATCAGCATCAACAGCCGAGTCGATATAGACATGTCCGTCTGTCCGTCTGTCCGTCCGTCTGTCCGTCCGTCTGTATGAACACCTAGATCTCAGAGATGGTAAGAGATAGAGGTTTGACATGTATGAGACAAATGCTTCTTATACTTGCAGGCAGATCAAGTTTATTTCAAATTTTGGACACGCCCCCTCCCGCCCCCGCAATTCGGAAAAGACGTTATATCTCCTACAGTTTTGAAGATAGGCGATTTGTACTTTTTAGAGATAGTTAGAAATTAAGCGAATAAAATTGCCGTAGAAATGATAAGGATCGGATGAGCGGTTCTCAAGTTATGAGCAAAAATGTGAAAAATAGCGAGTTAAAAAAGTGTTGCATACTTTTCAGATGTTCACCCTAAGGAACGCAGGAACACTGTTAAACATGTTTTTTCATGAGTAACGGGTATATCGAAGTCGGTTAGAGCCGACTTTAACTTGCGCTCTCGTTTCTACTGGGAGGCGGGAGCGGGCGTGGCCAACATTTGAAACAAACTTGACATACCTTTCATATAAGACCAAAAAGTTAATAATCGATGATAAAGTTTGCCGACAATTCAATTAGAAAACTCGTAGTTTTTCCAAATTTTCACATACTCTAGCAGATTTGAAAATAATGTACGCTTCGAGAAGCTATATCACCCATATTTGTTATACGATCCCAAAATAAGCTTGGTTAGTTTGAAATATAACTCTATGGGAAAAATTTACTTATTTTGTCAAAAAAAATTTATTTTTGACGAAGCTTATGATCCGAGGCCGCACTGTGCGCCGATTCGGCTCATAGCGTGGTTTTCTGAACCACAGTTTCTGTTTGGTTCTTAAGAAATCCATTTCAAAATTTCTTGGAGAACAAATTCATTGATGGATTTAGGGACGAAAACAGGTGAGAATATGCTTAACCTATTTCGACCTATTTTGGAATATGTCATATGCTTTTACATATTTAGAGAGAAAATATATGCCCCCAAGTAGGCATCTGCACATCTAAATATGCCTTTTATTTAGGGTTCAAAACGTAACTTACTGGGGCAGAAAATACCGTATACCAATACTAAAAGAAGTACCCAATTTCTTGTGTTCACCATGCAAGCGAGCAATATCCGTTTTCCATTAGGGACAGTAAAATAAGTTTAGGTGCGGACCTTGAGTAGATCTGTTACACTCTCAAAGGCACGATAGAGTTTACAGAATGGAAAAAACGGTGGAAAAATCAGAATCTTATTTCAAACCATCTTACCGCGATTTGCGAGTCATTAAATTACAATCAATGAGGATTATTGGCAGTATTGCACCAACTTAAATGACAATTAAGATGGAAATCATTTCTGATCTATTGCATTAGCGCGCTTTTTAGCTAAGAGTCCTCCATGGTGGTCAACTCAATATTAACTTAAGAAATTACTTCTGAATACCATATATAACTGCATTACTATGATTGTGATCTCGCCGAACCGCGATAAAATACCATGGATGACCAGTGGTGAAGAGAATGGAGTACAGCATACATAATGTTTTGTACAATTTTACTATGACTGAGATACAACTAATTTGCGAATTTGCGAAAAAAAATACAAAAAAGGAATTAAATCAGTTAAGATGCAATGATGTCACCTGGTTCACTTTTTTCTCTTTCTCAAAATGTATTTTATGATAAGGCTCGCGTCCCTGGCTCAAAACTCGTACGTCAACTGAACACATTACAAAACTGAATTTTGGCGGTTTGTACGTCATACGACGCATAGCGTATGAGAAAACGAAATTACAGGTATTTACTGTAATTGTGCTTTGATTAGTACGCTATGAATCCACAGGGCTTGCCTTTACATGGTACATTCTTGTCTTCGGTATTTTTCATCATTTCAATCATAAATACGGAATTTTTTTTTAGAGTGTTATTTTGACTATATAGCATAAAATTTTACAAAAAGTGTGTGTGTCATGAGACGCACGGTACGAGCGAAGCTCTTTACGATGAATCCGATTTAAGTAATGGAAAAAGACACATTTGGATTCTGTATTAATAAATGTTAAATTATCAAATATTAGGTCACCCTCAAAACACTGTAAAGTCACTGTTTAGTCACTGTTAAGTCGCTTTAGGGAACTGTAAAGTCACTGTTAAGTAACTGTTAAGTCGCTGTAAAGTCACTGTTAAGTCACTGTTAAGTCACTGTTAAGTCACTGTTAAGTCACTGTTAAGTCACTGTTATGTCACTGTTAAGTCACTGTTAAGTCACTGTTAAGTCACTGTTAAGTCACTGTTAAGTCACTGTTAAGTCACTGTTAAGTCACTGTTAAGGCACTGTTAAGTCACTGTTAAGTTACAGTTAAGTCACAGTTATGTCACTGTTTGGTCACTGTTAAGTTTCTGTTAAATTATTGTTAAGTCACTGCTAAGTCACTGTTATGTCACTGTTAAGTCACAGTTTAAGTCTCTGTAATGTCTTTGTTAAGTCACTGTTAAGTCTTTGTCACTGTCAAGACGCTGTTAAGTTACTGTTATGTTAATGTCCCCACACGATCCCCTCTAGATCCGCTCCGGATCCCAACTAGAGCCCACCAGATCCCCTCCACCACCTGCCCTCAAACCCCTACAAGTTGATCTCCCCCATATCCCCACCAGATCACCACCAGATCCCCACCTGATCCCCACTAGATCCCCACCAGATCCCCACCAGATTCCTACCCAATTCCTACCCAATCCCCACCAGATCCCTACCAAATCCACACCAGATCCCCACCAGATCTCCACCAGATCCCCACCAGATTCCCACCAGATCTTCACCAAATCCCCAACAGATCTCCACCAGATCCCCGTTAGATCCCCACTAGATCTCCACCAGATCCCCGTTAGATCCCCACTAGATCCTCACCAGATCCCCACCAGATCTCCACCAGATCTCCACCAGATCCCTACCAAATCCACACCAGATCTTCACCAGATCCCCAGTAGAACCCCACCAGATCCCCACTAGATCCCCACCAGATCCCCACCAGATCCCCGTTAGATCCCCGTTAGATCACCACTAGATCCTCACCAGATCCCCACCAGATCTCCAGCAGATCCCCACCAGATCTTCACCAAATCCCCACCAGATCCCCACCAGATCTCCACCAGATCCCCGTTAGATCCCCGTTAGATCCCCACTAGATCCTCACCAGATCCGCACCAGATCTCCACCAGATCCCCACCAGATCCCTACAAAATCCACACCAGATCTTCACCAGATCCCTACCAGATTCACACCAGACCCCCACTCGATATCCACCAGTACCAAACCAGAGCTCGCCAGGTCCCTACCAGATAACCGCCAGATCATCACCACCAGAACCCCACCAGATCAGCACCCAATCCCCGCCAGATCCTCACCAAATCTTCACCAGATCCCCACCAGGTCTCTACCAAATACCCATCACCTTCCCCCACTTCCACCTCACACTATCCCACTCCACACACAACCCACCTGCTACTACGCGGTAATGGTAAAAGCAGCTGATTTTGCAAATACAAAATACAAAACACAAAATCAAAGACATACCCCAAAAGAATCTGTCGCAAAGACATACCCCAAAAGAATCTGTCGCAAAGACATACCCCAAAAGAATCTGTCGCAAAGACAAAATTTTTCAAGATTTACCCCCCAGTCTGACGTCCGTAAAAGAGCTTCGCTCTAAAAACATATTTTGGATATGATCATCTTAAACAATCACAAATATTTTTATTAGTCCAATGCCAAAATTTCGAATTTTTTAGACCAACAACAAAAAAAACCGAAAATCCGATGTCTACTGATTATATTCAACGCTGAGTTTTGTTGATTGATTAATTGTAAGTATGAATTTTTGTGCAAGATGCACTCAAGAAAAAAGTGATTTTTGCTGTTATCTGGAACAGGCTAATTAACTATCCTTCTTGTCCGAAATACCAGCGTATTTATACCTATGTAAAGAACCAGTCAAACTATGCAATCCAATATTTGGGGTCTATAAAAAATATTTAAAAAAAATAATCATCACTGCCTCACATCAATGGTTCAGGCTTCATACCCTTAACAATAACACTGTGACACATTTTTGAACTCAAAAAAGTTGATACGGTCGAGACCAAAAAATTCTAAAAGGGTGTGATGGTAGAATAAAAACTATGCATGGGTTTGGTCTGATTAGCTGCCGTTTTCTTTTTATTATCCTTTGAACTTTTCAGCTTCAGTGTAGGATTAATGATTTTATATCTCGTAAGCTATATTGAATTTTGCTTTTGTGTCTTTAGCAAAGTTGTTGCTCTTGGCTTGGCCTACAAAACATTTCTTAGTAGCAAATCCAAAAAATTACGTCTTGGTACTTAAAATTACAAAAGATGTCCAAAAAAATCAATTTTTCACAACTTTTTTCAGTTTTTCAATTTTTTTCTGAAATCCGTTACAAATTTGGACAAGTAATGTAGGTAAAAGTTGTTGCTTAGGCCAAAATAAACAAACCGTTAGTACGAACACACTTCATTTAAGTACTCTTTGATATAGTAAAAAGACCAAAAGCATGAAAAACTGTCAAAAAAATTCGAAAAAAAACGAATTTTATAGGTAAAAAATTAAATAAATTAAATTTCTTTAGCTACATTTTTTAAGTTATATTTTTAGACAATTTTATTGATTTAATACAAAACAATCGAAATTTTTTTCTACCAAAAACTGTACTTTTTCGAGTTTTGGTTGAAATTATTCATCTTTCAGGGTCTTTAACTATATGAAGGACCATTCGAATGAAGTTGGTATGTTCCAACCGATTGTTTACGTTAGTCTATGCTACTTTTTCGTCCTTTATTGCTTGGTCAAATTCGTTATAGTTTTCAAGAAAAAGTTGAAAAACAGTACAAAATGAGGGGAAAACATGATGAATTTACGACATTTTTGCAATTTTGAGTTTAAAGATGTGACTATTTTGACTTGTTACTTAGAAATGTTTTGTAAATTAAGTCAAGAGCAACAACTTCTTTTCAGACGTCAAAGCGAAATTCCAAATAGTTTACGAGATAGGGAGTTACAAGTCCCAATCATATGCTTAAAACTTCAAAGTGCAATAACAAGAAATCGGCAGCTAACCAGACCAAACCCAGGGAAGGTTTTTGTACTACTATCATACCCTTTCAGAATTTTTTTGTCTCGACCGTATCAACTTTTTAGTGTTGCACAGTGTAATTGGTCAAATTAAAGCTTCTTTCTAATTTGCTGTGGCCAGTTAAAATGAGTTTCGCTCTCATACTAAGAACCCAATGCTTATTGAACTGAACTAATGATAAAATGCCGCAACCGAACTAACGGAACAAAGAATAAATAATAAGTTCTGAATAAATCTTTGGAAAAACATTCACTGTAACATTTAACAACGTCCAGGTCTTGGTTACTGGACACTGAAAAATTTTGGGAAGTCCCTTTAATTATTTCGGTTTCTGTATTGCGTTACATGGGCATGGGCTAAAGGGAAAACACTATTCCAATGCAAGTCCCTTTGACTTTGACTTGCCTTCAAATTGATCATGTCAAGTGCAGAACTGTCGACTGAATCGACTATTTTAAATAAAATAAATGATATTTGCAAACTATTTTTTGTTTGCTTTCAGATGATCCGATTTCCAACTCGTGCATCCGTTTTTACTTTTGCGGACAACCAAAATTGTGACTGGTAAGAGCAGAACAACACAAGCCAATGTTCAAGTGACCCAGCTTCTTAGCAAATTCTTTTCAATGAATTCAACGAATTGGTTTAATGCAGTAGATTGAGTAGTTGCTCTTATCAGACTCAGCTGATGGCCCTGAACTAAGTCATCTTACGTATATTGATTAGAAATCTGATGCATATATTTAGTATTATTATTTCTATTTACACATCCGACGACGACGAGACGACGATGTTCTGACCAAGCGGCGGCGTTGACTGGTGACCGGCTACTGGAACTGCCTGCCCAGCTTTAGCCTGGATGCTCGAGGAGAGCATCTTCGAGATAATGACAAGGGCACAACCAAAACAACAACAACAATGGATAATGATATTTTATCTAAGCCCACAACAATAGCTATGCACAAGCATATCTACAAACATACAAACATAGAGCAAAAGTAACTGACGCTCTCGATTTCTCAATGTCTTTCTGGGTTTCTCTTTCCCTACCTCTCTATCTCTCATTCTGCCTCTTTCCCCAGGCATAAATTATGGCGAATGAGAAATGCGAACAAGCAAAAATTAAATAAATAGCTCAGCAAAAACGACAAAGACATAAACACAATCTCGACGTTCTAGGTACTCTCTAAGAGGTGAAGCCAGTTGAAAAATTCAGCTTAATTTGAAAGTGGAGTCAATAACGACTTTTAATGCAAGGAGTTTTTTCGTTCAGCTTCCCTGGACGATTGGCCAGTGACTCATCTTATATGTATAGTCATCATACGCCGCCGTTTCGAAGCGAATTCCACGGTTTGCCCTTTGGGATTTTCCTACTTGGCACGAAATTTCCGGCACAAACGCGCACTTTTTTTAATTGCTTGCATTTGCATTCCTGTCCATATATTCCCAAGTGGATTCTGATGATAGTTTGCTGAAGTGATTAACATTAGGTTTTTTTCTTTATACATCTTATGCTTATTGACTTGCTCAACAATGTCTTTCTTGCACTTTCAGTAATTCATTTTTCAGCTTCGGAGTAGATCGATGACATTGTCCTTTAAACCAATATTTCGTATGTTACAATAGAACGCGGTTATAAAAAACCACAGAGTGCAACCGTCCCCTTATAATGGAGACTAAGTTAGATAAAACTAATAGAAAGGATAAGCGTTAGCGATTAAAGTGTCGAGAAATCTTTCATCTGCTTTTTCTTCCCTAAACTTTTCTCTGCAACTTCTTCTTGATTCCCAGGTTTTGTCTGCTTCAAAGTTTGTTTCTTTCGTAATTCAGCGTGGGAGATGGGTCTCTTAATTCCATAAATAAATACTTTAACTGAAAACGTATCTCGTTTTGGTTGGATACCCAGATTTACTACACCATCAGGGTATCCAGGGTATACCACAAAACAACTACTACAAAACAATATCAGTTGTTTTTTGCTACACTCAAGTGTCAAACGGTGATATTCTTTCGAACTCCGCTCCCTAGTGCTCTTAACAACACTAGCTCAGCTCAAGCTATTTCAGTCGGCCCTGTCCGACTTCGATATACCTGTTACTCAGGGAGGAAATAATAACCAGCTTTTGTTTATGTTAATTAACATAGCTCTAACATTAATGAAATTAACATTATGTTGGCAGACAGCGGCTGTGGTGCAACGAGTAATGTGTGTTCCAACTGTGCAAGTGGTCGTGGGTTCGATTCCGTCTCGGAATCTCTTAAACAAATTTTCTAATTTTTACCCTTGCAGAGGGTATATAAAAATTGACCAGATTCTTCTTCTAGTTTAGCTCTGTTTGATTTAATATCCCATCAAGGACGTACCTTTTAAATTACAGCACTAGTCACGACAATGCCTTACAGCATTTTTATACCCGTTACTCGTAGAGTAAAAAGGGTATACTAAAGTCGTGCAAATGTATGTAACAGGCAGAAGGAATCATTTCCGACCATATAAAGTCGATATAGACTTGTCCGTCTTTCCGTCCTTCCGTCCGTCCGTCTGTCTGTCCGTCCGTCCGTATGAACAAACAGATCTCAGAGATGGTAAGAGATAGAGGTTTGACATGCATGGGACAAATGCTTCTTATACTTGCAGGCAGATCAAGTTTATTTTCAATTTTTGCCACGCCCCCTCCCGCCTCCGCAATTTGGAAAAAACGTTATATCTCCTACAGTTTTGAAGATATACAATTCGACCTTGCTAATTACTAACTATCTCTAGAAGGTACGAATCATCTATCTTCAAAACCGTAGGAGATATAACGTTTTTTCCAAATTGCGAGGGCGGGAGGGGGCGTGGCCAAAATTTAAAACAAACTTGATCTGCGTGCAGATAAAAGAAGCATTTGTCCCATACATGTCAAACCTCTATCTCTTACCATCTCTGAGATCTAGGTGTTCCTACAGACAGACGGACAAGTCTATATCGACTCGGCTGTTGATGCTCAAAAATATATATAATATATACTTTATTTGGTCGGAAATGATTCCTTCTGCCTGTTACATACGCTTGCACGACTTTAGTATACCCTTTTTATTCTACGAGTAACGGGTATGAAAAGAAAATGAAAAATTTTTTTTTTAAAAATTCGAGTTCAGGTGCATAAAGTTAAGAACGTGTTGACTTATAGGTTGCTTGTCAAAAGTTGGGTAATAACAAGAGAGACAGTTGTCATAAACAAAAAGTTGTAATTATTTTTTGTGGCTGGGGAGGTTGGACAAACCCTAAAAACCGAAGGGTTGAGGCCGGGTGGATCCAAAACACAACCACCACACACGAGTTGGTCTGTGGTCGGTTCTACCCTACCTCCCCCTAAAACTTTTTTTTAAGTGTTTACTGTCAGCTGCTTCCTCCTTATGCCAGCGCTGCCATAACCGCTTGGGAATTTAAAATCGACCTAGCAGAAAAATTGCCCAAAAATTTTAGGGCGTTTTTAAACTGTATAAAGTTGTATTTTTTATGAAAGGCTCTTTCTAAAATCAAAGCGAACTTACCCAAGGCGCAAAAATATGGGCGAATTTCTTAATTTAAGGGCGATTTTGGCCTATTTTAGAAAGACAATTTTCTCCCATTTTCACCTACCCAGACCACGTGTGTTTCAGATATTAAAAATTCTACCTCCTTCTCTTTTAAACCGCGAAAATCTGTCAGAGCCACAATTTTTTTATTTTTAACCATATATACATACAAGCACATGCTGTGGCCGCTTTGCTTCGCAATGTGTCCTTTACCCCAGAGTTCTGCAAAAGTTTCATTGATCCGCAGGATAAGCTGCTCCAAAACATTTACCCTGATGGCCATGGGCACCCACGACATTGACACATTACAGGGAGCCTTCAGCTGCGAGGATTTGGCGTCAGAGGGAATCAAATTCAAACCGCATAACCAAACTCAGAAGATGACAGGTCTGCAGTTGATGGACTTATATGCCCAGCTTAAGCCACATCATTCGTGGCTCTTCCGTCTACCCAGTGATCTATGATGCCAATCGTGTAGTTCTCTCACTGCTGCCCATCATTAATGGTGAACGATCGAAGAACTTGCCTAAGACCAAGACGGTGTTTTTCGAGTGCACAGCTACGGATTAAGCCAAGGCCTATGTGTTACTTTTTTTTCTCTTCGAGCATAGCCAGAAGTTGCCAGTTGAGCTTAAAGTGGTCCAACCAAATGGTAACACTCTCTTATTTAGAGGTAGTCGTACGTGAGAAGAAAATTTCGGTAAAGCGTGCCAACGCTATTGGTATTAATGAGCCGGCTTCCCAACTGGCTGACATGTTAACTTTAATTTACTAAGAGGCACGGGTTAAGGGTGACTCGCTGATTGTGTAAAGATTCCACCAGCGCGACATGTGTGATCCATGGCTGCGACATCTATGAAGATGTAGCTTTTCATTTTGCCTATAACAACATTAAGAAATCGCTGCTAACATTTATGTAGATAGTAAAACAGTTTAATCTCAACAAACTGACCGAGCAACTGCGCGAGCAAGCACCGAAGCCCTGATTTCACGCGCACGCAAACTCAACAAATCCATCGAAACCAAGCCGACTGTGTATCATGTATCAAACAGTTTTAAAATTATCCACAGTATTTAAAATAATGAACAATAGTTAAAAAAACGAGCAATAGTTAAAAAAATGAACTATAGTTCAAGAAATTGAACTATAGTTCAAACGAACTATAGTTCAAAAAATGAACTATAGTTCAAATGAACTATAGTTCAAAAAATGAACTATAATTCAAAAAATGAACTATAATTCAAAAAATGAACTATAGTTCAAAAAATGAACTATAGTTCAAATGAACTATAGTTTATGAAAAAATGAACTAATGAACTAGATCATTAAAATGAACTAAAATTTCCAACTCTACTATATCGACTCGGCTGTTGATGCTGATCAAGAATATATATGGGCTAATCCTGCGTTGCGGACGTTACATTTGTACGCAAATTTGCTTCTTAAAATTGACACAGCTGGCGTCCACTTTGGTATATTTGAAATACCTTTGGTGCAAAATGCAGTTCTTTGGGAGTACTTTCAAACCTAATTTAAGATAATAGGTTATCTGTTTTTGAAAAAAATTTATGCTTGTTTAAAGTTCCGTTGCGGACGTTACAAAAAATGGAAGTCGACTTTGAGGCTTATGTGCATTTCCACATTTTTTAGCGAATTTTGCATAATAAACAAAAAAAAAGTCTAATAAAAAAAAAATTTAATAGAATATATGACTAATTCAACCCAGCTTTCAAAAGAATGATAAGTGGACCCGTTATTAAAATATCTTAATTTTTGTGCTGTTGCGGACGTTACGATGCGGACGTTACGTTGCGGACGTTACACTTTTTCCATTGACCCAAATAGTATAAAAAAAAAAATTTTTTTCATCCGATTGACTTGAAACTGGGTTTGTAAGCTTAGTACGCGAAATAGTTCGACACGTGTTTTCCAGATTTTGAAAAATCCGCCCACGAGGAAAATTTCCGTAAAATTCTGCTTGCAAAAAAATTATTTTTCATCCGATTGGCTTGAAATTCAGTTTGTAATGATAAAACTCGAATTCATTTGGGTTTTCATTTTCCGATTTTGAAATACCGATTTTTATCGATATTTATCGATTATTAATATTAATATTATTTAAACACACTTTTTGTTACTTTGAGGTTATGTTTTTCGGATTCTCGACAACCTAGAGCAATTTAGAGCCCAGATTCAGACTCAGCAGGCAATAATCCATTATAAACACCTATTTCCACCTCAAATAAAAAAAAAAATGTTTAGCATTTTCTTGCCGTTGCGGACGTTACACATTTTCACATTAACTTTTTTCAAAAATATGTGTAATAAAGGTATATTTTTTTTCATCAGTTTAAAGGGCATAAAAAACTCTGTTTATAAAGTAAGTTTGGATAACCGAATTATTAAAATTCATTCTGCTAAATTAAAAAAACCCAATTTTCCGTTGCGGACGTTACACACAGTAAACCGATTTTTAGTTTAAATTTTTAATATATATTAGATATCCTACAAATATAATGAGTACCTTAAATTAAAGGAAATGAAACAAACTTTAAGTTTTGCTAAGCGGAAAATACTATAACGACTGTTTTTACCATTTTTGTGACCAATAAAAAAAACCCTTTTTTTCAAGAATTAATAGAAGCAAGAGGAAGGTGTAGGTATGCCTCTGCCAAGAGCAGACAAACCACCGTAGAACACTATGGCTTACATATTTTGAAGCTTGAATATGTACCCTATTATTCCATTAACAAACATTTGGATTTTGGACAACTTTAAATTTCAACCCTTGGTTTAAAAATTTTCGGATTAGCCCATATATTTTATAGGGTCGGAAATATTTCCTTCTCCCTGTTACATACCTTTGCACAATTACATGATCCCATTTTCAACTGGCCCTTAAAAATACATTTCAAAATACCGGGCGGAAAAAGATTCGTTTTGGTCCCAATACATATGAAAAAAAGTTTGGCAGCGATCGGACTTAATTTAGTGGACGCGCGCTCGCCCTCAAAATCGAACATTTGAAATATATGGAAAATGAGGGGGATGAGTTTCGAATGTATCTCTAAAAATTCCAAAAAAATTTGTATGTGTTAATTCTTTTTATATCCTTTTAGGGGAATATCATAGCAACATTTTAAATATAAATGGGCCAATTTTTCAAACATATTGTGTCGTGTTAACTCAATCCTGACAGGGAGAGCATCCATTGTGAACTCTGTAATTGTTAATTTATATGTTTTCAAACAGATTCAGATTCCTTCTGTCGAAAAGATAAAACAAATGTTTAATGTAAATAATAATACATATAAAGGTAAAAAAATGTTTCCTTATGTTTTGGGACACTCTAGTATATATATTATTGATATAATAGTTTATATTTTAAGTAAGTAAATGAGGCGCTATAGCCATAATCCTCTGTCAGTGTGTCTGTCTGTATAAAAGATCTCAGGTGAGAGTTAAAGAATTGACATGTATGGGACATATTCTTCTAACAGACAGATTGGGTTTATTTAATGTTATCATTTAATTATGCCACGCCCCCTCCCGTCCCCGCAATTTGAAAAAAACGACATATCTTACCTATCTTCTAAAGATATTTAGTGAGTATCTATTTATCGATTGAAGAAGGAATAAAAAAGATCTGTGAGCGATTGTCGAGTGATAAGGAAAACAATGCGATGCGATGGCATGTAACTAAAATTGATCAGATACATACCAACATTGGGAGTAGAGATAGTAAAGTCGGTCTTCACCGACTTTCTTTCCTGTTTTATTTAATAGCTTTTACACAACCGGTCACCTACACCAGCTACTGGCGCCAGCTGTGGAGTTCCAAGCCAGGAAAAAGTTTAAGCTTTGTCGATCGAACTTGTCGTTACACTGTAGGTCTCCTTCTCATATGCGAAGATTTTAAGCACACAAGCCAAGAGATTGAAAAAAAGCCTGCCTGATGGCATTTTGAACTGATGCAATTGAACTATTAAGTTTGGGTTTTAAGTTGAATTCAAATAATTTCAGTTGTCCTATATACCCACAGTACTATAGGGTATGCCAGGTCAAAAACAAAAGCTAAATGTGCGCTTCCACTTTTGCAGCGCGCAGCTAACGTCGAAGTCGTCTCCATCAGCTCAGCTAGCTGCAGCTTGACTTAAAATCAAAAGCAGGTTGTACTTGCTGCTGTCGCCTTTTTCATTCCGTTGAATGGCAACGCTTGCTTGCATTATAATAATCAACTGCTGTCGTCTTCTAGGCAACCCCACTCAATGTTCAACTGAAGGTCCCCCTTCTCACCTTCAATAGTGGCACCCTAAGCCCGTCCAGTTCTGTCACATTTCTTTAAGTCATTCAAATATTTGCATTTATTCACCGTTGCATCACCTGATTAAAATTTGCCACTTTGCGCATGCCGCAGCGTTGTCCATTATGTCCTTGGTCCTTTATCGACATCCTCTTCCATTAGTTCGTTTCCTGCATCTATTTTCTTGCACTTATCACTCACAAAGATGGCACAAACGACACAAACTGAGGAAGGTTGTGCAAATGAAGCGTTAAATTTACTGGAGTGCACCACGGGTGGTTGGTCGTGAAGGTGCTGGGCAGGCGTTAGCTCAGCTGCAACTCAATCAAAGGTTGGCCAAGTGAACAAATACGCGATTGGCATAGCAATTCTAAAGTTATGGCGATTTCAATTGAATAGAATGTGATTGATGCAATTGGGGAACCTCCTTCAATAAGCTAAAGGTTCCATTATGGGGGTTGTTTAAACTTGAACTTAACAGTGGATTCGGACCACACTTAGTTTAAAATATCATATTTGTATAAGACAACCTAATTCATAAACATTAAATTCAGTCAGGGTTGCTGACAAGGGCCAGAGACAGACACCACTAAGAGGTTATTCGGTGGAACCCACTTAAGATGCATTGGTTGAGCCAATATGTACCCCTTTTACGAAAGCATCCTTATGTATACACCTAATATTCTTCACACACATTTTTTGGTCTTTCGAGTCGGATCAATTTGAAATATTGATAGGTCCATGCAGTCTTAAGCGTTGCCCCTGGCCTAGGACACCGAAATCGTCAGCAAAAATTAAAAACTGTAAAACTGTTAAATAACAGAGTCTACTTTGTCAACTAATAAACACAATAATCCAACGCGAAACATACCAAATCCAATACGGGTGTTTCGCCTAACTTTAAATAATGCAGGGTTCTCATCACTGTGATTTGCGATAAGGTGTTTGTACTATTTTATACAGAAATATTGAGTTATTGATTTCTGGCATCCTTTGAATTCCTGATCTTTCGTTTGGTTACATTTGTGGTATTCCTGAAAGTTTAAATTAATTCTGAATCGTTTCAGCTTTGCAATTTAAGGAATACCACTATTGTGATAGCACTATTGTGGGTATCCTTTGCAAGGCTGCAAGCCGGTCCGGAACCGAGCCCCTTAGAACCGGTTCGGTTCGGGTTTTTTGGGTCCGTCAAACCGGACCATTAATCGAACCCCTAATATTTTTTACTTCTCGAACCTGAACCCGAACCGGACCACTTTTTCCGAAAATAAGGATCGGTTCACAAAATTAAGTAGTTTTCCAACGAAACAGACAGGGAAATATTGAAAATATCTAGAGATTTTAGTATAAACGATTGCCTTTTGAGCTAAGCTTGGATGACTTTTAATTGCAAAGAAGAGAAGTTTTCTGAAAGCAATATAAAGCAATAAACAAATATTAAAAATGCAACAGATTCATTTGAAAATTGTTCAAGACAACATCCTATACATCGAGAAGTGTTTTAAGATTTTGGAAAAAATTGCCTTGCTGTTCCAACAACTCAGATATCAGTTGAACGATCCATTTTGTTCTTTCTGACCTTAGAGCTAGTATAAATAAACAGCTTCTAGAAGATATAATGCTTATTAACTTAAACCAGAATTCGGCATGGTTTTATTTACTATTACTGACGTCATCACTCCGGCAGCATGCGATCTCATACTGCTCTCTTTTGCAATAACATGACCTACATGAGCGCGCTCTCGATTGGCTTAACACACACACGCGACGCAAAATCATCTGATGAATTTTATAATTAAAATTACATTATATAGGCTATTTAAACCAAAGAAATGCAGAAAATGATATCATATCTTTCATACGATTTGGCATTCCCCACGAAGGAGTTTGATATTATAAAGTACTAACAGAAATTGTCATCAGAAATAATTTGTCAATCAATGAAAACGGCAAACTTTTAAGAAATTAAAATATAAAGAAATTATGCAAGTGATAAGGGGCTACTAGACATAAAGAATATTGGGAAACTGGGAACTATTCTTCTATGTATTGGTTCGGAAATGTTTTCTTCTCCCTGTTACATACAATTGCAAAATATCGTGATCTCATTTTACCCTTTGCGTCCACATACTTTTCGGTTATGAATATGATCTGTTTCACACAATTTTGTCGAGTGTGACTGCCATATAACAAACTGGAAAGCCAAATAGTTTTGTCTACGCCACGATAACTATTTCGTTTTAAACACGGATTAGGTTTTAGTTCGGTTTATTGGAGGCGGCGTGTTACCGGTAAGAATGAGTGTTATAGAAAGGCGGAGAGATAAGTGAAGAGTTAAAAAAACGGAAGTATTGAGCATCGATAGTTGCCAGTGATGTGTGAACCAGTCAGATTAACTGGATCAGCGATTTGAGCTGAATGAACTAGGACCGACTCATGGTCAAAGAAGTAGCGCCATCTATCTCTTGGCTACAGCAGCAGCTTCAATAATTTTAGTTCCACGATTTATTTCGCTTGCTTTCCATTCCAGAAATATATCTTCAGTTTTTTAATGGCATTATTCTGAAAACTTCAAGAGCTGTTACACAAGATTGAGCAACAATTTCGCGCAAACTGCAAACTTACACAAGTGCTTCGATACACAACTAAGTTAACAATTTTAGGGCCGATTGCTGTTCCTCTAGATAACTGCTATGCATACCTGTTAAGTTGCCATTAGAATTACTAATCAATTAAATTATTTTTGGAAAATAGTCGTAGTGATTATATAGTTGTCTGGTGAAAAATTTATGATTATTTAATGATTACGATTAAAAATAATCAAAAATAATGGAAAATTACCATAAATTATTAAAAATAATTGAAAATAATGGAAAATAATCGTTTCCATTATTTTCCATTATTTTCAATTATTTTCCATTATTTCCATTATTTTCCATTATTCGATTATTTTCCATTATTTCCATTATTTTCCATTATTCCATTATTTCCCATTATTCCATTATTTTCCATTATTTCCATTATTTTCCATTATTTTCCATTATTTCGACTATTTGAGACTATTTTGAGAGAAACAAATTATTTTCAACATCACATTTAATAACAACAATGTTTCTGTACGAGATTGGCTTACAAAATGTTATCAAGAACGTATTAAATATTACATGTTTTCACATAAAATAAAACACAAACATTAAACATATTCAGTAGGGGGGTCGATTTGTATGGGCCGAAAAAAACGTACCAAGCGTATAGCAAAAACGAAATCTACGGTCAATTCTAAGAAAATTTCACCAAGAAACCAAGGGTCTAAAATGAATTCCTAGTCCGCGCAAATCGACTTCAAATATTTATGTTACTTTTTCCCAAAAATCAAGTTAGAAAGTCGCTGAACACCTACTATAACATGTTCTGTATACCCCAGAGCTTGCATTTATCTGAAAAATTTCATATAGAAGCCACACAAAGTGATACAGGTGTCAAAAAGTGAGCCCAGTGCTGCCCATCAACGTTGAAGCGGTGCTACCCATCAAAATTTTTTGTTTTACGTATAACTCCGCTATCGATCATCCGATCTTCATAGTTTCTTTGGCGAATCGATAAATAATCATGATTATAAAATATCTCTAGAGGGTACAAACCATCTATCTCCAAAACTGTGGGAGATATGAGTTTTTTTTCTGAATTGCGGGGGCGGAAGGGGGCGGGGCAACCTGTGACATACAAATTTGTTTGCCGACAACTACAAGAAGTATTTGTCCCATACAAGTCAAACCTCTATCTCTTACCATGTCAGAGATCTGTAGTTTTACAGGTTTATGAACAAACATAGGTACTACGTTTATGCTATGCTCATTGTGCAAAATCATTTCATGAAATGCCTCCGAAAGTGCGTGCTTAAACACCATTTCATAAATTCGATTACACACGAAAGTTAACTATGATTTCGACGTCAATTGCCGTGAAATGCCGTGGCGCAGGCAACTTAAAGTTGAGTTGGTGTTGCCAGATCTTTTATTCTTCTTATATGTGTGCTGGCCATTTTGTGAATTTACAAATGCTGCATAAACACGAACAAATTTGATTTTGCAAATTGAAGAAATCGTGAAATTCATAGCATAAACGTAGTAAAAGAAGGACATGGCTATCTCCTGTATTATTTTTTTTTTTAGCATATGACTTTTCGCCAAAGCTCCTTAACCAAAAGGTAAGTTTTATTCGAAATTTGTTTGCCGGAAAATGTGCCTGACAATACCGGCCGAGATAGCTGCCAACTTTTGTTGTCCCTGACAGCAACAAATTAAATTTTTTGTGAATTTTATTTAGAATGCACTATTTTAGTTTTTCTAACTGATAACAACGATCCAATTTGTCACTGAAGAAGATTATATAATTAATGAGTCATTGGGGTTGACAACGAGCAACTATGGAGAATCAAATTGATTCAGTTAATCGTTGAAAGATGGTACAAAGAAAAGCAAATCAAGTTCTCAGGTGGAACCGAGCCGGGTTATCCTTTCTACACATTGCTTCTCTAGTGTTGCAGATAATTTGGTAGCTAGTAGGAAAATATTTCTGCTTGAGATGTCTTTTGCCAGGACTGTCAAGTAGCTGCTTAGCATTCCGTCAATCGGTTATTCGGGGGATCAATGTTTTCACATTCATTCAATGGCTTAATCACTGTGGGCTATTTCCTCAGTGAGAATAACCAAATCTCCCTTTGATTCCATATTTTAGAGCAATTGTTATTATATTTAGTTGCCAAACAAAATCCTGCTGATTTCTTCAGGTATTTTAGTGCAAACGATTTGTTTTGCTAGTATCTACCGGAAATCCATCTTTTTGTTAGGTCGAAAAGTCCCAAGCTAAAAAAATGTAATACCAGAGATAGTCATGTCCGTCTGTCTGTCCAAATACCTGCAAAAGTACAGATCTCTGACATGGTAAGAGATAGAGGTTTGACTTGTATGGGACAAATACTTCTTGTAGTTGCCGGCATGTAGTTATGTAGTTATGTCACAGGTTGCCACGCCCCCTTCCGCCCCCGCAATTCAGAAAAAAAACTCATATCTCCCACAGTTTTGGAGATAGATGGTTTGTACCCTCTAGAGATATTTTATAATCATGATTATTTATCGATTCGCCAAAGAAACTATGAAGATCGGATGATCGATAGCGGAGTTATACGTAAAACAAAAAATTTTGATGGGTAGCACCGCTTCAACGTTGATGGGCAGCACTGGGCTCACTTTTTGACACCTGTATCACTTTGTGTGGCTTCTATATGAAATTTTTCAGATAAATGCAAGCTCTGGGGTATACAGAACATGTTATAGTAGGTGTTCAGCGACTTTCTAACTTGATTTTTGGGAAAAAGTAACATAAATATTTGAAGTCGATTTGCGCGGACTAGGAATTCATTTTAGACCCTTGGTTTCTTGGTGAAATTTTCTTAGAATTGACCGTAGATTTCGTTTTTGCTATACGCTTGGTACGTTTTTTTCGGCCCATACAAATCGACCCCCCTACTGAATATGTTTAATGTTTGTGTTTTATTTTATGTGAAAACATGTAATATTTAATACGTTCTTGATAATATTTTGTAAGCCAATCTCGTACAGAAACATTGTTGTTATTAAATGTGATGTTGAAAATAATTTGTTCCCTCAAAATAGTCTCAAATAGTCGAAATAATGGAAAATAATGGAAATAATGGAAAATAATGGAATAATGGAAAATAATGGAATAATGGAAAATAATGGAAATAATGGAAAATAATGGAATAGTGGAAAATAATGGAAATAATGGAAAATAATTGAAAATAATGGAAAATAATGGAAACGATTATTTTCCATTATTTTCCATTATTTTCAATTATTTTTAATAATTTATGGTAATTTTCCATTATTTTTGATTATTTTTAATCGTAATCATTAAATAATCATAAATTTTTCACCAGACAACTATATAATCACTACGACTATTTTCCAAAAATAATTTAATTGATTAGTAATTCTAATGGCAACTTAACAGGTATGCGTGAAAAGTATAAGAGATATCAATATGAAAATTTTACACAAAATAGTACACAATACAGCGTATATATCTGCATCCTTAAGTCAAAAATCGCATTTTTTGAGTTCTGCCAGTATTGCAGAAAGCGAGCGATATGTGAACCGATGCCTGCGTCGGATATTTTGTATTTTCTGGCCTGACAGAATACGGAACTTCAAGCTACTAAAACGCGCAAATATGGAGAGTGTCGCCCCATAATACGCAGAATGAAATGGAGCTGGATAGGGCAGACATTGCGTAAAAGTGAGAGCAAAGAAAAAAAAATAGTTTAAAAAAAATTAATACAATAAAAAATTAAATATAAATTACACATGAAATATATTAAGCATAAATGTCCCACTGTTTCGAAACAATTAATAACCGTAACTTGTCCCGTAGCCCATATCCCACATATCCCGAAAACAGTGACCATAATTCTAACCGTTATTCGTTTTGGTTTTAATCTAATATATTTAATCATATTTATTGATATTTTCAATTGGAATTTTTTTCAAGCACCGCGACTCTGCGTCGCAATAGGTGACAAATCCAAACATCGTTGCTGTGTTCACTGCGCACTTTCTTAATTTTTGAAGATAAAACGCTGTGAAGATGCAAACACCACACCTAAGGCAGTCATTTTCACACTTGTGGTATCAGTTAACCCACAGTGTCGGCTCCCCAGAGACTTCCCCCACTGAACATTAGATCTTATTATACAGACCCTTGCCCGCATACAGCAGGCTGCAATTCCACTGTTTCTCTCGTGGGTCCGATGGCGTGACCTTGTGCCCTGCCCACCACTTTCGGATGGGGCACAGTCACAACTGGCTATTTTCACAGTTGTTATACATTTTTAATAATTAAGCTGGCGTTTCGTTATTTATAGTTTTTTTTTGTTGCCATCGCCTAGCTTTTTACGACTGTCAGTTTGCTGAGTTTGGCAACGATTTTTGTTTAGATTAAACAACAAGAGGAGGTAAGAAAAACGAACAAACTTTATTACCCGTGGCCTGCTTCTGTTTTGTTTACATTTTTACACTCACATGAAAAAATACATAATTTCCAAGCAGCGGCGGCGGCGGCAGCCAATGGACGCGCTGTTTGGGGTTGACATATCCGAGAGATCCGCCCGGCCGCGGCGTCTGCACAGGTGCCCCCCAATTCTAAGCAGTGCGGCAGCTTGGGGTTTTATTTACATTTTGATTGCCTTTTAATTACTTTGCAGCAAATAAATATAAACAAAAACAACATTTTTGAATTTAGCCGGCAAAAAATGAGTTGGCCTTTGGCCATGGCCACTTCGCTATCCCAGGGTATACAAAGGTCGAGTTTCTTAAAAAATGTAATAAAAATAAAAAGTTAGCAGCAGACTAGCGACGCCCGGGTATTTTGGTCTTTGATGAATTGGTTTGGCCTAAGCCAAGCGGCAGCAGCTAAAGGGGGAACAACATCAGTTCTTTAATAGCCCAACTTTGCCTTTAATCGTTTATTATGCCGGCAACGCAAAGAAAAACAGGAGTACGAAATCTGCGCCAAATTATCATCCTCGTCATCATCAAAGTGAAAGCAGAAAGAAGCCCGCTTGCCCACGCGTTGTGCGTCTTAGCCAGCGAAATGGGTCCAAATATCATTTGGCTAAAAGTGAACCAGAGCAATTTCAATCAATTCTAATTAATTGTGGTAAAGTCAAAGGGGGGAAAATGGTAACAATTGAATCGAGTTTTTAAATTGGTTCGTCAATCTCTTTGGTCACCTAAAAATACTTAACAGATAACTTAACGTACGACTGTGCTAGCAGAACGAAAAAAAAATAATGTGTTTTTCGAACATTTTATAAATATGAAAAGAACAGATCCAGAATTTTTGAACTCAAATCCTTCTTCATTGTGTCCACATCGCTGACAGTCCCTGTACAAGCTTTGGGTATGAGCCAGTTCGCAAAGATGAAGATGTGTCCGTTACTTGAAGTTTACCAAAACCCACTTGGAGCTGGGGTAGAATGTAGGCTACTAGCTGTTAAGGCAATCTCTTAATAATGTTAAGCTTGTCGTGGCTCCACAGCGGCTACCAGGAGTGGGCTGGCTTGCAGTTACAGCAAGGCATTGCTTATATCTTCCTTGAGCTCCTTGCGCAGCTGAACCAGTTGCAATGGTGTCTCCTTGCAGGCAAAGGCACCAGTTGACTTTCCTTGGTTGCCCCATCATCTTGCGCTTACTTTGGTCCAGTCGAGGAAGATGTAAGTTTCTTGCTCGTCTCATTACCAAAATTTGATATCAAAGGCACAAATTTTGAATGCTTTAATCCGTGAAACTATTTGCAAAAAATATGGCCTCAAATGAAATGGAAATCCTGAAACCCTCTGCAAAATTTCAGGGAAAACTCTGTTCTGAAATACCTAAAATTTCGCCTGTGTCTTAACGTAGAAGTTAAACTTATAGCTTATAAGTTTAAATTATAAGTTTAGACATTGTCATAAATTTAGATAATAGAATTGAGTTTTCGCTGTCATTTTGTAGTGGGTATGAAACGTTCCATCAGATTTCAGGCCATGTTATTTGCAAATATTTTCACGAATTAAGGCATTCCAAATTTGTGTCAATAATATTAAATTTCGGTATTGAGACAAGCAAACTTACATTTACCTCGAATGGAGCAAAGTAAAAGCAAGATGAATTATAGGGAACTAAGGAATGTCAACCACACGAAGTCAACTGGTGCCTTTGCCTGCAAAGAGACATCATTGCAACCGGTTCATGCACAGCTTAAGGGTTTAATTTTGCAAGCATTTCCTTTTTTTCTTCAATTTGTTTAAATAGATTTTAGAATAAGGACCCAACAGGATGGCGATTTGTAACGATTCTGTATAAATTAAAGATAAGGCATTGTTCAAAGAGAACAAAAAAATTTACTTACCAAATTCATTTAAAATTTTCGACCAATGTTTAAGTACTGGAAATGTTTCGAGCAATGATAGATAAATAATAAATCTATTATATCCTCAGATGAAAGTGGAATTAAGGCCTGCTTTTTGTACATTTTTGTTGATATAACTCAAATCAAAAACAGAAAAGCACCGAACCACATCCTCAAGCTGATCACAATTTTTTCAAATTCCCATTACAATAAATTGATCTGGTTGAACCTAATTGCAAATTAAAAATTAGATATTCTGTGCATGCAAAACCCCTATGCTCTCAATGCATTTTGGAACTAGATTCTCGTAGAGTAAATACCTAAGAAATTCACAAACAATAAAATTTCCAATTGTAAAAAACCAAAAGTATTTTCGACAAATGCAAATTTAACCTAGGTTAAATTTCATTTAAAACAATTTTCGTATTTAGAACTGAGCGCAAAATTAAATACTTTAATAAAAGACATGTGCAAACATTTTTTTTCGAATTTTTTTTTATTTGTTTATAGCTTGGATATATCGCCCCAAAAGGATTTTTTAAAATTCGAAATACTTTAGAAGCAATGTTTAGTGGAGCAATGTTTTTGCTAAAACGAGAAATTTTTGAGTAAATAAATTTCCAGTCAATAAAACTGTGATATAACGGCTGGTTCTTGAATTTGAATGGTAAGATATTGTCGCCCAGATCGATAACGATTATTAATCGGCTTTTAATCGATAATTATCGAATGCTATCCTACGCAATGCTACTACCGACTAAATCGCTCAGAATCTAGAGAGCAAAGAGAGTTGCTGCTGAAAACAATTTTTTTTGAAAATGAGGAAAGTCCGCTGTATGCAGCTGGCATCGCCGACTAATATCTGTAAGTATATAACATTTGTAAAATGTTTGGTTACTTTCAAAGCAACTTTTTCGGACTGCCAAGCCACTTTTCTCCAGTTCTACTAAACCGATTTTGATCAAATTATATGCAATCGTTGCAAAATTGTCACCATTCTAGAACTGATTTTTATACCCTTGGAGAGGGTATATTAAAATTGTCCGGATGTTTGTAACGCATAGAAGGAAGCATCTCCGACCACATAAAGTGTATATATTCTTGATCAGCATGACGAGCTGAGTTGATATAGCCATGTCCGTCTGTCCGTCTGTCCGTCCGTCTGTCCGTCCGTCTGTCCGTCCGTCCGTCCATCTGTTTCTATGCTATCTCCTCCGTCAGTTTTAAAGCTATCTTAACCAAACTTTGCACAAAGTCTTTTGGTATAAATACGCTGCACATTTGTCGGAACCGGCCGGATCGGATGACTATAGCATTCTAAAACGTCATATCTCCGCCATTGATCACGGCGGAAGTATGTCGTTTTAAAACGACATATCTCCGCCAGAAAAAAAGCGACATATCTCCGCCGGCAAAATGTACTGGGCGGAGATATGTCGTCGGAGATATGTCGCTATGCCAAAATAAGTCCAATTTTTACTTGTAGTGTTGGGATACAATACAAAATACAATCGAAAAATACCAAAAGGTAAACAGGGTGACTTAGGATCATCAACTTGTTAAGTTCAATTCACGAAAAATGTTGTAACAGAAAATGCCAAAAATGTTAACTTTTTTAAATCGATTTAGTAAAATGGTTTAACTTTTGATTAGTCAAAAGTTTATTTTCATTAAAATTATTTATTTCCAAATATACAAATGTTAGCTTTTTATTAAGTTTGGTAAATGTAATGTAGTTTTTCAACCACATTTAATAATTGATTTTAAATAAAATTTAAATTTTTGCTTATTTCTTGCAACATTTTTAGTGTATTAAATTAGGCTCTTTGACAGCCGATCCTCGAAAAAAGTTAAAAGTTAGATAAATTCAGTGGAAATTTTTTTTTTCGTCGTTGCCAAAGTTTTTATACCCTTGCAAATGCTTTAAGAACTCCACAGTTATAACGAACAACGTACACTGCGGCGAGAGCGGGAGGAAATAACAAGAAAATCAAACATTTGACAAAACGAAAGAAATACAATGGAAGGATATGAGACAATTTACAAATTAACAGAAGTAACGACGCCACGGTGGTATAGGGAACAGGTGATATATGTATGTATGTTTGTAAATTCATTGTAATGTTTGCGTGTGTACAAATAAATTCAGGCTCGCGCTCATCAGGCGAAAAATGAAAAAGAAACGCGTAGGAGAAAAATTTAAAAAAAACTTGAAGTTTTATTTTGGATGAGGAATAATGGCCAACACAAAACCCAACGCAACCATTAAAATAAATTAAGCTAAACTTGAATACACATAAATTTGATTTTTGAATATGGAATACTAATTAGGTTTTATTAAGAATTATAAGAGGATAACATGTGAATGTAAAAATTAATTAGATATTTGAATTGTTTTTGTTACTCAATGACAGGGGAGCGTCACGAAAAGTTTTAGGTTTTTGCAACAAAATATATACGAAGACGGTGGTTGGGGTGGTATAGTAACACCTTAGTTTACACTTATCAACTTACAACAAAGAGTGTGCAATCCTGTGTGAGTATTAATATGTAGATCGGAGGGTTCGATTGGTCTTTGGACCTTTAAGCCCATTTGTGAATTATGATATATCTAGACCCTTAGACTGCAATTCAGCAGCTAATTTCTCAAGTCGGAAGTGCTATTACTGTTGGGGAATTCCGAGACAACAGAAGTGCAAAAAACTCACACCACAAAAAACCCTAAGACGACATATGAATTTGTGAATGTCTTAATTTTTTTTTAGTTCTGTTTTGCTCTCTCTCTATATTTACTTTAGTCCAGGGTTGCCCAAGAAGAGAGCATAAAAATATTACTGTGGGTTTCTGTTACACACATTGATGCATGACTTCGGCAAGCATTCGGTGTGAATTAGTGAATATATTCGGCCTCCTTGGGGCTAAGGCTGGGGAACTCTTTGGAATAATGCACTAATTTAAGGATTGTTTCAATCACTCCGTACTTGGGTCAAAATCCAAAATCCGAGATCATTTTTTTTCTGTGTAGCTTTAAAACTGAGGGCTAGTCTCTCAGTCTAAGCAGACAGACGGACGCAACTTAATCGACTCAGCTCGTCATGCTAAATTATATTACACTTATAAAGTGCATAAATAACAGTCTTTTAAGGAAGATTGAGATTCGGAAGCATTTTTATTAAAATCAAGCCGTTCGATTCGGTAAAAAATAACCCTTATATATCGTTTTGTTCGAATAGAAATCAAAATCTAAATTAATAGTTTTGTATTGGGCATGTGCCTTAGCTGAATCGCCTTTCGCCTGCTAAAGTTTCCAAAAATATCCCTGAACAATTACTTTACAACCGAAATCTGTTTTTAAGCATTCCCAATTCAATTTAAAATAATTACTTAATGATTTTGATTGTGAACTTTATGACATTTGGTCTTGTGTTTATGCTCGCCAGACCGTTCCTAGGCGCAATTCTGCGATTTTGTTTGTCGGCTGCTCAATTTAATTGATGGAATCTTGTCGACGGCGGGGACAAACGGCAGACACAAAGCTCGCTCCTTTCGGCCTTTAATTAAGTTAAAAGCAACTGCCAAGTGAGTATCCATAGCCAGCGATTAGCAACGATTCGGGTTGTCCGGCCTACGGGGCCGGCAACGCAGCGAAAAGAAATCCGTTAATGAAAACCAGTTCAAAGGTTACAAATGTTCATTAATTTGGTTTGTGCAATTGCACAACAATCAAAGTGAAATGTCATCGTGGGTGCCCTGAATTGAAACTCACTTCATTTGTTCCCATGTCTATGCAAAAAGTTCTTAGCCCGTTTTCGCTGATTGAAATTACTTCGGTAAATGATTAATGATTTGGTAATTTGGTCGCGTCACATTTAGCTGCTTGAATTATTTACTTGGGCAATTAGTTGGAAACGATGAAAGTGCCGCCCCGCGTGGTGGCGGTGAAAGTTTTATGTGCCAACAAGTTGCCACAACAAAACACGTGACTGGTGGCAGGGGAGCCGGGGCTGAAGTCCTTACACTTTTAAACGTTTTGCATAAAACTCGCAATGGCGGGATGTGGAGCAAACGGAAGCCCAACAAATTTATTGCGACGATCTGAGCAAAGAAAATGGAGGTAAGGAATAGCTTTGAGTGCCGAGTTATTTTCGAATGCATTCACTTGCTGTGGCTTCCCCGAGTGCGTAATTCAAATGACAAGAAAGAGTGCCCCATTGCTTGAAACGTCTATGTGAGATACAAATTGCACTTAAATTAATTCTCATGTTTTTCCCAAAACTAAAAGCTTTGCGTTTAGTAAAGCAAGCTTAGAGGGCTTGGGTGCTTTTTATTTTTCAAAGAGAAGGACTCAGCTTGCTTGTTCTTTTTTGAAAAGAGCGGTCCGTTGAGGGATAAGTTGAATAATACCTAAGATACCTTTTCGGGATGTCCGACAGATAACTGGGGTGGAGAACTTCTGCTCGTCATTTCATTGAATTAAAGGCCTTTGATAAATCAAACTTTACCAGTAGGCATTATTATTCTTTTTCCCCAATACCCCTTCCCCGCTATTTACGCTACATAATGTAATGGTTGTAGTTTGATTATAAAGTGCCATTTGTTTATCCCATGGCATACCTGACAAATTAGTTCATTCCAACAGCGAGCAGAACGAACATGCAACGTTCGCCAGTTACGGGCCCTTAAAGTAAAGAAATGGGTGTTCCATGAAATTGTTTATTTATAAAAATATTTAAAATAGAAAGTGGGTCATAAAGGTTGTCAAAAAAGTTACATATAATCATGTATATTCCGTGTTTAAAGGAAAGATACTTAGGTTAGGTTGCGATGGCTGAGAGCGACGAGCCGCTCTCCCACTTAGGCCACTTTGGGCCCATTGCGATGCCATATTTATTCCCTATTAATCCTTTTTAATACTGAGGTGGGTCCTCGTTACTGAACCATTGTGTGGACAGAATAAATTTGAGTAGAGCTGGGATCTCTAGCCCGGATGTCTCCGAGAGGTTGAGTAGTAGAGTTGACCAAGTGTCCTGAGTCTCCTTCTACTCAAGGCGGGGCAATGGCACAAAAGGTGTTGTACCGATTCCTCCTCTTCTTCGTGTCCGCAACTTCTGCAAAAGTCGTGGTAAATGACGCCTAGGCGTTCTGCGTGTCTGCCAATGAGACAGTGACCTGTAAGGGTTCCTACCAGAAGTGATATGTGGTCCCTTCTGTGACGTAAAAGTGTGTTAGTACGTTTTTGGTCGAATGTTGGCCACGTAAGCCTCGCTACTGCACAGGAAGAAAGGTTTTTCCACCGGTTCGTAGCGAGACGAAGTGTTTCTGCTTTTTATGAAGTTTATATGTCGCCATAGGCATTCCTATCGTGCTCCTCTCTGAAAGGAGCTCGATGGTGGTTCCTATTCTGGCCAGTTTGTCCGCAGACTCGTTACCTTCTATGTTGCGGTGTCCAGGTACGTATATCAGGTGTATACTAAAATGTCGTGCGATCTCGTTGAGAGATAAGCGACATTTAGTAAGTGTTTTAGCATTGTTGGTGTGTGAGTCAAGTGCTTTAAGGGCGGCTTGACTATCTGAGTATATAAATACATTTCCTTCCTTGACCGTGAGTGTGCTAAGGTAGGTGGCAGCTTCCTGGATAGCTACCACTTCCGCTTGGTACACACTACAGTGGTCAGGAAGGCGGAACGATAAGTTCAAATCTAGGTTGGGAGAGAAAACTCCCCCTCCTACTTTTCGTCGAGCTTAGAACCATCGGTGTAGATGTTAATGGCGTTAGCTCTGCTGTGGGGCAGGTTGTCTCAATCGTTTCGGCTTGGGATATAGACGTCGTAACATTTGTCGAACGTCGTTTGTGGTATACAGTAGTCTGTAATTAATGGTATACCCGTTTGGTCTTCGAGTATGGAGGCGTGTCCCGAATTGCCCCTGTTCCAGGTATCGGATTCTCGTAGTCTTAAGGCTGTTGTGGTAGCCATTTGCTTAGCTACGAGGTCTAGTGGTAGAAGGTGAAGAATAGTATTTAACGCTTCCGTTGGTGTCGTTCGGAGAGCGCCGCTAATACAAATTTCCGCACTTCTCTGTACTTTGTGCAGATTGTTCAGGGCTGATTGTTTTCCGAGTGCTGGCCACCATACTAGAGCTCCGTAGAGTAGTATGGGGCGTACTACGGCTGTGTAAAGCCAATGTACAATGGATGGGGAAAAACCCCATCTGCGGCCAATGGCCTTTTTACAAGAGAAAAGAGCAATGGTTGCCTTTTTTATACGTTCATTTATGTTGTCATTCCAAAGTAGTTTCTTATCTAGAATGACACCCAAGTATTTGGCATTGTCACCAAATACGAGGCTTACTCCGTTGATTTTAGGCGGGATAAGATCAGGAATTTTGTACTTTCGGGTAAAAAGCACTAATTCCGTCTTAGCCGGGTTTACGCCCAAGCCACAAGATTTTGTCCACTGAGCAAGTGTTGTCAGTGCGGTCTGCATGAGGTCACACATTTGTAGATTGCAATATCATCCGCGTAAGCCACCACTTCGTGTCCCTCCGCCTCCATTAGCCGCAGCAGTTGGTTAACTGTTACAGCCCACAGCATCGGAGAGAGAACACCTCCTTGCGGAGTGCCTCTGTTTACACATCTGCGAGCAGTTGCACCGCCAAGTTGGGAGTACACCGTTCTGCTGGTTAGCAGTTGTTCGATGAATCTTACTAGCGGCACATCTGCTCCCACATATCTCAAGGCAGAGGTGATGGCGTTAGGTTGGACGTTATTGAAGGCACCCTCTATGTCGAGAAATGCTACTAAGGAGAAGTCTCTTACTTCAAGTGATCTTTCAATCCTTGAGACTAGGGAGTGTAGGGCGGTTTCAGTAGACCTACCCTTGCTGTATGCATGTTGGGTGTGTGCTAGATGAGCGGGACTAATAGTTTGCCTTAGGTGTGCATCTATAAGTCTCTCGAGAGTTTTAAGGAGAAACGAGGATAGGCTGATTGGCCTATAATCGTTTGGTTTCACATGTGAAGCTTTGCCAGCTTTCGGTATGAATATTACTTTAGTTTCTCTCCACCTAGTGGGGATGTAGTTGACCTTGAGACAGCTTACATAGATTGTGTAAAGCCAGGTCATTGTGTACCCAATGGTTTGTTGTAGTTGGGCAGGATATATGTTATCGAGACCTGGCGACTTAAATGGCTCGAACGAATCGATAGCCCATTTAATTCTGGTCTCCGTGACAATGGTTTTGTCGTATTGCATAGAAAGGTCGGTTGGCCTAACCTGAGGTATTAAGTTAAGGGAGCATTCAGGGAAGTGAGTGCTTAGCAGAAGACTTAGAGATTCTTCGCTCGAGTCGGTCCAGGTTCCGTCTGTTTTTTGTAAGAGTCCTGGAGGGGTTGGTGAGCTAGCCAGGATCTTTCTGAGCCGTGATGCATCAGAAGTAGATTCAATATTACTACAGTAATGTGTCCAGGAGGAGCGTTTTGCCCTCCTTGTAGCTTTCTTATAAGTACCTAGCTTTTGTTTATATAACTCCCAAGAGGTTGTTTGGTCGTTATATTTGGCTACGTTAAATGTATGACGACATTCTTTTCGGAGCTTATCCAGCTCTGCAGACCACCAAGGTGGTTTGAAAGTGGATTTAATTTTTCTAGGGGGCAGGCCCTATTGAACGAGTCCGTATACGCGAAGGTTAGCATATCGACAAGCTCATCTATCTGTTTTTCCGTACTTGGTGTGTATGGTGGGGACGATCCAAGCTTTTTAGAGAGAAGTTTGTTGTGTACTTCCCAATTGGTCTTTTTTGGGTTCTGTATCCGTATGGGTGATGGACACTTATTTGTTAGTACAATCTCTATGTATCGATGATCAGAGAAGGAGTGCTCTGGAAGCACCTTCCATGAGATCAATTGGTCACATAGGTCTTCAGAGATGAGGGTTATATCTAAAACCTCTCTTCTATTTTTGATAATAAAGGTGGGGTCGTTCCCTTTATTGGCAATATGCAAATCTGTCTGTAATAGGTAGTTGTACAGTGATTCACCGCGCTCATTTATATCTGTACTGCCCCATTGTGTGTGGTGTGCGTTGGCATCGCCACCTAAAATAAGGCTTGTGTGAGTGTGACTCTTGCTTCCAGTTAGGTCCCGGAATATTTTTGGTGGTGGGGGCTCTCAGTGTCAGGAGGCCAGCCTGATTGTGGAACTCTCCAGCTCCAGGCTGACTGTAGTGATGTCACCATCACTAAATTGAGGAAGAAATAGTGTTTTAAAATGTATTTTGGTTAAAATACATGTACGAATTTTTCCCTTGCCTTTGGTATGGTAAAGGTTGTATTTGGGTGTACGTAAGCCATTGATTCTGTCACCAGAAATCCATGGCTCTTGAACAAAAACAATATCTACTTCGCCTGAGGTTAGGCGAAGTAAAAGTTCAGCGGTTGCTGCTTTGGAGTGATGCAGGTTTATTTGTAGAACCCGCATCAAAAAATAATAAATTTGTAACTAAGGCTTTATTACAGGACTTAGCCATTTGAACCTCCAGACACCCACTTCACACAAATCCCCATCATTTGCCTTTGCTTCCGTTTGGGTGAAACTGAAAACAGAGCGAAACGGTGGGCACTCGAACTAAAGTGAGGTTCCGGCTGTAAATCGGCCAAAATCAAAATTAAAGTCTGTAGCTAAAAAAGTGTCAGCACTAATTGTATGTCAGCACTAACAGCTTTGGAGGTAAACGTAGAACGTAATGAATTGACGTAAAACGTAATGTGGCGCTTACGTCGTCAACCAAAACCACTAAATTTATACTTAAACATAAACAAATGGATATTGGTTCAAATTTTAATGATTCACAAAAACTTGCGTGAAAACTCCTTGTGATGCACTGTGGGGGTGGGAGGATCACTGAGTGGGTGGACACAGGTGTGGCACCTGACTGCTGGCGGCACCTGACTTCGGGCGGCTGCTGGCGCCAACCAATTTATTTTGCAGATCGCCGGCAAATTTACAGGGCAAAACACTCGTCACTTAGCAAAACGCTTGACAAAATTTTTTTGGTGTCAACCGAACGAGTTTACAATAATTATTTTAACTTTTTTCGCGGAGCGCCAAAATCAAAACAAACCGCACGATCAGTGTGACCAGATCAATCAAGGAAAGATACTTAGATTAAGTTCAATTTTGTAATATTTTAAAGGGTACTCCTGAAATGTCATTTCAATACGTTCTTTCAGCATCAATTTTTAAGATTTAACCTAGTGACTTAATATATATTCAGTGAGGCCCAACATCTATCTATTCTGTGTACCACAATGAGATCCGAGCAAAAACACCGAAGATATGTAAATAAGTGCGTCTGCCCATGTATTGAAATACATTTTAAAATAAATGGAATTCAAAGCTATTGGAATTACTTGGAACAGGGTATTTTGCTGTCGGGGCATTCGACCGCAACACTCTCACTTGTTTAAAAACAGTTATGAGACTAAATTTGGGAGAATGCGTGTCACTTGGCTTTTCTGAAGCGAGATTGCATAAGAGTTTAACAGCAGTTAAGTTAGTGCTCAAAAAATGTGGCACACTTTTTGGGTAGTAAGAAATGGATTAATTGTTCGAATCTCAAGGAATTTTTCGGGATTCTCCACCTGTCATTTGCTTAAACCATTTTGTGTTGACACACGTCTGAGATTGTTGCTCAGGCCACTTTTGTTGCCATTTAGCAAGTCATTAATTACATTTGGTATTTCATAAGTTGGACACCATTGCCTACATTTCGGAGTTGCGCAACACGGCTAAATATTGGAAGTGGATATACCTCGACAAACATTTGAATAATTTAAATATAGCCTTCGCAAAGGTATAAAAGGGTCGTTAAAAAGTCGCATGGAGTTCTTTTGGGATGTTTTTTATACTCTGTACCAAAGGTGCATAGAGTATTTTAAGTTTGTGCAAAAGTATGTAACAGGGAGAAGGAATCATTTCCGACTATATAAAGTATATATATTCTTGATCAGCATCAACAGCCGAGTCGATATATTCATGTCCTTCTGTCCGTCCGTATGAACAAACAGATCTCAGAGATGGTAAGAGATATAGGTTTGACATATATGGGATAAATGCTTCTTATACTTGAAAACAGATCAAGTTTATTTTTAATTTTTGCCACGCCCACACAATTTTGAAAAAACGTCATATCTCATAGCAATCAACACCGCTTTTCATTCAGCAAAAAGAGATAGAGAGAGAAACTCAGCGCTGCATTCAGCTTCTTCTCCAGGTACAGAGTATGATATAGTCGGGCTTGAACGACTTTCTTACTTTTATTTGAATAACAATGAATATTAGGGCCGAGCTCAATCAATCAATTTGATTTTAATTCTATTTGCTTTTTGAATACAAGTTAAAATCGAGACCAATTTAATTATTCTTGCTCCAAGCTGATTTTAAGACCAGTTCAAGTACGAATATTGAGCTCAAATTAATGTTGGACATTCTAAATTCAACCATGATTAAGAATGGATATAGTCTCGATCGAGTTAAGGTCAAGCCCTCTCGAGCTAAAACTAAAATCAAGACGAGAATTTCGGAATGGAAAAAACCCTACTTAAGTCAATGCTTTTGTACTTGGTTTGAGAAAATCTGGGATCGACCGACCTTTGTTCTCGGGTGGGATATCTCAGATTTTTATACCCATTGAAAATGAGTAAAGGGGATCGTAAAGTTTTGCAAATATGTGTAACAGGGGAGAACGAAGCATTTCCGACCTCATAAAGCATATGTATTCTTGATCAGCATCAACAGCTGAGTCCATATATCCCTGTCCGTCTATCTGAATGAACGCAATCTCAGTGAATATAAGGAATAGAAAAAGTTGCATTTGTATGTCAAACTTACAGTTAATTCATACGAGATGTGAAATTGCTAAAGGTAAAATTCGGTTCAGCGTTAAAAGCTTGTCTAGAATCAAATCAGTCATTTAACATTTGACTTCTTGTGCTGAGAATAAATCAATTTTGAAATCGTGTCAAATTACTTATGCCAACCCCCATTTGCACATTTAATTTCTATTTTGTAACTCAAGCAGCTGATTGTGAACTACTTGTGCATTTTATTAAAAGCTTACTTTTATATCATGCCACCAACGATGTTATGTGGAAGCAACTGAATAGTCAAGTTTTGCTTAAAACACGCACTCAGACACCGGAAGTGCGGATACTTAGCTTCAACAAAAAAGAAATTAAACTTAATTAACCATATCCTCCTAATTTTAATATAACCCCAGCTAAAATTATTGAACCAGAAACTGGAGCTTTCACATGAGATTTAGGCAATCATAATAAATGAACTAAAAATATAGATATTTTTGGAAGAAAAGCAAAATAAAGTAATGCCCAAAGTTGGGCAAGAGCTTTGCACCTCTGCTGTCCGAAACGGTTCCATTTATAGCCGTACCTCTGAAGGATGAACAGGAGGAAAAGAATGCGCGAAGTGCTGTCCAGGAATTGGAAACTTTTCTTGGAGAATCCATACAGAAATGTTTGTAGATATTTTAATTTCAATTTTAACACTTTCTTAAAAAGCAACTCAAATTCTACAAGACAAACAAGAAAACAAAATACTCTGTAAAAAAATACCTCACAATATTTTGTGGAATTTTTCGTTTTGGTTGAAATAATTACTTGAGAAAAATGAAATAAAAACAATAAAGAAATTAAAAGAAGAGCAGAGACCAGTTGATTGACCGACTGACTGGTCACAAATGAAACATGTCGTGTGTCCCCTAGGACTATCACTTGTGTTCGATTTCACGGAAAAGTCATGGCCTACTTTGATAAAGAGAATTTCAAGTAGAAGGTAGATTACACAGTTCAACAAATACTGGGCCATCGCGAGCCGGAGTATGAGGTTGATACCGTATGACGGAGGCTTTCAAGCTGAGTAAAAGCCAATTTGCAGAATTATTCTAGCACTTAAATTTTTATACCCTGTACTAAAGGTACATTGAGTATTTTAAGTTTGTGCAAAAGTATGTAACAGGGAGAAGGAATCATTTCCGACTATATAAAGTATATATATTCTTGATCAGCACCAACAGCCGAGTCGATATAGCCATGTCCGTCTGTCCGTCCGTCCGTCTGTCTCTATGAACACCTAGATCTCAGAGATGGTAAGAGACACTTATAACATATTTTTAACCCATTCAAATCGGTTAAGCGGTTCTTAAGATAAACGACTTTTTTGATTTACCTTTTCACCCTCATAACTCTACTCCAATAGCGGTTAGAAGACTACAATTTTAGGAGAGGTAGTTTCTCATTGATGGTAACAACATGTTTAAATTTGGTGCTGATCGGAAAGGGGGCAGTTTTTGTATGCTTATTCTGCTATGCCCTTTCCAGTGACTCCAAACAGATCAAACTCAAAACAAGTGATTCTGTAGATCAAATCCAGTCAAACATTGAGTCCTTTGTTTTTCACAAATTCGCAATTCGCTATGCGCGGACACCAAGCTGCCAGCCAAATATATCTGACTCTGGGGCACTCTCTGTTACTTTAAACTGACGAGACGGTGCAGAGCAACATATTCGCATAATGCTCGCTGCTCCCTGGTATATCCGTAACTTCACCCTTAAGGGAGACCTTGGCACTCCCCCACTTTGCTCTCATCTCAATCGTCCCACCAGCAGATGTCGAGATCGATTGCAGGTCCACGCAAATCATTTCGACAAACAAGTTACGGAGACGGCTTTAAAGGCGTCATCCGTCCGGCCTACGGAAGGCGTGAAACAGGCCGTTACCAAATTTATGCTGTAAAAAAACACACACACAAGTATAATTCAAGATATATTGTTTTTTTTAATTATTGTTTAAAAACATTATTTTTTTACCATATCATCTTTCAATGTAATTGCGGACCTTTCTTGTGATATGAAATTTCAAAGGCGAAAACATAGGCTCTACTTTCATATACTTTTTTTTAAGTAGTATTATAATTTTGCAGTTACCTCTACAATTCAACTGCACTGCATTTCCTCCATATTTATTATGTATATTTTTCAAACAATTTTTTGTTCAACATGAATTTAAAAATATAAAGATTAACTGCGTCTTAATTTGTATAAAGCTAAACGAAATTAATTCGGAATTTTTAGGTTGAGCACAAATGCCTTTTACCATCTAAAAACTGTTCAAAACGCTGCGCAAAGAGCAAAGAGGTTAGTTCTTTAAACTGTTTCAGTGTTTCTGAGGTGGACCCACGAACCAACAAAAGTCCACTGCGATTTTCCTTCAAAAACTCAATTCTACACATAAAACATAGAAGGCTCTGAGAAGGGCGAATTGCAACATTATTTCTCCAAAAACGAGCAATATTTCGAAAATTTATTAAAATCCACATTTTTCAAGCGGTTTCCGTAAACAGAGACTGCATACATAAAATTTTTCAACAAAACGAAATCGGTCAACGAATCGGATGCGGTGTCTAACTCGTCCGATTTCAATTACGGATATATTTCATAGAAGTCGGTAATGGGATCCTTCTCCGAATGCTGTACATATAAAAAAAAGCATTAGGCCAAACTGAATTTTATTCCGGGTTTAGTCTCTGTTTTGAAGAAATACAGCGCCGCAGGCAAATTTTTTTATAAACGGGCGTGGTAACGAGTTTATAAGTTAAACAAACAGCTCAATTAAGGCATCAGAAAATAAGTCCCGAAAATATAAAATGAAATAAGGCCCCAAATTTGGGGTGTTATTTCATAATAAAACAATGTCCCAATTTGAAGTATGAAATAGGGCCTCCTGCGATCAAATAAAGCCCGAAAAAAAGAAGGCCCCAAGTTTGAAATATGTTACCCCAATTTCAAAAATTTGAAATACAAAAATTGAGCAATAATTTTTTTAAATTTTTTGAAAAAAATTGAATCAATTTTTTAATTTAATAATGAAAATTTAATACAAAAAAATCGTGCGATTTTTGTATTTAGCAAAAATACGAAAATTAAATAAGAACCCGAAAATTCATTTTAAAAATTGCCGTCTTATTTCCTTAAAAAAATTAAATATGGCCCTAAAAATTAGTTTTGCGGTCTTATTTTATTTCTTCTTTTGAAGACTTATTTCATTTAAAATTTTACGTAGGAAATAAAGTCCCAAAAAAGCAAATAACGACCCAAATTTGCTTGGTTCACTTTTTTGCTCATAACTTGAGAACCGTTCATCCGATCTTTATCATTTACAAATTGATTCATTTTGCTAATTACTAACTATCTGTAGAAGTTACGAACCGTCTATCTGCAAAACTGTAGAAGATATAAAATTTTTTTCAAATTCCGGGGGCGGGAGGGGGCGTGGCCAAAATTTACAATAAACTTGATCTGCGTGCAGATAAAAGAAGCATTTGTCCCATACATGTCAAACCTCTATCTCTTACCATCTCTGAGATCTAGGTGCTCATACAGACGGACGGACAGACGGACATGTCTATGTCGACTCGGCTGTTGATGCTGATCAAGAATATATATACTTTATATGGTCGGAAATGATTCCTTCTGCCTGTTACATACATTTGCACGACTTTAGTATACCCTTTTTACTCTACGAGTAACGGGTATAAAAATAAAGATGGTTCCGCTATTTAAAGCTGAGTTTTTGAGCAAAGGAAGTAATAGGACTAG